>VZRE01001356.1:72372-259172 GCA_013396775.1 Cephalopterus ornatus
CTCACCAACAGGTTTTTCCTATTTTTACTTTGGACTCAGGGGGACCACGTGGGGCTTGGCTGGTGGCCAACGAACACCATTGTGTTCGTGCCCCAGGGCACTGAGTGTTGTGGGTTAAAAACCAACTGTGTGCATAATTGTATTTATTGCATTATTTTCATTAAATTGCAATTCTGCAATAATCTCTTTGAGTTGGGTTCATTTCTCCTGCTGGTTTACCTTTAAACCAGCACAGCTTCTCTTCAGGTTCAGATCTTCAGAATGTAGATTCATATCTGAAAAATTCCTGTGAACTCTAACTTGACTTGAATCCTTGTCTGAACAAAGTGCTGAAAATGATTTATTGAGCTAACTAATTTTCATAAAGACTTACACTCTTTGGGTATAATTTTTAAAGCCACTGATTATCTAGGTTTTAGGGTGACTATCCTAGTTCATAACTGATCACAAATATACAAATTACTAGGAAGATGCTCCTTTCCCCCAAGTGAGTAGGATTCAACCAGCAAGTAATCATCATCATCATCATCATCATCATCAAATTCCTAAATTTTATTTCTCATAACATCTATATTTTTCCTTACTCTTTTCTAGAAAGTAAAGATTCCCTTAAAATCACTTCAGAGCTCATTTCTTTTAATATCCACCCTAAACTTATTTTCATTTAATTATTTTGTCCAGAAGGGATATCTAAAGCTTGTTTAATCCTGCTAAAAGTAAGATGAGTTTCAAAGCTTGATCAGGACCATTTTAAACCAAATGCAAAAATCTTCAAGCATGGAGACCCTGAAACTTCTCTGGGAACTTCTTCCAGAACTTGATCACTCTGACCATGAACATAGCTTTCTCTAGGTCCAGGCAAATTTCCTTTGCTGGTCTAGACCTGGTGACAATTCTCTCTCATGCCTTAGGTTGTCAGCTTCAAGGGAAAGTCTGGCTCTGTCTTCTCTGTAGCTCACTTTGAAGTAGCTAAGATAACAATCCGACACAACCCCCACCACCCCACCTTGCCACCCCCATTGCCTTCTTTTCTGCAGGCTGAATAAATAATTTTCCTTTGGTGTCTGTATGCCATATGCTGTAGTCTTCCAAGTAATCGGTTGCTACTGGGAGTATTCAAAGCTGGACACTGTTTTGGATGGAGCTTCTCAAGGGCAAGACAAAAGGAGACAACCAGTCTCATACCTTCTGGACACTTTTGCTGCCCAAAATGCTGTTATCCATTACTGCCATAAGAGTGCACTGCTGTCCCATGTTCAACTTTCTGTCCACCATGCCACAATTGCAGAGCTGATTTCTAACCAGTCACCTCCAGCTTTGCTGTTACGTGGGGTTAATATCATCTCAGATGCAGGACTCTGCCTTTGTCTTTGCTCTTTGCTTTCCTCCACATTCATGGGTCAGCTGTTTGTCCATCTGTCAAAATCCCCTGCTCCCCCTCCAATGTATCAGCTGCTCCCCATTGTTTGGTGTTGTTCATAACCAGATGATCCTATCCCAAATGTATTTAGTAGTATCGGTTCTTGTACTGAGCTGTGAGGAGACTCAGTTTTAACTGTATGCTGTTACACTCTGAACTGTTGACTGCAATACTTTGAGTGCAACGATCCAGCCAATTTTTCCCTCTCCTTGAATTTTCCCATCTTGTCTGTATGCATTCGGCATGCCTACCAGAATGCTTTGAGAGACCGCGTCCAGTGCCTTGCTGAAGTCAAGGTAAATGACACAGACTGCTTTCCCAGTCTCTGCAGAGCCAGCCATTTCATCATGGAAGGCAATCAAGATTAATTAGGATAATTAAGTATAATTATAGATAAAGGATAATTATAGAATTTACCCTACCTTCCATCAACTTCAGAACCGTATTTTATATCCTTACTCTTGTGGTTAGTTTGCTATTCCAGTTTCTCTGTCAGCACTGGTGACAGACTTATTAATTTCTCCTCCTAATTAGTCCCCAGTTGCATAGACTTGACTCTCCTCATGATTCTCAGGTAGTCTCTTCCCTGTTTCATCACATGTTTTCCCTTGAAAACTGTATATCACCCACATTTCTCTTTGGGCTTTAGTTTCTAACTATATCTGTCTCCTGTTCTTCTCTTGAGAGCCCAATTGCTTATTTCATTAGTTGTGCTGCAGCTTCTGCTTTGCTTTTCATTATAGTTCAGAGCTTCAAAGCTCTTTATGTAGAAATACATTAATAACTTGGTTGTATTTACCTTGAGTAGATTACTGGCACAAATATTGCTATACGTGAATTTGGCATGGAGCGATACACTAGCTTAATCATAGTTGTTAGATATTTCAAAAATACACTGATTTATAAAGAGTAGGGTCGCACTTTACATAGCTTACTGATAAGTAAGCTAACACATTTAAAATTGGTGCACAAATTTAATATGCAAAAGATGGAACTGCACACAAGCGGAAATGTTCTATAGGTTTGTAGTAGGGAAAAAATGCATGTTTACATTTGCAGTTTCAGTTGATGCATGACCAATTTATATGAATATGCTCCAGATGTACAAAGAAAATAACAACCTGTTTTATATCTTGGAGTTTTGGCAGGCTTTGATTTGCACCGAGGTAATTATCTTATACTGCAGACCTGAAGGATCATTTATAAAGCTTTTAGATGGTGACCACAGCAGTATTTAAGTGTGAAAGAGATTATTGTAGTAAATGAATCTTGTCTGAAAACTAGCAGAAGAAAATTTGTTTGACGTTCAGTTAAAAGCACTTTATTATTTTTCTTGACTCAAAATTTTGGCTGTAACTCTTCTGGTTTAGGCAGTTGCAAAAAGAAAAAGGATACATGCTTCTGCATCACTCTATTTTTTGTCCAGAGCCAAGCAATTATGTTTTAGAAGAAACCATTTAAAGGATAAATAATTTCACTGCAAGAGTCCAGGCCTCCAGCAGTTTAGCATGACTCTTGCCGAAATGACATCTGTAAATATGTATCATTGCTGCAGTGTGCCTCCTAGTGTTTCCTATAATCCTGTGGCAGAAACCATATTGCTTACTGCCTGCTGTGTTCAATACTGTATTTCAGTAGTTTCTGCCATAATGGACATATTATGCTCACCAAAACAATATGCCTGGGAAGAGAGGTAGACACATCTCTCTGTGTGTCTTTAAATGCAAGCTGCTCAGACTTACATGTTTTATCTACACAACAATGCATAATTGAGAGAAGTGAAAGGATTTTGACAGATTTATACAAATATATTTCTCAAGAGACAAATACATTATGGCATGTACAACATTCTCATTGTTCAATGTATTACTTTTGAAAGAGACAACTTCTTTTCTCCTGACTGATGAATCATTTCAGTAAAATGGACTTTACCCCTACATGATAAATTGATAGAAAGTGCTGCACTTAACTCATGGGTTACCTTTCAAGTAACTTGATACTCCCATTGAGTATTGTCCTTAGAGCTGACAGTATCTGAAGAGTGGGTGGCAAACTGTGGGTACCTAGCATCTTATTCTCTCTACTTAAGATAGTATATATGTATCCAAACTGTTCATGTCTGTACTGGGAGAAGGGTATTCTAGCTCCTACTGTCTGTGTGGATCTGGCAGCACTGTTGCATTACAGCCTACTTCTAAATGATTGATATGCAGGGCCAGAACTAAAGTCCACTGATTCCACTGAATGCCAAATCCAGACATGGAATAAAAGAAAATAGGCAAAAACTAAATACAGCTAAAAGGCTGAAAGGTTCTTATGGAAGTTTTGTAAAGCTGAAACTCCACAAGTTATAATGGAATGCAAATGGTTTTCTGTATTTTAAAATACATATTAATCATAGTTTGGAAAGGAACCTTAAAATTAAAGAATTCTAGCAGTGTAATTGCATAAAGAGCTTTAATTTACCTGTTTTTTTCATGCACATGATCATGCTTTTTTTAATCACCAGGCTAAATACAATTTTTTCCCCACAGAGACCACTTTTTTTTTGGTCTCAAAGTTGAACTCCTACACCCCTAACTAATCAAATTCCATTCTTTCACCTCATTTTCCACTTTATTCTGTGTTTTTACACCAAAGAAAAACTGAATGATGTTTGGACTTTTCTTTTTTGAAGACAAAAGAAAGGACAGGTTAGTCAGAGCTAGTCTGAACAAGAGCGTTAGTCAGAACAGAATGGTTTGGTCTAAGTTCTGAGCATCTCAAAACAGGGTTGTATATTGGTAAGTACTGAATAGGTCTAACAGTAGGTTATGTTCCCAGTACTGCTTGGTGTATTTAGTCAAAACCACGAGAAGAAAAGAGATAGGTTAAAAACTAAGCAAATCAAACTTAAACAATGTCAATCTTACACTTTCAATATACCGTGACCACTTTTCTTGTCACTATTGCTTTTTCTGCTCATGCTAGTAAATCACTTCAGATTTATTAAAAAAGGAAAAAACAGAGTAGCTGTCCATAAAAGAAAACAAGTAATTGGTGATTTATAAGAGGGGAGAAGACCAATCTGAAGAAAATTCAAGTATTCCCTGATTTTTAATCTGTGGCAGTATGTCATCAGTCGGAAGCTGAAATCTTTGAATGCCCAAGAGGAATAGTCTGAGTATTCCTCTGACAGTGAATAAGTAGGCCAAGATAAATCCCTTTTTAATACTATGCTAAAAGTATTTGAAAGAGAGGTAAGGACAAAAATATGTATGTGCATGACAATTCTCAAACTATCCAAATCTGTATTTTAACATGTTGGCATAAACTCTGGATATAACCAAAACTGGAAAATATAAGTGTAAGATGAAAGCAGTGTATGAATAAAAAATATGTTATTGACGTATCCAGATACAAGGAAAGTTGTTGTTTGTTTGTTTGTTTTTTTAACAGAATTTTGCATAGGATCACCAAGGTCTTGTTTCCTTGATGGAGAGACGCGAGTCAGGAATAATTTAGAGCTGTCTCAAATTTAGACTGAAAACTCAGGTCAAGTAACACAACATTAATTTTCCTTTTGGATTGTTGATTTAGTGAATGACTTGATAAAACCCCCCCTTTAATTATACAGAAATACCACCTGAAGTGAACTTTACATGTCAGTTGAAAATAGTACCTCTGAAACCTTACCAAATAATCAGCCATCTGCAAGCAGATGGGAGGACTCGTGTTTTCAAAATACAAACTCAGATTTGTCCAGTAAGGGCAGGGCTCATGCTGACAACTTCGAGCTCATATTCTGATTTAAGCTAATTTCTGCATGAAAGACGTTGTAATGCTGCAATGAATGGCTGCAGTCTGCCTGATTAGACCCTTGATTACTGCTTAAATTCCCACTATTGAAGAGCTAAACATAAAGCATACTGTCATCATTACTGGGAGTGCTTCTATTGATACTGGGAAATATTGATTTATGCTAGTTATGCCATTGTTGAAGTATGACAGCAAGGCTTCTGTTGTATTCACAATTAGAACTGCAGCATACCAGAATTCTGGAGGAGAGGTGTCCCTTTCAGACAGTTTCCCTAAAGCAGAGCGTGATGTTCACAGAAACAGCTATTTTGACTTTTGGACTTCTATAAAGTGAAGAGGGAAAAAATACTGGTTCTAATAAGTTATGAGCAAATAGGTATTACCTGGATATTTGCAATCTTTTGGGCTTTTCTAGTTAATAGGATTTTTGCTTCATTCTTTGCAAGATTTATGTTTCTCTTACACTAAAAGATATCGTATTTCAGTGCTGTGAGACTTAGAATGATGTCTTACTGCAGCAATGAATCTATGCAGATGACTGCAAGAGGAGAAACATAAAGTAGAGACAGTTAATTCATTTTGAAACCCATATATAATTATATAGCACCCTGAATCTGTACCTATTTAGTAGTATCATTTGCATTTACCATTTCATGTATGTGCCTCATTCCATTGGCATTCAGAATGATTTACATGATTGCAGCCACATGAGCAATTTTTTTTGAATTTCAGGCTCCCTGTGGCTTTTTTAATACCTGTTTGCTTTTTTTAGCTTTGATTCTTTTTATCACAATGATTAAGAGGTGAGGCTAAAAAAACCCAAAACAAAGTCTTGAATATACTTAGGACTGGTATGAAATGTAATCATGGACACATTCTTTCTACCTCCATAATCCACAACAAGAAAAGACAAATTATAAATGACAGTACTCTAGCTGACAGAACGCTTGTAAGGTTAATAAAAGTGGGACCGCTGATTAGCTGGATCACTCCCTGAATGATGATATGAAAACTCTGAGTAAATGACAGTGTTTTACTTATTAAAAATGCTTAGGAGTGATGGTATTCGGCCTTTTCTGTGGAATGCACGTTAAGGATTCAAATTCTGCAGAATTAAAATAGCAGATTTAAAATAGCACTGTAGTTTTAAAACGAATTTCTTCATAGCATTGCTCTTGAGAATTAGGCTTTATTTTCCAGGATAAAAAACTCACAAATGTTGATGCATCATTATCTGAAGTGTACTGCACACTTAGATTTTATGTGGAACAATAGCGTTAAAGAGCCAATTTGGGAAGTCGGATGAAAACACATCAGTAATAAATATGGATTGTTTGCTGTTGGAATTGGTTTTAAATTACTTTCTTCAGTTTCCTTTTTTTTTTTTTTTAAAGACAAAAATGTCAGCTATTTTAAGGAACAAGCACCATGTAGTATTGCTAATGAAAATATAGAAGAGATCAAACAAAATTTTTCTAACGGATTATTCCCCAGATATTACATGTCTAATTTTTCTCTTTCTATAAAGTAACATTTTGTTGCTGTTGGGTTTTTTTTACTTTTTTTTTTTTTTTAAATCNTTTTTTTTTTTTTTAAAGTAAAAATATCATTAAGTTACTAGAATATTCTAGCCTGTTCCTCTGATTTCATATTTCAACTAATTCAACTTGTAAGGATCATCTTCTCAAGTGCTTGAAGAAATTTGTAGTCTAATTACCTTGGAAATTGTGAAATACTTGAAACCACAAAAAACTCCAAATGATTTGGATTTAATAAATACAGAAAGAAAGTTAGGCAAGTTTCAACCCTTAATTTCTGTGGTCAAAAATACATCTGGGGTTGTCCAAAATCTAGCAGGGGCTCAAAAAATCAAGCTCTCATAAGGTAATATAGGCACTTAATAGAATACACTGGATTCTTGCAAGATGAAAAAATGCTATCTTAAACATTTGCCCTGCTATGTGCAGTCCTAATCTTATATGAAATGGGTAGACTAAACCATAAAACCAAGCCAGAGACCATTTGGATAGGAGAGCTATAGGCCCCTTTTACTAGCTTAGGTTTTTTAGGCTCTGCGAATAAATGGATGCATTTAGGCCCTCTCACTTGTAGTTCTAGTTTAATTTCTGTGCTCAGTGGGGACTTTTGTTGAGAAAAGACTACTTTGGCCTTAAAAAAGTGCTGTCCAGGGAACTGTGAAGCCTCAAACATTAAGTTGACTTTCTATGAGGTCACTGATCCTATACCTACCCTAATCTAATCCAAACTATACCCAGAAATCTCTACAAAGAACAGAATAATATGCAAATTGCTATTTTCTTCTAGAATAGATCCTTACTTTGAACTAACACCGTTCCCGAGTTCTATATGTATCATAATAGAATGAAACTCTACCCTCATTTTACATTATCATTTAGTGCTAATTTAATCTTCTTCAGCTCCTGTCTTTCCAAACCATACTTGCAATACCAAACGTAGCCCAGTGACTTTTCTGCAGGTTACAAAACTGCTAAACAGATCTCACAGATTTGCTTTTCTTCTCTTCAGCAGTCTCTCAATCTCTACTGGCAGGGCTTTTGCATTCAGCAGACGATGTAGTTCTGCAGTTTCTGCTTTTTCTGACTAAACCCTTAGTCAAGACTTAACTATTCTTGAATATCAGCCCAGAGAACCAGTTCAACGGACAACAGAAAAGAAAGTGGTTTTTTTCCAGAACCAGACTTCCTCCCTCTAATGCTGGACCTGATAAGAGGAGGCCTCAGTGACAGAGTTGTTAAGTTTCTGTACTCAGAAATCCTAATTATGAATTTAACTAGAATCTCCTCCATGGACTACGTTAAAATATGAACAGTTTCCTTTCCAGAAATTGCCTTCTTCCTTACCCAAAGCCTTTTTCAATATTTAAACGTGGTGTTTTTATTGCACCTTTCCACGGCACAGAATCTAAGCCCTAAGCAGCATCCAGAACGAGAAAATTTAAAAGGCCTATTTTTTCTTTCTAAAGCTTTAATTCTAGATTGATATCATTTGCAGGACCAAATACTGAAACTGTCGCGTCAAGATCTGCTGTTTGTATTAAGAATTCCCAACTCACTAAGGAATAAATCTCTGTCCATATGCTCATGAGCGTCACAAGATCTTGAATAAATCTAACTCCTTGGCTTGTCTAGTCCATGACCTTAGCCCTATGACCCCATCCCTAGATTCTCAAATAGAATAGAGAGGTGGGCAGGGGAAAAAAAAAAAAAAAATTAAGCTAGTTTTTTTTGGCCTCAGTGGAAAAAAAAGTCTCAGTGAGTCCTGAAGCATAAAGAAATACGAATTTATATTCATGGCCTTGGGGTCTGCTCCCAGGAAAGTTAACATGAACCACAGTTCTACTCATATGCTAATAAGTTTGGCATGTTTACAAGAACATAGAAAAACAACAACAAAAACTTTCAACCTGAAAAGAAGCTTTCTTGTGGGTTGGCTCCCCTGAAACCTTCCACCATCTCCCCGAAACCTGCTGTCTTGTGTAAACATCAACAGAGTCAACTTTTTAGGTTTGTGCTTCACAGTGGCAAACCCATAAACAAGGAAGAGCAAAACACAAACTGCTGATTTACAATTCAAGTATTGGAGGATGCCTCAGTGAAGTCCCCTCTCCATGAGTTGCTCTCAGAAATTCTAACAGAAATCAAAAAAAAGAGAACAGTAGAGTTCATCTCTACTCCACCAAAAGAAAATAGAAATAATTTCTCAAAATAGAGGGCTGAACCTTTCAGAATCAACCAAAAAGACTTAGTCTGAAGAGGAAACCATTGTAGGGACAGTTAGAGCATATATATATTTATGCGACTAGAGAGCAATTTTCTGGCACTCATTTTTATTATAGGTCAGAGAAGGTCCTTTCACTTTCTTTTCTACCCTACCAGTGCTAGAATTTAAAAATAATCCCAAGACATGAGCTACAAAAAAATTGAACAATTCTTTATGTCTGGCATAGTGTGTCATCTTACATCACAGAAGCTTTGTAGATTATATACTTATAATAGTCTGCATCTGAGAATAACAGGATATTAGGGAAACCGTTCTCCTTGGTTACCCTGCTATCATCCTAACCAGAACCACAACCCTGTGTTTGCCAACAAGTTTCTTGTTGTACTAGAAGAAAATATTCACTGTTCTCTGGAAGAGCTTCCAGGAATTCTGCTACACATCTGCAGTCCCCAGCTTTCCTGGGCTTAAAAACTTACGGCAAAGCCTCCAAGATATTTTGAAACAAAATCTAAATTAAACTACATTATGCTTTAATGTAGTCAGGAACCAAGATAAAGGACATTTTGCAAACTCCATTGTAGAGGTGATGGTAATTCTTGATATGGCCACTGCTAAGCTCAGCCTTATTCCACATGCTTCTGGTTTTTTTCTTGTCTTTTAAGCAAGCCACAATTACAAGGGGAAGAACAGGGAAAGAAATTTGTCACATAGACTTTGGTAATCATAAGAGCAGCTTCAGACCCCAACCTAAACAAAGCTAAAACTAGAGACCTCAATAAAAATATGAAGTGTTCTTTCCCTCTGACTTGGAGATGCAGGATTTCAGGCTGCTGCAGAGAAGTGGGACTTCTCCATAACCCTAGCATTAACCATTCACCAGCAGCCATATTACTCTTCCCAATATTTCATCTGCAATTGCAAACTTTCCTGTTACTCTGTGTTTAAGAATGTTAATACTTAACTCTTGGGTGGTGAATGAAATAAGAATTACTTCTTCATTGTAACACTAGATCATATTTTATGTCTTTGATCCTTGAAAGGTCCAGTAATAGAGTACATACTTCATTCCCTCTCCTTCCTAATCCTAACCCCAGCTATAAATTTAGTAAAGGGAGCGGTCTTGGGAAAATCACTCACATTGACTCACTCTTTACCATAGGTTTACAGAAACCCTACATAAGGAAGAAAATGAAGTAGGAGCTACTTCATTGCTGTGACATCTGTTATCAATTTACATCACTGACAAGACTGGCGGGGGGGAGGGGGGAAATTCCTAGAAGTCACTATCTTCTTCCTGAATCATTCTTTACCACCTCTGAGCAAGTCCTGCAGAATCAGCAGGTTCCTGCTGTCCATGACCCTGAGCCTACCTAAGACTTAAATCAGCGTTTAACAGTAAATTAGAGACCTCAAAACAAAGTACCACTCTCTGCCTTGATTGAGGGGCTTTAGTCAGCAGTAACTATAGTTTCTAACAGACTGTTCTGCTTAACCAGAACCCAAAGGCTCCCAAACTTGCTCTTCAACTGCAGTTTTGGTAAATAACTGTCCTAATATCTGATGTAAGGGAGTTTTGAAGGATTTAGTAATAAATCAATGTCTTTCTCTAATTCTGACCCAGTCCTCACCCTGTTTTTAAGGGTAATGCTTAATCAGTGCTGTTATTAGATTAGGTAAAAAACACAGAAAATTCTCCCTTCCAGAATCATCATTCATCAATGAATGATTAACTTTGTGGGATTTGGAACTTCTCAAGACCTTCTCTGAAATCTTAATTTAGGCTTATTGAAATATTCCAGTCAGGTGTCATAACATTAAAAATTATTCTTCATTTATAAACCCAGAATTGTACATCAGTATTCATCCTCTGGTAGTTACCTCACTGTTTTTTAGTGCTAGAGCACTAATATACAGATTGACACTAGTGAAGGGACTGAGAAAAACTCTTTTCTCCTGCCACCAGGATTCATTCTACTTCAGAACAAGCACCCAGGAAGCTTTGGCAGACGGCAGCCTTTTGGTTATTGTCCTCCACAACTTCCACAGTGTTAGGAAGATCCCAGAGAACAATCTCTGGGCAAGGACAAAACATGGACCATTTCTTTCTTTCATATTCAACTTTCTGCAAAGTGAAAGTCATATGAGAGAGGAACGTTTTATTTTTCTGAAGCTCACAAAATAGCTCTTGCTGAAGTGTTGGCTTAGCAACAGCAGACATTTTAGTCTAACATTCAGATAATAGTGTGAGACAGCACAACACAATCCTGCTGTTGCAGCCCTGAGTGCACTACAGGTCCTGATCGGCCTCAACAGGGACCCTGACCCTCCATCTGTCGACCAGGAGCCCCATTTCAGCCTGTATTCTGGCCCCCTCTCCTGGGCTGGGCCATGCTCTAGGTAAGTTCAGGCTTCTGCTGTCCTGACTTGCAGGCTGTATTGCTGAGTGGACCAGACTTCTCCCTGCCTGATGATTGCTGGGCTACCAACAGAGCCAGTTACTGTCATCACCCCTGCCCTGCTTGTACACAATGTGGCTGTTCCCAGTTGTCACCACCTCAGGTTCGCTCCTGGCTCCTTGTCCCCTGGGGAACAGCCATGCTCTTGCAGTCCCTCAATACTCTATGCTCAGTAACCATAACCTTAATTCCAATCCTTTCTCAGCTCTTGATATCTAGGTACATCAAAAAGTCAAGGTTTCCTGCCTACTATGAACTTTGTCTGCAAACCAAACTTTTCAATTCCTTTAATTTGAACCAAGGACCACTCTTTTCTTCTTGAAACAGCCTTTATGAAGTTCAGCAGGCCTTGAAAACAGAGCTCCGTGGAATCTATGCTTCTCACTGTAAATACATATATAGTTTTACCCTTATTAGTAACCCAATAAATGAGTGCTGAGTGGAGTAAATGGTAATTTTCTCCTTCTGAAGCTAGTCCTCATGCTGATTTGGGGAACCTGAAGGAATTCTACAAGGAGCTCTCTAGTCTGCTGCTCCTCTGCCTGATCTCCTTCTGCACTCTGATTTCAGTTAACAGCAACCTAGTTTGAAAAGAAAAACAGAAGAGTTATTAGCTTTCGGCATTTGCCTAGTTCATGTCTAGGTTTTTCAATGTAGTACTAACTTCAGAATCTACTTTCCATAACCTTGTGTTTAAACACAGCACAAACTTCAAGCTAATAATATACTCTAATAATAACAACAGTTAATAATATACCCTAATAATAATAGTAATAATAACTGATAACCATTTTGAAAAATTCGACTGTGTGTGACCCAGGTCTCAGTTTTGAGAAATGCAGCTATGTGACCTTGTCTCAATTTTATTGGAAAAAAAAAAAAGTGATAGTGTGTCAGTTCTGCAAGGTAACAAAAGCAAAAATCAAGTCAGAGGTGAAGTCGCTTGAGTCAATATTAGCAGTCATTCAGGAGAAAAATACTGGCCTAAAGAAAGATAAAATTCGGAGAGAAAATATAGAGAGTAGAAGAATGGCAATTTAGCAAGATCAAGGATCATCCTGCTGTAGGCAGTAATTAAACCTGATAGTTCCAGTCTGGCTGATGACTGCTGGTCATCAAAGAGCCATTGGGTGCCTGCTTCAGGACTGTTAGCATTATCTCTAGTTCCAATTATTTTCCATGTATAGAAGATAACTATCTCATGCTCATTAATTTTGTATAATCATGTTTGCAAGTCTTCTTCTTTAACACAGTTAAAGGTACTCAAATAGAAGTGGTCTTCTAGAGAAAGAGTTATAAGTCTTCTAAATAGTAAGCAGAACATGAACTGTAAGAAAAAAACATATCAGAATAAACTGGAAGTTATTTCTCTCTGTAGTATCTAGACTAATCTTCTGTTAAGCGGGTGTGCAAGAACCCAAATTACAGCCTTTCTGTCTATGAATCTTATGCTTTTGACATCTTACAGTTTAACTGAGAGGCCTAGCGATCCTGCCTAGCATTAGAGAAAAATAATAACCAGTCTTTTCTGGCATTTAACACTTACCTATGCCATGAATGTTGCATGGACAAAACAAGCAAAATTCTTCAACCCCTGATCTCCTAATCCTAATCCTAGGAGCAGCTTTTTGTTGATCTTTAAGACATTTCAAGATACAGTATTTAATTTTAAAGCCACTGCTGTAAAGGAATTCACTCACATGAGATTCACAGATATACCACTTATGCATTTTTGGTATGGCAGAGAGAATACCTCAAGGCTTCTGAAATAACACAAAGTGCTTGTGTTTATTAATCTGATCTCTAACACTGTGGGCTTCACTCATTAACTAGACTGCAACCTGACCTATATTTAACTTCAGCTTGGTCACTCAGCTGAGAAGTAAAGCCTTCCCTTACCCACAGTATGACAGCAAGTGAGTCTCCCGGACCTCTGAAAAGCTTCTCAGATATACTGAAATAGCTAGTGCTACAGAAAGGGGTTGTTGCTTGTGGCAGAGCAAACACTGATGTTTACTGACAAAAACTGGCAAATTTGAAGTTAGGCTGTAAATTCCAGCCCAACTGTTGGCCTCCTATTATTGACAGTAAAAAAGAAGAATACCTGATTAGTTTTGAATTTCCTGCCTTTTGAAACTCTTTTTACATTTCTTTTGTAGATCTTTTGGGTTTACCACATCAAACAGTGACATGAAAGCCTTGCTGCATCAGTCAAACTTAAGAAAATTCAAACTTGTAAAGTCTCTGTCCTCTCCTTTTATCACATTGCTGGCATTAGGCTCTTCATGAGATACTTGCACATATTGGTCTAATATGGTGTTATCCTGATATATGTTAACAAATCACAACTTTGTACAATTCTTAGGGGCACAACAGTTTTTTAGCATATCAATTACTGTTCTAGTCTAAACAAATATTGTTGTTTGTAAATGGATATATTTCTTATTTTTTCTTTTTTATCCTTTTTTTTTTTTAAGAGAAATTTAAATCCTCACAACTAAAGAGTGCCAAGTATTCACATGTGACCCTAATGACTTGCTAACACCATAAACACTAAATAGATCAAATGAACATTTAATGAACATATTGAATTCTTTAGTGGCTAGAGATTGTATTGAGAGACATGAAGCAATAATTCAAAATGACTGACACGCAAATTGATCTTACGTTCCTCAAAAAGAGAAGGGAAGTCTTTTTAAGGCAAGAACCATCTTTTTTCTCTGCTAGTACGGCATCTAGTGCAATGACATATTCACTTAGGGCTCTGAGGTACTTTCACATTATAAATGATAATCATAATAATCTTCCAATAGATGTAGTAGATTTAATAAACCATTCTCAATTCAAACTCTAATTTAGAGATGTCATTATTGCATACACTTTGAAAAATCTGTTGAGGGAACGTTGAGTGACTAAGCCTAGGAAAAAATCTAAACGTTTAATTAAATTTTATTGGTTCTCATTCTTGACAGTGATTTCTATAGCAATGCAGTATCTAAGAAGAGGGTGGCATATCCCCCAAAAAGAGACACAATAATGAATTCTGTGTATCAGTAAAGGCTTTTTGAAAGGGTTAATCAAAACAGCTGTGAGGAATGGAGAGCTCTTTTTTATTTAAACAGCAGACTTCTTCCAGCATGGTTGAGACAATCAGTTCTGTAGTAAGAGCACTAATTCTCTAATGATTTTCCTCCACCATGGACATTAGATATTGCAATATTAATGAATTTTGATGAACGACACGAGAATCAGTAATGAAAAATTAAAACCTTAACCCTCTGCTAGAAAATTTATTCCTTGAGAAACAAACAGGAATAGGTACACATTATTGTATATATATAAAGGAGTCAATGCTTATGTGTGTGTATAAAATGAGTACATATATACATGAAATACATACTCTATGACTCATTCTCTCTCATTATCTCCTGTTATAAAAGAGGCAATTATCTGAAACTGATTTGTAATTGATTTTTAAAAAAAATTATAAACACAAGTTATCACAGAATCAAATAATGGTTTGAATTGGGAGGAACATTTAAAGATCATGTAGTCCAACCCCTCTGCCCAACCCCTCTGGGTAGGGCCCGCTTCCACTAGACCAGGTCACTCAAAGCCCCATCCAACCTGGCCTTGAACACTGCCAGGGATGGTGCATCCACAGCTGCTCTGGGCAGCTGTGCCAGTGTCTCAGTACTCTCGCCATAAAAAATTACTTCCTAATGTCCAGTCTAAGTCTTTCAGTTTAAAACTATTGTCCCTTCCCTTGTCAGTACAGACCTCGGTAGAAAGTCCCACTCTGTCTTTTAAGCCTCTTTTAGGTACTACAAGGCTGCTATAAAGTCTCAGAGTTTTCTTTTCTCCAGACAAAACAACCCTGGCTCTCAGCTTGTCTTTGTAGGAGAGGTGCTCCAGCCCTTTGATCATTTTTGTGGCCCTCCTCTGGACCAGCTCTAACAGGTCCACAACCTTCTGATGTTGGGGGCTCCAGAGCTGGATGCAATACTCCACTTGGGGTCTCATGAGCGCGCAGTAGAGGTGGAGAATCATCTCTCTCAACTTGCTGACCGTGTTTATTTTGATGCAGCCCAGGATTTAACTAGTTTTCTGGGCTGTGAGCTCACACTGCTGGCTCACGTCCAATTTTTTGTACATAAGAATCCCCAAGCCCTTCTTTGCAGTGGTGCTCTCAGTCCATTAATCTCCCTGCCTGTGCTGATAGTATTGTGTGTCCTGACTGAGGTACTTGACTTGGCCTTGTTGAACTTCATGAGGTTCACACAGGCCCACTCCTCCAGCCTGTCCAGGTCCCCTGGAAAAGATATCTTCCTTCTAGTAAATCAAACACACCATTTAGCTTAGTGTCATCAGCAAACTTGCTGGGGGGTGCACTTGATCCCACTGTCTATGTCATGGCTGAAAATATTAATTACTGGACCCTTGATGGACACCACCTGCTACTGGTTTCCACTTGATGGCTGAGCCATTGACTATATCTCTTTGGATGCAGTTATTCAGACACTTTATCCATCTAGCTGTCCATGTATCAAGCCCAGATCTCTACAATTTAGTGTCAAGGACTTTCTGGGGTATCATATCAAAGACCTTACAGAAGTCTAGATAGATGACATCTCTAGCTCTTCCCTTGTCTACTAGTGCAGTTATTCCGTTGTAAAAGATGACTAGACTAGTCAGGCATGATTTGCCCTTGGTGAAGCCATGTTGGTTGTCTTTATTCACCTCCGTGTCTTCCATATGTATCAACATATCTTCCAGGATGTTCTGCTCTACGATCGTGGAGGAGAGGCTGACTGGTTGGTAGTTCCCAGTGTCTTTTCACACTTTTCAAAAAATGAGCATGATGTTTTTCTTTTTCCAATCACTGTCAAATTCCCCTGACTGTCACATCTTTTCAAATATGATGGAGAGTGACTAAGCAATATCCTATTGGATCAACCTAATAGACAGTAGTCTCTGGCAGTGGCAGCAAGGAGTTGACATTTAGAGTGCAAGTGAGTCTGGCCATGCTCTGAATGTTCCCATTTTACTGTGGTTCCATCCATGAATGTTGGATGAGGGTTATTGGAAGATGTATCTCTGCTTATTCTTTTTAGTGTTTCCTTATGGAACTCTTCACAGAATCACAGAATAGTCAATGTTGGAAAGGACCTCTGGAAAGAGGTCATCTGGTCCAAATTCACTGCTGAAGAAGGGCCACCTAGACTATGTTCAGATGGCTTTTGAATATCTCCAAGGATGATGACTCCACAGCCTCCCTGGGCAAATTGCGCCAGTGCTTGGTCAACCTCACAATAAGAAAGTATTTCTTCATGTTTAAATGGACACTCCTGTGTTCCAGTTTGTGCCTATTGCCTCTTGTCCTGTCACTGGGCACCACTGAAGAGAGCCTGGCTCTTTCTTCTTTGTATCCTCTCTCCAGATATTTATATACATTAGCAAGGTTCCTGCTGAGCCTCCTCCAGCTCCAGCATTCCCAAATCCTCCAGGCTTTCCTCACAGAACAGATGCTTAATTATCTTCATTGACAGTCTCTTCATCATATTTGTCCACTAGGACCACCAGGTCCTTCTCTGCAGATCTGCTTTCCAGGCTAATTGAACAAGTGCTTCAGGAACACAGGGTCAGATCCTAAGTACTACAAGGCATACCTTATAGTAAAATGGCTAGAAGTTCACTGGTGCTGCTGCCAAAAACTGAGTATGTAAAAAGATATAGCTTTCCAAATTTTAATGATTATTCCATCTTATAGAAAGGATGATATAGTTGAAATGGTAATAATTTAACCTGTGGCCCTGAAATGAATTTAATCTCAGACTCTGTCTATCCACCAATCCACAGCTAGCAAAAATAAAATGGCAATGCAGCATAGTGGTATTTAATCACAGACTTGGTTTATAAATGTGATGCTTTATTTCAGTTCTTAAATTTTCACAACTCTTGTTTTGATAGAAACTGTAGTGAGAAATGACTGTTATCTGTTGTGGCTAGCCAGATGACTGTAGCTTTTTCCTGCATGTGGTCTGCTTGTAGAAAGTGGTTATTTTAATCCAAAAAAGCTGAATCACTCTATATGTGTAGTGAATAACCACGTAGCAAGAATCTGAAGACTCCTGTTTAGTGTGCCAGCACTTACCCACTTAAGTAAACTCACTGGATGCAATGGCAGCTTGTGAGAGGTTTACTGCATGAAGAAAGGCTTTCATTTGAAAAAGGAGAAAAACAAGTTCATGGATGGAAAACATGACTTTTTTCCTTCAACGTGGATAAGAATTCAAGAATCTTGTTTTACTTAGCCAGTGCAGTCAATGCAAACAGGAAAAGTAAGAAAAAAACCCAAACAGTGATCAAATATTAGAGCATACTTAACAACCTAAGAAGAAGAGTTAGTTAAATAACAATGGCTGAGCAAGGATAAGGTAATGCTTCTCTGGGGGGAAGGATTTACTGATCCAGAAAACCACTTTGGTAACTTTTTTCTTCACATTAAAGGAACAACAAATAATTAAGTTTCCAATTTTCACTCAATTGGTTGCCTTCCTGAAGTTTAACATTTTTTAAAACCAGAATGAAAAAACCTAAATAAGGATAAAACAGGGAAAAAGAGAAATGTCTTTGGAGATCTGACATATCTTGCAAAGCATTATTTATAAACAGGACACAGCGTACAGTGCAAATTGCAGTAATGCGGGCAATCCCATCTTTTTTTACTATTTGACTTCTGCTATTGAACTAGTGGTAAACATTTTTAAAAGTAAAGCACACAAATTCCCTAAGAGCCACCTCTGAGTCATTTTCCAGAACTATTATGCAAATATTAGTTTCTGCTCATTGCGGTTTGTATTTGCAATACGTGCAACATGAAGTATATCAGGGCTGAGTAATCTACTTAAGAGTAACGCACTATAAATGTGATGGATTGTAACATTTTGCAGAGCACAAAAGGTAATTGAGTGGAGTCAATTAGGAAAGTAGGAGGGTTTAGTGGAGAAGAGGGGAGCAATCTGTGTACTGCTGTGACATTGTTTTTTTGGCTAGGCTTTCCAAAACAGTTTAGTGGGCCATCTAGACTAAGAATTTAAGGGATAATCATAAGCAGCTTCTTTGAAAATTCTAGGCTTAGTACCTATGAAAAAATTGAAGGTCTGTTATTGTAGAGGGAGAAATGCAATTTTCAGAACAAAGTAGGTTGCAAATGAGTGTATTCCTTAGAATTGTGACATGTTTTAAACACTACTCAAAACAAGACTATTGAATGCAGAGTCATTCATTGCAATAGTTGCTATACTTGCAAGTTAAAAGCACTACTTCTTGCTAGTTAAAATGCATTTAGAAAACAGCTCTTTACGGCAAGTTACTTCTCTTTGGTTAGGTCACACAGTCAGTGTGCCATTGCTGGTTACTTTCCTGACCAAAATAAGATGCCAGTTGCTTAAGCATTTCTAGTTTTTCTTAGCATGTTTATTTTTGAAGGGTCAGGAGTTGGACTCAATGATCCTGATGGGTCCCTCCCAACTCAGCATATTCTATGATTCTATGAATTAATTGAAGAGACAAGTCTGGGATCACCAGAAGAAAATGATGGCTTGAGCTCCTTAGAACTTTCCTTAAAGATATTCTTAACATGTTTCAAATTAGAGAAAAAAGATAACACATGACATACTGCTACTTTTGTGTTATATTTTAGAGGTATTGTTTCACACCAGCTCATTTTCTAAGTTATAACTTTGAAAGGCACTGTTTTAGAATTGTCTTTTTCATAACACTTCAAATAAAGGCTTAATTTTAATAAGTAATTTCAGTAAACCTCAGGAGATCTAGTTGACAAGTTAAAAAAACCCCCAAACCAACAAACCCAAAACAACAGCAACAACAAAACCAAAAACAACAATAAAGTCATAGTGGATATCACTACTGATTATTAATAATCAGTATTTTTAAAACCTTAACAAGGATACAAAATGTTGTGGGACTCTGCTGCCGAATAACAAACAATCTGTCAAGGAGTCATACTAGAGGTGAAATAAGTAAAGAAAAATATAATTCTTTAAGCTTTAATTAAAAAAAAAATATTCTAAGGACTAAATTGATCCTTCTAATTTTTTATTTTTTTTTCTTTTTAGATATTTCAGACATTAATGTGTCACAAGCAGAAAGGAGGTGCCTTGTCTTATAGAAAGCTTACTTGGTTGTTTGCTGCAAAACACATGAAATAATGTGGAAAATGGCCTCTTAATACTACACTTCAGGAGACTGCTAAAGTTATCAAGCATAGGAATAGTCTGCACTAATAGCATTACTCATATATTTGGGGTTATTGAGTAGGGCTTACAGTGGATAAAATGTTCTTTTTTTTTTTTTAAATGGAGATACTGATCCTGATAGATGAGTAAAATCAAGCTCCACTTATGAGTAGACTCAGTGCTGGCACGAAAGAATTTTTAGTACCCTTCAGAAATGGTAATTTGCAAACTGAAAGTCACAGTGCCTATATGAGGAACAAGCAATTCGAAACAGAAAACCTTGCCGTTATTATTTATCTACAATAATATCTTCATTGAAAAATTCCTATGCCAACTCTGATTATGTCTTTAAAGATTAGGTATGTTGTTAAATAAGATTAGATCTGAGAATAACAATCAGTTTATGCATAAGGGGTGGGAAATTATACATTTGTGAATAAAATTTGGCTATATTCCATGCTGCTCTGGGACCACTTTTATTTCATAAATATCTATGACAAGAGAATTAGGCCTCATTTTTTTTTCTTTTATATATTTCAGCATTTAAGCCTTGATAGTTTTCATGTTTGAATAGTAAGGCATTCCACTGTATTATTATTACTATTATGGCTGCCACTGTTACTACAACTTTTACTATTACTAATATTATTTCTTATTTAGTATTTATTCTTTTTGTTACTATATATATCTATATACCTATAGCCAAATATTTAAAACTAACTTCTTAGTAAGATTTTTAAAATTTTACCACAAACCCCTCAGTGTTCATTACAGGCTGTTTTAGAATTCCCATCATATTCAACCTGAAAAAAAGGACTCTTTAAATGTAAAAAAAAATTGCTGCAAAATCTATTTTATTGTGTCCTTAACTGTCTTTATAAATCTGTGCTAAAGTACAGTACAGCTAAATCCAACTTTCTCAGACTATGCATCTGAAATTTAAACAGTTCCTATGGGCAAAAGTGATCAATTTTTTTTCAGGGTGATCTTCCACTGCTATTGGTTGAAGCTTGTTTTATACACAGAGTGAAGGATTTAATCTCCAGTACTAAATATTCATTAATAAAAATACACATTTTTCCTTAACGTTACTCATCAATGTGAGAGAAGAGACGGACTTATAATATAAAACACTAGGTTCTCATTGAAGCCAAAATAGTAGCTAAGAAGCTACTGAATTTTTGTGTGAGTCAATATTTGAACAAAATAAATCTTGAACAGGAAATAGATAGTGAATTTTTATGGTAGTTGTGTAGTGACATGACTTTACACATGTGTAAGAAGATACAGTTTCTCAAAATTACCTCAGAACACTAGAAAACACAATCCTCTACCATTTCCTTTTCTCATATTTTCTTACCATAATAATATGATCTGCTGTGATCTTATTTGAGCCTAAATCATGTTTGTGCAACAGTTCCCATAGTCCTTTTGCTTTGTGAGACTTATCACTATTGTCCTGTCAAAGAACCCATTTCCAGTACTGGCTCTAGTCTCCACTACTCCAAGCTCAAGGGAAAAGCATCTGAGGAGAAATTATCATCAGGTGGATGCTCAGCTGGATTTGTTCTTGGCCAATTTTGTTCCACCTTTTTTGCTAATGACTTGGATAGTGGAAAGGATGGCACATTAGGTGTTGTGTCTGACATCAAACTGGGAGGATTACCACCTCATTCAAGGGCTGGTTCAGATTTCAATTACCTCTTGACAAAAGAGGAGTAGAAAGGGCTACAATTCATCTGGGATAAATCAAATGCACAAATGGGAAATGACTGGCTAAGCCAATATATGGGTTAAGAGTCTCTCACAAACTATTTACAAGTCAGTGTCATGGAGTCAGAGTGATACCTTTGTCTCAAGCCTTCTTCCTGATTTATTTAATAAAGCCCATCTCTTTCAAGCTGTGATGATTATTCAGTCTACATAATGTTCTTTGTAAGATGTTAGTCAGATCCTACTGAAAAATATCCTAAAAATAAAATGAGGATATGCGAATGCACATCAACTTGGAATTGTTACATAAAACTTTAAGTTACTATCAAAAAATAGGTAAACCCTGATAATTTTGATATATATTACTAGAAATATTAAAAAAGAGGACAAAAAGCTTGGCGAGGCATGGTAAGGCCTCAGAAAGAATACTTTTTCCACTGCTTGGTTAGTGGTCTTAAAATAAGATGTGAGCAAAATGCATTAGAGTCCAGGAGAGAGCACAAAGACAGTACAGGGACATGACATAAGGAAAGTTTGAAATAAGAGTGTTTGCCTAGTGTAGGGAAGAGGAGGCTGAGTCATGAAATTATCTTCTTGTGTTTAAAAGCTGTTATAAAAAGATAGTGAGCAATTGTTCTCTGTCTGCTGAGCAAGGACAAGATGGAATTAACTCCATTTGGATCAAGGATTATTTATCTGAGTACTAGGAAACAATTGCTATTAGGATAGCAAACAATCCATTTAGAGAACATCTTCTCACTGACTGGCTTTAAGAATTGTAAGCAAATAGCTGTCTCAATCTTCCATTGATTTGGCCTCACTGAATGTAGCTGATTTATATCTTGGCCTCCCTTCTGGACACTTGTATGTCTACAATTTGATAGTAAAAACCTCACATCCATTCTAATTCAGAAATATGGGAACAAGAATAGGGTGATTTTACTCTCCCTGTTGCTTGAGGTGTAGTTGGATACTGGAGTCTGTAAATAGAGTGGATTGTTGCTTTCAGTTGTCTCACTGTGACCAATATGATCTACCATTTATTTTCAGTTCTGTCATGATGTTCAATTTTATGCCTTCAGGTTGCCGATTTTAGCAACCAAATATTATTTTGTTTAATAGGACTTTTACTCAATTTTTGCTTTTGTGGATGCATCGAAGTACTAGGTTTTCAGGTATAACAGGGCTTTATGCACTGAGGTACTACTTCCATATGAAGAATTGTTATACCAAACTTTTGCAGGACTTTAGCAAAAGTTGCTACTATTTTTAGGACTGTAGCAAAATAGCAAACCAGGATTTTCAACAGTTTCTGACCGAAGATGCTACATTCTTTATAATAAGACTCTGTCATTCTGGCTAACAAGTTTCTCTTAGCAGACCTTTATATTTTGAAAGGATGGAAAATGGCTTTGCTTTGACCTTATCAAACCCCGGGTGATTTCTGCAACAGGTTGCTGCACTGATCATCTGCACTAGCTTGTGCTTAGAAAGGCTGCAGCAAAAGAAAACCTCTGGAGTAAAAGATTCTCTCCTTGCTCTTGCTCTTCCTCTTTTTTTTTTTCTTTTCTTTTTTCTTTTGTTTTTGTTCAGATGGATTTCCACTCTGATATCAGGTTAATTGGGTGAGGCACTGTTCATTCTGAGATAACTCACTGCCTCAGCTGCATTATCAAGCCACTGTTTTGACTGATAGTTTTCTGCTTTTCAAAGTGCCCTCTAACAAGCTCTACCCTTTCATACACATCCTTAGTTTAAAGGGTTTGAGAAAACTCAAAAGGCTGACATTCTTCATAAAGCAGAGCAAATCTGAACTATCCATAGGAAAGCACTGCATATCAATTATGGAAAATGTTAAAAGAGAAAAATTGAAACTGCAGAGCTGTCTGTAAATACTTAGAGAAGATCACTGATCTCATTTACTGTTATGGTGCTTTTATGAGTCAGTACATAATGTACGCAGAAATGTCTGATTTAACATTGTCTCATCAGGCAAGCCATCCAGATGACATCATTAAAACACAGAGGTCCTTATTTGGCTGGAAGGTCAAATTCTTCAATCTCCTAAAATAATTTTGTGCCCTTGGACATGTTGTGAACCTATAGGACAAAAGTTATCTATTGGCTGTAGGTTTGCCATCTCCAGTGTTCAGCTCCTACTGGTGTATAGGGAGGGAACTGTAAACCATCAGCAAGAGCTGGAGTAGATAATTTGGGGGAGAAGGACTTTTCTGTGGATCATTCTTTTCCAATACCTTTTTGAACAGATGCCACCTGTTTAACCTGTTCAACCTCATCTAAAAGCAACATTTCCTTATTGGGAGACCTGCTTCCTTGGTCTTACAGTAAATTACAATATAAACTGGTTCCTGAGGGTCTTGAACCAACACAGTAGATAGCAATAAACAATCTGGCCAAATTTTTCCACCTTGGTCCCAGTGATACGTTTGAGCACAAATTTGGCATTTCAGGTATTGAAAACAAGTTAATCTGGGTCTGATAAGGTATTATTGATGTGATCATCTGGGCATTGCTGGCCTCGAAAGAATCTGTTCCCTAAAACTTACTAATACTCCCCTCCACTATCTGTGAAATTCAACCATTTTTCACACAATGCATTTTCATCCATCTGCCAAACCCAGATGTCCCTTTTGGCACTATTCGTAACTTTCATCAGTTTCTTAGATTCATCTCTGACGTGTCCAGCAATTTCTCATGTTGTGTGCATAGTTTCCATGTCCTGTTCACCTAGCTTCACCTCAGGGTAGGACAATGCCAGCTGCTTAGTCTTTTGTCTGCCGGGTTAATGTGGTCATACTGAGTATTTTACATCTCCTGTGCAACCAATATGCCACTTTTCTTTCAATGGAAATCAGGAAGAAAATGGATGAGAAAAGAAGAAAAGTAAGGTGCATATATATATATATGTAGGGAACCTGGTTTTCAACCCAGAAAATGGAGTAAGGAAATCATGTTCTCTGCTATTAACTTCAGAATTCTTGGCATCAACATTCATTCTGGTTGACAGAAAAAGCTCTTAATAGAATCTAACAAGATGTTTGTACATGCCAGTATATTTAGTTCTCTCATTTCAAATACATAGATCATATCTACTTTTCTTATATAAAGACGGTTGCTCCTTGGTAAGGATGCCCAAAGTTCAAGGAGAAGGTGTTCGTAAACCTTACAACATTTTACAGGGTTAAGCATAAAATGAGAGAAAAAAGAAAAAATGTGGTCTTGCAAAGTAGCAGAAGAGAAATAATGCCTGTCAATTTTCTTACAAGTAAAGCATGTTTATAAGCTTTTATTTATATTGCAGTATTTTAAGGTTTCTTGATTAAGAAAAACATATTTGTAGGGGAATTTGTTCTGTGTTAAATCTTTATGAAATGTGTATTAAGAACACCCTGACCTTACCCATTTAACTTGTCCCTCCACAAAAACCTTTTTCCAGCAAAAGGCAAAATGACACAGTACAGATGGGTTGACCCATGCGGGAATACACTGTAGAAAAGCTGATACACATCTGAGACTTCTAAATGGTTTATATATCTGTTTTTCTCAAATCAGAACTCTTTCAAGCTACAAGAGATACTGATACAGGTAAGCGTAAGCATATTTTTCTCAGGTAGAGTACTCAGGTATGGAGTTTAGTCTTGGTCATCCCGTGATGTTGTGAATGAGTGTTTTAAGTTCACTTAAAGAATCTCTGTCAAAGGTATCAGCAAAACCAGGTTTAATATAAAAGTGACAGAATGTCAAAATTTATCAGGTCATAGTGTGGCCTGAAGGGGGAAGGGGAGGGGATGTACCACCACATGTGAGAGATGACCACTACTCAGTTCAGGTGAACATAGAACCAAATGTGTTATCTTTGACAACTAAGATGTATCTATTTCTCCAATAGCTTTTCTTATATTTTTTTCCTGAATATAGGACACCTGAAAAAAAGGCAAAGCTTAGAATACACAAGAATGATATTTTCTATTAGCAGAATGTTGATATTGATAGAACATATTCATCCTCTGCTTGAAAACACATTATGATATAAAAATGCTCCAACTGCTTAATGATGTTCTACTCAGTCACAGAAATCATGTTACAACTCTCCATTGTTCCTTGATGCAGCTCATTAAGTTCTAGAAATACAGTCTGAAAAACTTATGTCATCCAAGTCTCTATCCACTTGCTATAAAACTCAGAAAGGCAAAGAATTAGGCTTAGGTAGGAAGGGATCATTTGTTTTCCAACTGCCCTGCCACGGGCACCATGGGCAGGGACACCTTGCACTCGACCAGCTCTCTCAAAGCCCCGTGCAAGCTGTCCAGGAACATTTCCAGGGATGGGGCATCCACAGCTGCTCTGGACAGCCTGTGCAGTGCCCTACCACCGTCAAAGTCAAGAATTTCTTCCTAATACCTATTCTGAACCTACCCTCTTTCACTTTAAAGCCATTTCCCCTTTTTTGCCTACTATTGTAGTAATTTATGAAATTTGTAATGTCCCTTGTGCTCTTTCTTTAGCCCTTTTCACTGTGAATTTTTGAATTTTTGTACTAGTAAGTTTGTTTTAAGGTATTTTGTGGCATAGGTAGTTGTTTAGGGAATAATTTTCAGCTTAACACTGATCATCTTACAGGATAACTTAAAACTTGCTTAAATGATGTGACCTTTCCCCATTTCTCTGTCTTAAACAGGGAATTTTGTTGTCAGTAAAGAAATATAGACTTTTCAGGTTGGGAGTACTCCCTTTTCTTTGATAACTCTTTGATAACTGATACTGAAAATGAGTAAATGTAAGATGTAATAAGTAAATCCATATCATCATACAAGAGAATACATTTATGAAGTTTAAGAGCTCAGAAACATGTAGGTTATCTGCTTATGCATATGAATGTTGTGTACCTTCAGGTCTAAAATGTGAAAAGTGTGACCTACTGCTTGTTCATTGATGCCTGCTTAATGTAAGGATTTATCTCTTTTGATGAGCAGAAGGAACACTTGAAAATAGTTAATTTTATAATCATGATTCTTAAATAATGTAGAATATATTTTGCCACTTAAAGAATAGGTCAATCTGTTTATGAAAATAGACACTGGTTCAAATGAAAGAATTTTTATAATTTTGACAGAGTGAAACTAACAGATGTAGCCGAAATATTTTGTGAAATAAATGGCACCATGAACTTAATTCTGCACATCACAAATGAAATGATAACCTTATAAATAATGTTGTTTCGCATTTTGGTATTACATTGTAATAGTTTTTCCTAATAGAATCTTTTAAGGATTAATAGGCATGTTAGGGTAACTTGCTTTTGCAAAAGTTCCTGCTAGAAATTGCAAACAAAATGGAAATGTCTGCATAAGATGTCCCTCTCCTCTCCTTTTAACTTCAATTCACTCTAATTCATTGTGGGAAAAGAAGTTTTCCCCATCTGTGAGGACACCTCAGTGCTCTTCTTTACCCTCTGTGAGGGAGACATTGCTGTGCAAGCTGCTGTGTATTGCACTCTAAGATAACACAGATCAGATATGTTATCTTTGACATAAACTGCAGAGGTCTACTAGACTTTCATGCCTGCTGGTGTACCCTGCCATTATGGATGATGTTTTACTTGGTAGAGAGCTTCAAGAGATGATTAAAAAAAAAAATTCTCATCTCTTTTAACAGGGGCCTGTTTTTGTGTCAAGAGGAAATTGTTGATTACATTCTTAATCATGATCCTTCTGGCTGATGTCAAACATGGCAGAAAAGTTAGGCTAGGATGTAACATTAAATTTCTAATTACTCGGACAACACAATTCTTGAGGTAAAAATCAGTATGAATTCTAACTAATACATTGCTGTGCCTCACCGTGTGGTAGACATAACTTTCATAAAATTTAATTTGTAACATTTTATGCTCTGCTTCTTCCAGCTTCTTCTCTCCTTTTCCCAGAATTAGTAAAGATCTTTTTCTATTTTTTTAAAGGAATACAAGGTGTTCTTATGCATTAAAAATACCTGCTGTCCTGTCTGGCTAAACTGATGTGCTGTGGCATTTTAGACAGTGTGTAAAAAAATAAGGGACAATTAAGGGTCAACAGAAAACATAATAAATTATGAAAAACTGATCACTATTTTGTTAGTCTCTTGTCTATCTATGATGCTGAGCTTTGTATGACCCAACACATCCATAATATCTCATTGTATTAGAAATTCTCTAAAAAGAACCCATGTGTGCTGTTTGATCCTTTTCCATGTTTTATTTCCATAATTCATATAAAATACATATGGAAACATAAATTGGGAAGTGATCATTAGATACGTGGATCCGTTATTAGGGATTTCTATTACTGGAGCTGGTTTACTTGTGGCGACTAAGGAAAATTAGCAGCATAAAAAGATTTACTGAAGTAAAACTAGCCTTCTCTAGCTTGATCAAAGATTCTATTTCCACTGGAGAATACAGATGCTCCTTTCCCATTTAATGGAACTCATGCTGCTTGGCTATGCGTAAATATTTCCAAGAATATACAATTGCTCCAGGAACAGATGTCCTGGCCTTGTCTGTGCACTGTCAATACGAATGACTTTGTGGCCCCAGCCACCTAAAGGAGAAACTGAGGACTTGCTGACACTGGCCGTGCATGGGACTGACTGTCACAACCTGTTTTGCTGCTTTTGACACCACTGGGAGCCTCTGCCACGCACTCGTACAGCTGCTGCAAGTTTCCAGAACAGCAAGAAGAAAGAAGATGCTTTACCTGGGATGAAAGCAGTTGGCTTAGGAAGGTTAAGGTGCTGGTAAGTATGGCAAGTGAAGACTACCACATGCCCAAAAGAAGTGGTGGTGGTGGTGGTGATGATGACGGCAAAGGACACAAACTTGAATAAATAAAGACAGGATAGGCAAAATGAGGTTAAATTGGAGCCCAAAACACAACTAACACAGTTTCTGCTGCAGGCAGCTGTAGCACAGCACTGTTTTTGTGACTGCAGCTGGTTAGATGAAACATTGCTAAGCTTTCTGAGATCCTGAAAAATTATTTGCTTATATAAAACGTATATAAAGTTCCCCATAGCTGTCCTCTTCCCCTGGGCAGCAAGGAGTCTCTAAATTAGTTCTCAGATCTGTGCCAGGAAACTCTTTTAAATATTGGAAAGTAGGACAGATATTTCTTTTAAACCTTCCCTGCTTACCTAATTCCTGGTTCACCCAACTTTGGTACAAAAAAAAATTACAATTTTTAAAATTTTCTTCCAACACATACAGAGAAGATGTTCTAATAAGAAATGAAATTAGTATGAAATGATTTGGAGTTTCAGTCAAAGGCTGTTGTTTTTGTTGTTTCGTTTTGGTTTTTTTCTTAATTGATAGTTTTGATTAACATAAAAGACTCCGTAAACCCCCTCCCAAAATTATCCAACTATCATATGATGAGAGAAATAATGTTTATGCAAACTGTTTTCTCAAGAAAGAAAAAAACAAGTCAAAGCACAATAAACAACAAAAAACCTTGTGCAGAGTCACAGATTAATTTTTTATTTCACTATTTCCCATGTTCTGGATATTATACTTGGGTTTTTCTGGGTATAATGTGTTGCTAGTATATATACAC
This sequence comes from Cephalopterus ornatus, assembly GCA_013396775.1. Taxonomy (NCBI): domain Eukaryota; kingdom Metazoa; phylum Chordata; class Aves; order Passeriformes; family Cotingidae; genus Cephalopterus; species Cephalopterus ornatus. Next base: position 101,390 of record VZRE01001356.1, read on the forward strand.
AAAAGTTTTAAAATAAGTTTGGAAAGTACAGGATTGTTGTGTGAAACAGAAGCTTGCTAATCATTAATTAGCACTGCTAAAGTTAGAAAGTGCTAAAGCTCCTGTCAGAATCAGATTCATTGTTGCCAGCTCTTGTGGTTTTAATGCAGCAAGTGTCTTTTCTTGAAGGCCTGCCATAAGTTCTGTGATTACAATAGAATTTCAACTTTCACTTAAAAAAATTGCAGATTTAGGTGTCTTGTTAAGCAGAGGAGCTTGGAAAGATGAATTATATATAACCTGGTATGAAATTAAAGCATCTCATTATCTTTAATGCAGTCTCCTTATTTCTGAATATTTGAGAATTAAACATTCTCAGCTGGGGAAGGAAAGCTTTTGTTTGGCATAATATTACTTCAGAGTGCCCTTTTTGTGCCAAATTTGATTTTTTGTAGATTGGTCTTTTTGCTGCCACAGTCATTGTCATCTCTTGGAATTAGCTCACTGTTAATACAAATAAGTCAAATAGCAGTCTGCATTTCTCATCTTCAGAACTCAGACAGTGTGTCAGACTAATACTCTTATTGACTGGCAACCATAGTTCATAATGTGATTGTGTGGGAGGTGCATGTCTTCCTTTTCTTTTTTTCGGCTGTAACTTGATAATGATTTCTTTTTAATCAGTGGAAAAATTAATTCTCTGTATTCATAAGGTGATTTCTTCAATTTATTAGAAGTATGTAAAGAAAGGGAATTAGAAGGGAGAATGTCAGACAACTTGGGACCATGGATAGGGAAATAGCATCTTTTTTTTTCCCCATCATTAGTCTCCTCTGCTTCAGAGCCATAGTGAAACTGGAGTCCCCCAGAGCATTCTGCATAAAAATTTTGTGAAGCCGATTCCTTACATTTTCTGTGAATTTAATCAATATTCTCAGACTAAACAAAAGCATGCTCTTATGCTCATTTCTACCTCTGAAAACAAGGGTATGCCTTTGCTGACTTCATTTCCCTTGTGTAGTACTTTACAAATGAGATGCCCCACCAAGCTGTAGTGTTTGTAGAGCAGACCTCTGCTCAGACTAATGCTATTATAACCCTCCTCTACATTCAAATTGACACTCTGGAAAATGCAATGTGCACTATCTAGAGAGGTGCTGTCCATCTATTCAAAGCCTCATTCACCCATGAAATACGGGTGTGAGGGTCATAATACAGTGTTTGGGGAAGTCAAAGACCTTCCTCTGTTTCTGGTCAGCTACATAAAATTTGGATGACCAGACTCACCACTGAACTTCAAGAGCTTGTGTCACCTGTTCTATGTCTTATGTTTTTGTGTTCAACAGGAGTCATCTATGTACTGTATACTAGCAGGAACCATCATATGCTGTAGGATATATGAGTTTCAAATGAGCAGAGGCTGAAATACTGAGTTGCTATTTCACTCAGAAGCATTTCTTTTTGGAAAGACTAAAGAAATTGTTTTCTATTGAAATCAATTTAGCACTCAAAAGCCCAAAAAGAGATTTCCCTGGATGCTTAAGTAGAATAGCTATACCATAATAAGCATGATTTAAATATATTTGTCTATACATATTGGAGTACAGTGTACCAATATAGCAATACAACAGCAATAAAATAAAAATCCTGAGCAGAGTTATGGTTTCATATTTTAGTGCAGTGCTATTGTTTTGTTAGTGATTATTTTATGCCTACATGCTCTATTCATGGACAGAAAAATTACTATAAAGGCATATATAGAAAGACTCTTGTTCTCCAAAGACTTTACAGTGCAAGTATATGTCAGCTCTGTGCACTCAGTCAGTCAGGGAAGCTGAGAGATACCCCTGGCATATTACCCCCTTGGAAAGGTGATTTCCTCTTAGAATAGTGGTGGGAAAATCCTGTTTTGATAAAATGCAAACTGTTTTATATACACTGCTGCTTCATAGTGGCTAGATCCCATTTCTGTTTGCCTTTGAAGACTGTTGGGACATGAAGACAATCGCTTAGGTGGGCTTCTCTGAGGAGTCCTGGGCAACTGCCAGCTTGTGTGTGGACACGGTTGATTTAGAAAGTAGGAAGCTGGGGTGCCTCAGTGGGGGCTGAGCAGCCATAATGCTCAGCAATAATGCACTCCTTTGATAGTGGTGGTCTTAGGTTAGTGGTCACTGCAGTGATTTTGAAGACATTCAAATACTGATGTTATCACAAGGGAGAAATTTCAGGCAGTCCAAAGGCAAGTTGTGCAGGTGTTTTGGTGGAGATTTAAATATATATCTGGCATTTGCACCTGATGAATAGAATGTGTGAGAAGGTAGACTTCAAATATTTTTATTTATTTGCTCCAAAATACTGGAAAAAGGCTGTTCTATCTTTTAAAAATATTAATTGCCATGCATATTAGATAAAAACTTCTTTCATGCAGCATTGTAACACTGTTTTTTTCCTTCTATCTCTGTGATCTTAATGGCTCTTAAGTTTTTTGAGCCTCAGTTAGCCCATATTCTTAAATGGATAAAATTTAGACAGAAAAGTGAATACCATGATACAATTTGCAGCAGCTGGGAACCTTCTCAACATTTATCAGAGACTCAGCACCTGTAGTTGGTCTTCAAAATGTATGTGTTTGTTCCACTCAGCTTGATCAAGGTATAAATCAGAGAGGAGAATTCTTCCCACAGAACATTTTAAAGACAGAAAGAGATGCAGATGGCTCAGTAAAACACGAGACTGAATATAAATGTGAAATGAAATATAGATGAAAGTGCCTTGCCTCAGAAAGTTTTAATATTAATATCAACATCTCTTGGATGAAAAAGACCAATATTTTGTGATTGTGACATTTTCCACAGATATAAAACAGTCAGATTTCCTAGGCATGTTTCTGAACTTGATGGAAAAAAAATCTGTTTTTTAAATGGTGGTATGATTTTAGGCTCAGTTCAGACTGATACATTAAGTTCCATTACCTGCCTACATTTTGGGGTTTAAAAATAAAGAAGGAACAAATTTTAATGGGTTTAAAAGTAGATGTATAACACTCTGATTCTGCAATAACTGTTGAGTAGACTTACTTGTTGTTGTTGCTTATGTAAAAGTTCTTCAGGACCAAATATTCTATACAGATGGGGATTATGTATTATCTCTTTGCCCTAGATAGCAAAACCATAATTTCAAATGGAATTGGATAGCATTAATAATACATACTTTTTCCACTGTCTGCTGAAGAAGTCTTGTGGGAAACTTTTTAACAGAAAACAAGGTCTGATTTCTAAAACCTGACTCAAGATCAGATGTTCTGGGAGTTTGATCTTAAAATGAACAGTAGATGGCTTCAGAGAACATTGCCACAGGTGACGGCTGGCTGCAAATAAAGACTGAAGATGCAGCTACAGATCATACAGAAAGGCTCCAAAGGGTTAATGTGGGAAAGTCAGATTTTTTTTTTTTTGCATACACTGCTAGAAAAAAAACACGTTAAAAAATAGGACTGTTTGACTAAAACGCAGTGCCGAAATTCCACAAGTAATAACATTTGAAGCCATAGTAGTGCTAGACTACACTAAAGTTCTGCTGAGCTTAGTGTCTCCAATGAGAGAGAATCTTGTACAAGATATGGTAGGGAGGAGGTTTCTGAAGAGGATGAGTGTTTATTGGAGCTTACCTTCATAAGCCTTTCCAGCTCCCATCGATCTGTTGTATCCATAGTGTTTTGGGAATAATAACTGATGAATCTTTCCTGTGCCAGACTACAAATACGTCTTTAAACACGCGGTGCTGGTTTCCACCATGTCATAGGAATGAACTCATAGTTCAGGTACGCACTTCATAATAAAGTAATTTGTGCCTGTAACTTAAGGAGTGCTTATTTCATGGAATAATCACTTAGTTTTATGACATTCATGATGTCATAGGTTGTGTCATGTCTATGTCATGTTGACATAGAATCTGGAACTATTTCTTCGCCACCTGAAGATCTGAGGAGTTTTCTCAGTCTTCCTCAACGGTTCAGTCACTTTGTTCTTTCTTGTCACTTCCTCTGTGCTTTTCCAGTTCTGTTATCTCTTTTTTGAGATGGTGAAGTCATTGGGTTTGTGCAATGCCAGAGCGGTGCTATGTGTTTTTCTTCTTTGTTCTTGTCTAAGGTAGAAAATCTCAAGTGTTGTATTGTTTTATTCCTTAAAGCAGTTAAAGTCGTTAAAAACCATAGCACACAGCACTAATAAATTGAATTATGTTAGAGAAGATTGGACCTTAATTTTTTTAGAATATTTTTAGATGTAAAAATATACCTTGCCCCAGATTTGCTTGACAAACTCTGATTTAGTATTTGGATAGGCTGGCGTAGATATCTTTTAAATTTGTGTCTAAAGAAAATGTCTAAATTGTCTCACACCATTGAAATTATTCCAGTGTTGGGCCACAATATTTTGTTTTTCCCCCATCCACATACCCACATTTGTCTATGTTTATGTAAGTATATGAGAAAGATTTTGTCTTCTTCACAGTTAAAAGATAGATGTAAATGCTGCTTCAGAAAAAATAATGTACAAAAATAAACTCTACTTTAATATATAAGTATATGTCATAAGTTTTCTTCTTTACATTCTACAGTTACATAGTCTTGTGGCTGTCCTCAGCAATGTCATTTCTCTCAAAGCTTGAGACAAAATGACAACATAGTTGTCTCTCGCATTTCAAGCAAGTAGCATCCTGCTGTAGGTTGCTTCAGTAGTCATTCTTGCTATTGGATTTTATAGGATGAAAAAGACGAAGTTATCTGTAGATTTGGAGACCAGCTTTTCTCATGGTCCGGTTGTTATAAAATTAAATACACATTTGTTTACCAGCTGGCTGATACCTTGCTATTCTGTGTATATTTTTCTTTTCCTACTTAGCTATTGTTCATCAGTGAATCATATCTCTAATAAAGGATGATTATTTTAATTTATTCTCTATAACATCCTATATAAAATAACAGAATTCACTACTATGTAAACATGTAAGAATTATGCAAATAATTTTAAATTATACATTAAATTCCTTCTTTAAAGGAAGAAAAAAAATAAAATATGAAATCTGTTGGCCTTTTATCCTACTCTCTCTCTTTTCCTCTCCTCATATACATTCATGTATGTACATGGATACACTCACATGAGGGTTCTTATCTAACTTTGTTTTTATCAATAAATTTTATCACCTGGAAATTTGTGTAATAAAATACTGGGGAATTAGTTACATCATGGATAGAATGAGCCCACTTATAAATACCCAAGTCTCTTTTCTGCAAAGGGAAAAACACTACCTCTATGCATGGTGTTAACTCTGTGCACAGGAGCAATCTTCTCAGAATTCATTTGCATGTATGAGGAGAGCCATCATATCTACATGTGCTGACCATCAAATGAGTGTTGTCAGGGATCTGCAGGTTTGCTAAATTAGAGCAACACATTGCCTATCTAATGGCTCCCTAGTTCCTCTGATGATGGATATTGAAAACAAGGAAGCTGCCTGTTTTTGTTGCTAATTTGTTATCTTATTTATAGGCCTTTTGTGTGTGTGTCACTTTTATGTATGATGTATTTCCACTGTTGATGTTGTCTTTTTTCTGCTTGCAATGGTGTTCCTGTGTCCCAGCAGATTCATGTGTTCGTGGCAATGAATGAGACAGAAGTGATAACTCTCCTTCTAGGATACAGCTCATAAATTACCTCTTACAACCAAAGCACCAGACAAAACTGTTTTTTCAAGTGGTCACAGACGAGCAATGTCCAGAGGAATTTTCCTCTTCAAATGTTCATTAATGCATCTGTTTACTGATCTAGGGCATGCAAACTGCAAAAAGGTCATCATCTGCAGGTGCAAATGCATTTGCCAAAGCCCCCTGGAGACCATCTTGATTCTGATAATAGTGAATGCTAGGTAAAAATGAAGATCTTAACCATATGGTTTCAACTGTGTTTTCTAGTTGAAGTGTTACATCACGTTGAGTGCAAAATTTTATCTCCAGCAGGGAGAAAGCACAAAGTAAAAGATGAGAGAGAAACAGAGTCAGAAATTAGAGCAATTAATACTACTAGCTGTGACTAAAGCTGATACAAATATGGTGAGATCAGAACATTTAACATATTTATTCCAAAAGAAGTTTTAAATAACTGTAATTATATAATTAAATGACAGCCTGTGTAATTGTATCACATAGAATTAAAGATAAATTTTATACAGCAAAATAAAGGTAACACTAACATGGGAACAAAACTTGGGATATTCTTTATACAAAATTCCAAAGAATGAAAAAAGTTCCAAAATTGGAAAAAAAAAAAGGCAAATTGTGTTGTTAAGAGATTTAAAGACTATATTCCGAGGAAACTAATTTTGAACAACAAGCTGCATATCCTTTTGTGCATGTAGGGAGGAAAAGCAGAAAGGGCTGAGCTTGGAACTGGCACAAGTTAGTTTCTTGTGCTGGTGACTTCCAAGATACTTCATTTCTGGGGATCTGAAAGCATAGAGGAGTCACCACATTAGAATAAGCAGCAGGAGATCAGAGTGGCTGACATGACGTTGGTTGGGTTCTAATACGTATTCTTTGCATCAGACAGTTCTTATGAAAGTCTTTGTTTTTGAGGAGCTGGAATTTGCAAAGCAGGAAGAACTTTTGGATTATTTGGATTTGGTTTTTTTTTTTGTTCCCTCAATGGAAAATTCTAATAAATAATTTTTCCCTCCCTAATTTTAACAAAAAAAAGAAAAAAAAAAAGCCAAGACCTAAACATAAATCATCAGCATTTGCCTAAACTAAACATACTCCACCAGTTAGTCTCTGCTTTCTCTATTCTTTTGGTATCACCTTTGGCTTAGGCACTGAAATCTTTCTTCATTCCGCTGAAGTCCTGCTGAGGAACAAGATCTGTGGGAGTCTGTGAACAACTATATTATTTATTTTTCATCAGATCATCTTAATTTTGTAATTGGTGCATAGCAATAGGCTATATAACTCCTCACACTGGGCTTGCTCTCATTGGATTTTTCAAAGAAAAAGCTGTGGGTATGTCTACACTGCTTTAATTCTGCACAAAAAAGTCACCAGCCAATAACTCCAGCATTCGACACTGGGATGGCCACATGGCTTTATTTTCTGCCTTGCTGACTCCTTTTTTTGCACTATTGTCAAGTTCCTGAGCAACCTCACCAGTCCCCCTGGCACTGGTGGATGAACTCCTGCTGCCTCCTGGGGCTGAGCTGAGGAAGAACATGTACTGGTTTTAGCATCCCTGTAATGTATTTTAATTATCCAAGATATCATTGTACAGGATCCCATATAACATTATAACATTAAGTTTTAGTTTTGCAAGTGCAGGTTATGTGTAAAGCTTGTGCATATTATGAAAGCTTTTTCTAGAAAACCAATGGGATGGCCCTACATTGCATGAAAGAATACAAAATAAATACAAGTAACTAATACTTCATATGCTTCATACTACTAAAGAAAACAAAAGCTGTTTTTTAAAAGAATATCTTTTCTCATTTAAAAATAAATTTCAAAACTTTTAGGATTTGGTGAGAGGAAGGAAAAGAAGACACTCCCCTGGGCCCTTTGATGAGGAATTGGTTGCACAAAGGGAGGGAGAGTGACTGCAAACTCTTATGGCACCCTAATTCAGGTCTCCTAGTGCCTTCCTCTGGAGGTAGTTTCAGGCCCTGCTGAGGACTGTGTCAGTGTGAAACCATTGTAAAAGTAATTGATGTTGGCAAATACTAGTATTCAATCCTTGAGACATTGAACTGGGAAGATATTTTTGCTGTTTTTTTTCAGGTCATGCAACAGTAATTTTAAATCAATGGGGTTTTTTTCTGCAAAAAGTAAGGAGGAAGATTGCGTTCCCCCCTGTTACACGCAGATTAGCTCTCTGCTTGTTGTCAATATACATATTAGCTACATAAAGCTTGGGCAGCCCTCTTTTAAAGATCTGTGCAGGCTTTCAGCTTGTCCTCTTTCTTGTCTTTTTCAGTGGCTTTTGGTACGTTTCTTATTACTTTATTAACCTTTGTTCACTGGGTTTTATTTGGCCCGATCAATGGTAAGTGCACACCTTTCTGTTCTGGACTCTCTGTGGACTATAGTACAGTTTTGTTCCACTGATTGAGTTTTCCTATTGTCACTATTTCTGTTCTCACTCTTAAAGCTTGCCTTTCTTTAATTCACTTTAAACAAACATCTGAATAGCTATAAAGGATAGATGATACCAATACTGTCAAGATCCCATTGATCTTCCAACTGAAGCTGCTGGAAGGCAAACTGGCTGGTTTCTCCCTGTGTTTCGGTTCTTAATTTTCTGATTATTTTGATAGCTTAGAAGTTTTAGTAGCAATGAAGGTGAACTCATCCTTGCCTTTTCATGTGCACCTCCCTTTTGTGTTAGTCCCACACAATATGGCACTGCCAGAAAGTGTTAGATACAGCTTTTTATGTTGTCTGAAACAGTTTCTCAACAGCAAGCTGGAAATAGCAGTTTGAAAGCCTGTGTCCCGGACTGAGTTTAGCATGTTGTGTTAACACTCATATTCATTATGGTTATTTCTGCCAAATGTGTTCTGCTTTTCAGACAGTTCCAGTTTTCCTCAAGGGAAAGATCTGTTGGGCATTAGCTGTGGAGGTAAACAGCTGGTCACTAAAAATGTGAAGAACAGAAGCCTACAATGAGTTATTTTTGTATACACAGAAATTCTGTTATACTGGATTAAGTAGGGGTAGCCACGTTTTGTATTTTATATTTTTATACTCTAACTTTTAGTATGTCTTTCAGATTATAAACTAAAAAATGACAGCATCTTCTAGGCTAACAGCATAACAGAGTGTGGGTCTGCATCATAGAGAGAAGGACCTGCAAAAGTCCCTGAGCCATTGGAGCTGTGCAACATTAAGTCTTCAAAGCTCAACAGTGGCTTCAGGGTTGGATATATGCTGTGCTCACCAAAGACACTGCTTTCAGGGTCAGCACCTGCATTTCAGATGTCTGCATCCCTGATGCGTGAGTGAGGAATTAGAGGGTAAGGGAGCCAGGCATTTGGGATCACTTGCTAAGGAACCAGGCATTGACAAAGCAATTGGAAAAAAGACACAAGTCCTTAGTCTCTGGAGGTGACTCTTGTCAAGCTATATAGGGATAAAATTCATTTGTATTTCTGGAGAATCAGGGGGTGTTCGAGCAAGTGGCTGCGTGGTGCTTAATTTCAACTGGGCTTAAAAACACGACAGTGAGGCATAGCCCTAGCTTTTACAGTGATGTTTACTCATCAGGTTTGTCCAGCTGTGCCAAAAAAGCAGAACTCCACACATTCATTCATTACAATACCATGCTTATCTGATTAAGATCATCTCTTGGCTTCCTTGAAAGAAATGAAATAAATCTCACTTTCTTGGTCTGAAGCAGGATAAGAGAGTAATGAAATGTCTCTATCACGCTTGGCAGCTTTGGAGTCCATAAGGAATTTCCCTCTGTCAAATTAGTAGGGATGTTTTCTGTTGTTGCCTTGTAGTGTGGTGAGATCTACATTGCAGGATCATTGGGCAATTTCTATAACCATGCACATGGGGAACAGCAGTTTCAAGGACGGAGTCCAAACTGTATTTTATGTTTTTTTGCCACCTTGTGTGGTGATTCTCCTGGTCTCTTCTGCTCCTTTCTTCTGGTTCTTCTTTGAGAACTTGAAAAGAATGAACAGATCAAATAAATCTGAGTTCATCTCAAAATCTCTGTGGACCATGAACATTATGTTGAGGTCGGTATATAATACAGCAGAAAAGGTCTTAAAATCAAGGTTTAAACTCACATCTGTTCGCATGTTATCCTAAATCATTTAATATGGTTGTCCTACTCTGGGATAAGGGCAACCCAATGAATGTAAGGAAAGTCTTAAGCCTAATAAATAATGCATAAATGTAACAAAAAACCCTCAAAAAACAAACAAACAAACCAACAAAAACCCCACCGAAAAAACCCAACCCCAAATCAATAAGATATTGTGGGTCCTCAATAGTGCCAGTTATTTTACTTCAGTATTTTTCTAACACTAAGGTGCTGTAAACACTTTATTACAAGCTGAAGGTACAAGAAAGCTCTTCTGGCCACTGACATTTTCACAGTGCTTCAACTTTGAAGGAGCTGAAGTACCTAAAGCTCTCTGATTAGTTGTAGAAATGCACAGGCCTGCCTGAATGAGAGCTGCTGATTGCAGATGCATAATTTCCAGGAGTGATACAGATAATATAATTTTGAGCTATGTATTTTTTTGCACAGAAAACACACTGAAGCATGCATGTGCTTGTATAGTGCAGATGGTGTGATGAAATTTGAGATGCATGAAAAAGGAAAGAAGAACTTTTAATTTAAACATCAAAACAGTAAAATTAAAATGGTGTCAAGCTCTAAATATTAATGTATATTGCAATATATTAATCTTTAAGTGTTTGCATGCCCATGCATACATACCTATATACTTTATCTCACTGATTTTTCTTTCTGTCTGCATAACAGCTGTGTTTCTTTATGCTGTGATAATAATGTGACTACAGATACAAAATGCATGTACAGAGTTTCAACCTGTAAAGGCAACTGTCCTTAGTTAAATTTACTGCTTCCAAATTAAGGTAATAATGTCCTTACTGACACTGTAGCTTTGATGTTACTCTCACCTAAGACATCACTGCCAAACAAAGTATCTTTGAACTGGAAAGGGAATTAGAAAATCATGAAAATAATCAGACTGGGGTATTGCTTTCTCAAAAGCAGTGTTGGGAGTCACTTAGGGATTATAGAGGACAAGTAACTAAACTTATGCTTATATTTTGCAGCAAGGAGCTGGAAGATCCTTTGGTGTATAGGTGGGGGGCCACAAATGGGAGCAGCAAAGTGATTTTAATTTTAACTCACAGCAGTTGTAAGTCTGGTACAGAAGTATCATGCGCTACTCTGGTATAGACATTTTCTAAAAGGATGTTTGAATGGTGATAAGATGGAATGGAAAAGAACCATAAAATGCCCTTTGGAGACTGCGCAATCAGAGAGATAATTTGATTATAGTGTGTAAGTATCTTCAGGGGAAAAATACAGAACACTGAACCAATGACTGGGAACTGCAGACAGGCAAGTTAAAATTAAAATTAGGTACAATATTCTTAAAAGTGAGATTGATTAATCATTGGAACAAAAGAAGTGCTTGAATTTCATTGTACTGCAGTTTTCAAATCGTGGTTGAATGTCCTTTCTGAAAGTCAAACACAACTTATGGGACTCAGAGACAAGTAACTGGCAGAATTTGAATGACCTGTTTAACAGTCTGCCAGGCAACCATAGAATTTCCTTCCTTTTACTCTTCAATTCTGTAATATGAAGCCATGTACTTCACTGACATCTTCCGTCAGACGAGTTGATTTCTGGGTCACATCTTTCAAAATCCCGCTCACATCAGACAGGGAATTTGGAAACTTTTGTGTTCTCCTATGAAAATGACATCACATTTCTCTCTATTGTTGATGCCAGAATACCTTTTATACTGTTGAATGTTTCTTACATTCTCTCAGGGATGAGTATTAGAGATGCTTAATGCATATAATATGATATAAAGACTTTCTGTCCTAAGTATATCTCTCACAGACAGACTGAAAGATTTAAGAGTCTATATGTGAAAATTGGTTGTTCAGTCAATGTATGTCCAGCATAGTCTAATGAAAACCTGTTGGACTGTGGTGGAATCAGGAAAGCCCTGCTTCCACAAGTGAAACCTTATAATTCTGTGCTTAAAGTTGCCTCTGGTATTTGCAATTTGTGTTGCACCTTATGACATCTAGTTTAGGAGCTCCATCATAGCCTAGGCAGCACTGTGCTGCGTACTATTCAAACATAGAGAAAAGTTTATACGTTAAAGTAATGCTCTATACAAAGCCTTGGTGCACCATCACATATAAGACTGAAACTAGCAACCAATTCAATGGTAGAGAACAAGTTACCACCCATTAGCTGATCTGTGCGAACTATCTTCACACACCATGCTACTGAGCGCTAATAATTTATAATCTCAGTTAGTGTCCAAAGGAGGGCAACAAAGATGGTGACTGGCCTTGAGGGGAACTGTATGAGGAACGGCTGAGGTCACTTGGTCTGTTCAGCCTGGAGCAGAGGAGACTGAGGGTAGACCTCATGGCAACCTCAAACATCCTCATAAGGGGAAGAGGAGGAATAGACACTCTGTGGTGATCAGTCATAGCACCAAAGGGAATGGCCTGAAGTTTTAGGCGAGATTTAGGTCGGATATTAGAAAGAGATTCTTCACTTGGAGGGTGGTTGAGCACTGGAACAGGCTCCCCAGGGAAGTGGTCACAGCACCAAGCCTGACAGAGCTCAAGAAGCGTTTGGATAATATTCTCAGGCACATCTTCATGTGACTCATGATCATGGCTCTGTGCAGGGCTAGGAGTGGAACTCAGTTATCCTTGTGAGTCCCTTCAAACTTGATATACACCATGATTCTGTGATTCTGTGTGATCTGACCTTTGCTGTGGGCTAAGAGCATGTATATGGATAGTTGCCACGGATCAGTTGATGCATGGCAGCTTGTTTACCAGTGATATGTCTGTTTTAAGTCTGTATCTCTCCTGTTAGCTCAACACACCTGTGAGAGTTACTCAACTCAGAATACATTTATGCATGTTCAAGGGAAACAGTAAAATGAAACAGCTTTTTCTTAGTAGCTGTCGTGCATAAGTAAGAGCTGCAGTTGAAAAGAAAACCTGTTTGTTACAAACTAATAGCAGACACTGAACAGAGATCACAGTTCATAATAATACTTCCTTGCATGGAGTCAACAACATTTCTATTTTTATTTGTAAATGAAAACAATAAATACAGAGTTTTGGACTCTTTTTTCTTTAAAATATGAAAATATTTGGCAACTTTGTTGTACTCTTGATATAGCATGCCTGGGGGGAAAAGGAAGTGGCTGTCCATGGTTGATTGAACATGATTTCTTGAAAAATAATGATAAATAGCCTATACAGTTACAGTTGAAAGTGTATGTCACCTTGGAGTAGCCAGAAATTGTAAACAAAATATTGTTATTAGCACCTGTAGCCTTTGTAAGAGACAATGGACAATGAACACTTTTTCCCAGCCAAATCTTCAACAAACACATGAAGCAAGTTGAGTAGTTTTCCCATCTAATTTCCTGTTAAAATTTGAAAAGTGAGTTAGATGCCATAAAAGCATCCAGAGAATAGTGGTCAATGTCCCAATGAGGATCAGTGACAAGTGGTGTCCCTCAGGGATCTGTACTGGGACCGGTATATTTAATATATTCACCAGTGACATAGACAGTAGGATCAAGTGCATCCTCAGCAAGTTTACAGATGACACCAAGCTGAGTGGTGCAGTTGACACAGATGAGGGACATCCAGAGGGACCTGGACAGGATGGAGAAGAGGGCTCATGTGAACCTCAAGAGGTTCAGTAAGGACAAGTGCAAGGTACTACAGCTGTCTTGGAGCAACTCCTGGAATCAACGCAGGCTTGGGGATGAACAGCGGAGCAGACCTGCTGAGAAGGACTTGGCCCAGAAAGCTAGACATGTCCTGTGCTGCATCAAAAGAAGCATGGCCAGTAGGCTGAGGGAGGGGGTTTTGCTCCTCTACTCTGCTCTCCTGAGACCCCACCTGGAGTGCTGCATCCAGCTCTGGGGTCCTCAACAGAGGAAAGACATTGACCTGTTGGAGTAAGTGCAGAGTAGGGCCACAAAGATGATTAGAGGGCTGGAGCACCTCTCTTATTAGCAAAGGCTAAGAGAATTGGGATTGTTTGGCCTGAAAGGAGAAGGCTTTACGGTGACCTTTATGGAGTCTTTCAATACTTAAAAGGGTTTATAAGAAAAAAGACGACAAACTTTTTAGTAAGGTCTGTTGCAATAGGACAAGAGATAATACTTTTAAACTAAAAGAGGGTAAATCAAGATTAGATATAAGGAAGAAATTTTTTTATGATGGGGGTGGTGAAACACTGGAACAGGTTGCCTAGAGAGGGGGTGTATGCCTAGTCCCTGGAAATCTTCAAGGTCAGGTTGGATAGGGCTCTGATCAAGCTGACCCACTTCAAGATGTCCCTGCTCATCTAGTTGGATTAGATGACCTTTAAAGGTTCCCTTCCAACCCAAACTATTCTATGATTCAATGATGTATGATTCTGTGATGATCTTTCTGCTCTCAGTCTCCTGTAAAGGGTAAGGAAAAAACAGAAAAAGCAAACTGCCTGAATTTAGAGTGAATTGTATTTTTTAAAAACAGATGGTATTCCAGTTTCATTTTTTTTATATGTAGTATCAAAAATACTGTCATTTGAATTAATTTTGTTTCTTTGTTGTCTTCTCTTTATTCTCACAGGCTTCTTTTCAAATTCAGGCCTATTGCTACTGTCTCCTTTAAATTATTGTACTGCTATTTTATTGTTTGGCAGATACTTCCTAAAATTTTTTCTGAAATAACATTGAACTATTTATATCAAGTGATTTTTCAACTGTATTTTCAAAATTCCAAGATCTGGAAATTAACTTTAAAGCCCCACTTGACATAAGTAAGAGTTATAAATAGTTGGTTCCACAGTTTGCTGTTTGTAAATGGATGGATACTTTCATAAACCCTTATAAGGAAGAGCCCTAGTAAATGGTACTGGAGGACTGGATATTACATTAGAATATATAAATAAAAAATAGAAGGAAAATTAGTTACAGAATGGGGAAATGGAACTTGGGTTATTTATGGGTTTATACACCTCTTCCTTTCCCAAATCCACATTTCTTTACCTGTTGTCACACGAGTAAAATGATTCAGTGAAATCAATGCATTCTGGCCCAAAAGGCAAAAATGATTTGCCGGACTAAATGAGGCTGGGGTCTTTTGGTTACCTTTTCACTTGAAGGGGCTTTCCTTATGGTAATGTCTATTTTCTTGATTCCCAAAGGAAGCCCACACCGAATAAAATATTATTAATTACATTTAAATGGACTCAGCTGCATAATATGAAATCAACCTAACAAATCAAGAAAGTCAATCTATTTAGTGTCATTATACAAGGTTCTAAGACATTTTCCAAATGAGAAGCAACTGCCGTTTTCAGTCCTTAAAAATGCTAAACTGAAAGTAATATTAAGGAATAGGTGTGTTAGGTTCTTAAATATTCTTGAGGCACTATTGTCATTTCATGGTCAAAGCCAGGTCTGTTCTGCTAATAATTTTTGTGCCAATTATCATCCTGAGACTTATCTGGTCTATTACTCTCTCTTTAAAATAAAGATGAGTTGCACTGGCTTGTGTCAGATATGGTCCCAAGGAAGTGAATGGTTGAAGGTAATTTATCCCAGAACAACCTCCATCTGCTTGCTTTGAACACTCAGGGACTTTCAGTTTCATGTTTCCCTTGACCAGGGGCTGTTAACTCCATTGAAGTACTGTGATTTCCACAAATGAATGCCAAAATGAGAAGATCAAGCTAATTTTCTTTTATGAACCAAGCCCGGCTTTGAGTTTAGGTCTTGAGTAAGATGAGGACATAAAGCTAATACTCTCTTTTATTCTATTGTTCAGTGTCTTTTTGTTTCTGCTTAGCTACCCTTTGCCTGACTCATAGATTTATGTTATAGATTTAGGTCACTTCCAGGGTTTTACATTTGGAAATAAAATTTTGCTATAAAAGAGTAGCAGTCATGGGAAAGCCTATTTTAATGTCACAGCATAAAAGCTACATATATTATTTTAGGTTCAGAGATAAAATGAAGGCTCTAGCTGTGAATCTACGATACAGTGAAAAACGAATGAAGAAGTTACAGCTTGTTCTACTGTCATACAAAACAACAAAATAGACAACTGAGCTGAGGATTTTCATTTCAATTTCCAGGAAGCTTTTCCATTTCAATATATGTGGAAATGTAAGGCGTTTCATGTTTCTATCAGACTGCAGTCTAACCTAAATAGTCAAGGGCAGTGTAAGAATTGAGAGAATGGAGTATTAATCTATTTATTCATTCATTCCTGTAATACTTTCCTTAAACTAACATGCAAATACCACCAAGGAATATGCTTCATACCTTTCCATGTTGTTATTGAGATTTTTTGTATTACATATACCTCCCCATCATATTCAAGTCAGTGCGAAGAAGGATTCACTGTAATAGATGAACAGCTGAAACTCCAAGATACTACACTGGAAAGAGAAAGATTATCGGTGAGACTTGTTAATTTGTTTAAAAACTGTAGTATTCATATTGTGATTTACCTTTAGTGGCTTCATTGCATATCCTGAGCAACACTTATTTTGTGTATTCTAGTCATTAAACTGACCATAAGTGACTTCTTAAAAAATAGGTTTACCAAGGCTTTTGTAGACAAACATGAAAGAGTATCATACTAAAGAAAAAGAACCGAGACTAATGGTGTGGGATATACATTTTATTTTCTATGTTCCTCAACTGATGTACTTACAGAAGGGATTTTCTTCAAAGGTTTTATCACAACCATAACCATAAGCATGTATATTCAATGCACAGCTGTTGGTGTAATCTAAGAAATTAATTTACATTGTGGAGTGAACTGTATGAAATTGTCCCCCTAGGTTTATGGCTTGCTTTGATCCCACATTAAAAGAAAATAAACCAAAACAGTTCCCTCTGTAACTGACCCTTTATTTTAGTAGTAATAGTGACTAAAGAAAGCCTGAAGACACTTAATATCATTCAGTCCCACTTTCAGATGCATTACGTTAAACCCCAAAATTACCCTGAAGTAATCTGACTATTTTCTGCTTCACACTTCACAGAGTAAATAAAGGAAGAGAGAAGACCTGTTCTAGTTCCTAAATAAGGGCCTCTGGATTTATATTATGACAGTTAAGATCCTAATGCAAGGAAAGATAGTTATACAGAGGCATAAATAGATCTGTCATTTTAAACTAAGGTGAAGATGTTCTGTGCTGGTACAATGATGCAATTCAATAATTAAAATGATTATACAACAGGTGGCATTCAACAGCACATAAAATCCTGTACATCAATCATTCAGAAAAAGCAATCAATTAAAGTACTTAGTGAAAGTGTAAGACAGAATATTAAACTTTTAAAGCTATGTTATAGAGGCTCTATCCATCTCTCAGGTTTCCTTTCTGTAACAAAATTTAAAAAGAAGGAGTTGAAAAAGAAGAATTAAAGAAGATTCACTGTGACCTCTGGGACTCTACAGAGAAATTAATGATTTGATAAGTACTTTGCAAACCGTGCTTGGTACAGTGACATTTAACAGATATTTTTTCAAATAACAACAGATAAGTTTAATGGCTAAATATGATGTCCTTAATTTATTTCAAAAAAGGATTTAGTTTGACTGTTTAACTGAGCCTATTCATAGCAATTAAAATTTCTTAGGTATTTGAAATAAGCCAAGGCTGTATCATAGAATCATAGAATCATTGGGTTGGAAAAGACCTCAGAGATCATCAAGTCCAACCCTTGGTCCAACTCCAGTCCGTTTACTAGAGCATGGCGCTAAGTGCCATGTCCAATCTCAGTTTAAAAACCTCCAGGGACAGTGAATCCACCACCTCCCTGGGCAGGCCATTCCAATGCCTGACCACTCTCTCTGTAAAGAATTTCTTTCTAATATCCAGCCTAAATTTCCCCTGGCAGAGCTTAAGCCCATGCCCCCTTGTCCTATTGCTAACTGCCTGGGAGAAGAGACCAATCCCCACCTGGCTATAACTTCCCTTCAGGTAGTTATAGAGAGTGATGAGGTCACCTCTAAGCCTCCTCTTCTCCAGACTAAACAACCCCAGCTCCCTCAGCCTCTCCCCATAGGTCTTGTGTTCCAGTCCCTTCACCAGTCTTGTTGCTCTTCTCTGGACCCGCTCCAGCACTTCAAATATCCTTCCTGAACTGAGGGGCCCAGAACTGAACACAGTACTCCAGGTGTGGCCTCACCAATGCAGAGTACAGGGGAAGGATCACTTCCCTTGTCCTGCTGACCACGCTATTTTTGATACAGGATACCATTGGCCTTCTTGGCCACCTGGGCACACTGCTGGCTCATGTTCAGCTTCCTGTCAATTAGTACCCCCAGGTCCCTTTCTGCCTGGCTGCTCTCCAGCCACTCTGTGCCCAGCCTGTAGCACTGCAGGGGGTTGTTGTGGCCAAAGTGCAGGACCCGGCACTTGGCCTTGTTGAACTTCATCCCATTGGAATCAGCCTGTCTCTCCAGTCTGTCCAGGTCCCTCTGCAGAGCCCTCCTGCCTTCCAGCAGGTCGACATTCCCTCCCAACTTGGTGTCATCAGCAAATTTGCTGATGATGGTCTCAATCCCCTCATCTAAATTGAAAGAGCAAGGCTCACTGACACCAATAATCATTCCTGAAATGCAAGAATAATAGACACTCGAAAAGTTCCTAGTGCTCATGTAACTCTTTATCTGGACCTAAACTTCACTTATTATCCCCAGTGTTTTCCTCCTGCTTTTAACAGTCATTCAAGGAGTGTTTTATAACATAATTTTTACTAGGCATAAGTACAAAATGCCTGGCATGGTAATAATCACGTCATTGCAAAGAATGTTAATAGCTGCCATGTCAATAACCTGCCACCATATTTAATGGAAATAAGGCTCAGAACTAGAGTACTGATAGTGTCTGAAAATGCCTTAGTTGACCCTGGGGGAAGGTGGTAGAGGCCATCTTTTGTCTGATGAGCAGTCCTGGTCTGTAATGTCTGCCTTAGCGATCAGATCTTTCCTTGTACAGATATGCAGGGGCCAATCTCAAATTGTGTGTTTTAGTACAAGAGGGAAGTGGGTCACTTCAGAAAAATTATTCCCCGTGACTTGTTTTATCCTACAAAATCCATCTAGTTAACTGCAATGGGTAGAACAGAAAGATTTGTTTTCTCAGTCACAGAGAGAACTGTAAGGGACCTTTGTTTTGTGTTTCTCCTTCTGCTCTTATTCTGTACTTAATATATATATATATGTATATATATTCTTACTATGTATGCTAAAGGACTACCATTCAGTACTGGTTTTGGCTTGAATAGAGTTATTTTTCTTCTCAGTACATAGTATAGGCCTATGGTTTGGATTTGTGCTGGAAACGGTGTTGATAACAGAGGAATTTTTTGGTACTGCTAAGCAGTGTTTGCCTGGTGTCAAGGCCTTTTCTGCTTTTCACACCCCATCCCACCACTGAGGGGGCTGGGGGTACACAAGGATTTGGGAGGGAACACAGCTGGGGCAACTGTCCCCAGCTGACCAAAGGGATATCCCACACCACATGACATCATGCTGAAACAGAACAGGGTTTTCTTAAGGAATCAACTAAAATGGAGTTGGTACCACACTCCACCAGGGATGATTTGGTTATGATGAAATATAACAAAGCTTGTTCTGTACTGCTGACTACTGAAGTAAGAGAAGGGATGTACTTTGAGTAACTTAGCAATTATAAATAAAGATAAGGTGGACATCTGAAGGAGATAGGAAAGCCATAAGTCAGGGGAGTTTTGCAAACCAGTATATAAAGCGAGTGAACAGCTGAGTGGGGCTGAGCTGCCTACCAGAGGTAAACCCACGACACTTTACCTTGGGAAAACATACACACAGCTGTTTCTGTTTCATGTGTATTGGTGCTTTTTTCCCTGTGCCTTTATAGCACAATTTCACTGTGTGCAGTGCAGTGATGCTGAGGGAGTGGTTCATCGCACTGTACTGAGTTCCAAATGCTGGCAAGCCAGAGCACTGCACCCGGCTGATTGAGGCTGTCAGCTTCACGTCACAGTAGCCAGCAGCAGCCCGTGACCTTCAATTCATTCCTAATACTTCTTGACAACGTCCATACTTGCAGGCTAGCCTGAAAGGAAAATAAATAAATAAGGAATAAATAAATAAGGATAATTTGCTGTGTAAAGGTTATTGTTAAGAACAAAGAAACAAAGAAGTGGTTGACCCTCTAAGTTATGTATTATTTCTTTTGTTCATCCATCTAAAAAGGAGAAATTGGCATAGTAAATGCTATTCTGCATGCGAATTACTCTTTTTTAAAAATAAATACTTTGGGAACAGTTTTATACACTTTGGAAGCTTGAAGTCCCCTGGTTATAAATCATCAATGTTCCATATGGCACAGGCATGTTTTAAACTGTGTACCCACTGGAAATAACTGCATATTGTTTTCCTGAGTGCTTTTCCCTTTCCCCCTAAATTTATAAATCATATTGTCAGCTTCCTAAGTGATTTATTTTCTAAATTTTTGTCTGTCTGTAGAGAGAAGAGAAAAAACAAGAGATATCCAGTCTTTTCTTATCACTGTACTATTTTAGCTGGTAGAAGTGATGAAAGGCTCAGACTGTATTAAGGATTCAGCTTAGTTTTCAGATCACCTGTATTGCTATTGAATGCCTTTCCTTAAAACAAGTGCAAAGAGCATTTGATTGTCTACCTAAAAATAGTGCCTTTTAATGGAAAGTAGGAGATGCTGAACCTGCAAGGGAGAGTGTGGAAAGCAGCTGGGGCTGTGCTGGGCTGCATGCAGTCAAAAAGGATGCTATCAATAGTAACCTAGGTGATTTGGTCTGATCCCAGATGATTAGGCAGCTATGACGGTCACAACCCCTGCCAGGTTTTAGCTCTCCTTCAGCAAATGACCTTCAGGATGCCCTATAGCAGGAAGCCCTTCAATACTACTTCTGAAAAAAGGAAAAGATTTCATTGATTATTATTTTAGTTCAGCAACTTTAAAATTAATAAAATACTCAGATTGCACACATAATTGTATTTCTGTCCCTTGGAAAGGATACACATACTGAAAAGGTTGATACATGCTTTGCTGTAGTACCATGCAGCTATTGCGGCATTACTTGTTTAGAGTACGTTATCATACATGTTTTCTTCAGCTTTTTCTGCTGCACTATAATCCTCTGTTTTCTTGATGTATGAGTTACAACAACTCTAAATTTAGAATTTTGCTCCTGTTGTCACGTAAAACATACCCCACCTTTGGAAGTGGCACAGAGACTCATCTTAATGATTTTATCACCTCTCATTTTACGGATTTGAATCTTATAGAAGATTTTATGCTGTTTGGATAATAAATGGCAAGGACATAAACCAAATATATCCTATTACACTAGTCAGAGATTCCTCAGGCAGGGGGGATTGTCAGAACGCTACAAGTCTTAGGTTTTGGAGTACTCCATAATAAATGCAGCCATCAGACACTGACATCCAGCTTCAGATTACTTTGCTGAGTACCCCTCAGAATGATGGCATATGCCTTTTGTCTTTCCCTGTCTGAGCCTTTGAATTTGAACCCACTTACTTCCTAGAAACTTCATAACATCAGTAGCAAATTAATATTTGCATGAACAGTCTCATTAAAGTCAGCAGCGCCACCACTGCTACCACAAAAAGGAGTAAGATCTTTGTAATCAAGCCTAAAACTGAAAAAGGGAGCAGTAGGTAAGATTCATGGCCAGAGGCAATGTAGGGAGTAAGTTGTCGATCAATGCTATGAATTAAAAGTAAGTAAATAAATAAGTACTATTTTCTCTAACTCCACCTCTTAACTGTGTGCCAACATGTAGGATCTCTCGCAGTTTTAACTAGCACAAACAAGTGTTTCTTCAAGAAAAAAACTCCCTCCCCATCCATAGGTCTCAAATGTTAGAGTCTTGAGCAATTGAAAAACTCCTCACAATTTCACAAGAAAATCAGATCAAAGATTATTAGTGGGGAAGAGTTAGATCAATTAATGCATCTATCTGTAGTATCTGTAATATTGAGATGGGAATGGTCACATGAAAAGCATATTTTGCTGTAAAAATAAATACTGTAGCAATAGAGGGTAGTATGCAAACCAAAGAGAACCTGGAAGACTGACGGAGTAGAAATAAAACCGGGCAGAAGTAAAGAATTCATAGTCTGCCTAAAGACAAATAAGCCTAGAGAAGAACACTTCTGTCTTAGAAATAGAAAAAAATCCTATAATTAAATTAAAACATATGAAAAGGTGTATACTTCATAAGGAAAATAACAAATCTAAAGGTTCATATGCTCTAAAAGATATAAAAAATCATGTTAGCAGTTATAAAACAAATATCTCTTTTTCCTAGGTTGCCAACAGTCATTTTAAGACTATCACTAGATTTTAGTATATACACTGTCCTGTTAATAGTGCCTGAGTAAATTAATAGGTGGTAGAAAAAAAAGTAAAAGGAAAGAAAAGAAAAAACAGTAGGCCCTGAAGCTATTATCCATTTCCAAATCTTCATTTTTGTGGATTTCAGATGTGTATCTGGAAAGGATCTGCTCCCTGAAAGGGATGAGAGCAAAGACACCAACTCAAGATTTACATAGGTTGGAACTAACTAAACAGAGAAGCAATACTGGACATTTACTTGCCATCTTGTATTTGTGCTACAGTGTGGTGTCCCTAAGCCAACAGGAATGGATAAGCCCCTTTCTGCTTCCCTAAAAAGGCATAGGTTACAGAGGCTCTGACTGTGTCTGGTTCTTGTGCATAATCATATTGCTTTATTATTATGGGGGATTGCATCAGTGAAGAAGCAAAATCTAAAAAATTGGTCTCCTGAGATCCTATGACCTGTCACTGGTAATCTTTGAATTTTTTCTAAAAAAACAACATCAGCAGTGCGAAGCAGGTCTATAGTGTTACTGGAGGTCTTTTGCACTCTGAGTACTTTGCACTTGCATCTTGCACTGTAACTAGTGAAGGCACACATGTGGCTAGGTAGTCCAGTGCTTAGACTATTTTGCCTGCACTCTTGATCTCAGCAAGCTCCAGAACAATGCCTGCAGCTTTATGTCCTAAAAATGGATGTAATTTTTTCAACTCTGCGTGTTACTTGGGTTCTTGACATTATACCACCTCTTCCCCAGCTCCTCAAAGAGCCCTAGCTCCTCAAAGAGCCCTATGGCAACTGGATGTTCAATTAGCTGTCATTCTGTTGGCTACATGCATTGAAGAGGGAAAGCTATGATTTTTAAGGGATGTACTTGTGTGATTCAAATTCCCTTGCGTTTGAGCTACAATAGTATTTATTGAAAGGTGTTGGATTATTTGCTCTACGAAACACCAGAAAGTTGTGGTGGCTTGAAATAAAAGTTGCCCAGTCTTCTTGAATTCAGTGAAAAAGGAATAGGGAGATAATAATGCTTCGTAGTTACTGTACATGCAAATTTGAAACAGTTTTTCTTCTTCCATCTAGGATTTCAAATACACTTTCAAAGAAGAATTTACATGTTATATGTAATGACCAAACTTTCCTCACTGGGAATGTCTGTACTTGTGTTGCTTTTAGCAACATTCCTTTACTGTTTTCTCAGTAGATGATTGAATTAAAGTTAGGGTAAATGAAAGAAAGAAGAAGATATCTTTCTGGTACAGAGAATATGTAGAGCTTTGGGCATTGGGGAATTTTGATTCAAAGATCACATGATCTATTTGGGATTAAGTATTTTTCATTGTAAAAACAGATCTTTATTTTCCTTAAAATGGTATTACTACAGCTTGCTCAGTTATAGCTAATGTCTATTTTGGTAATTTAGAGCAGGAAGACTCCATGATTGTTAATGAACTTCCTTCCCTGAAATATGTGTACTTATTATATACAATTATTTAAAATAATCTGGCACAAATTGCTTGAGATTAGATGGCACTGATTTACAAATAGCAGAAGAAATCATACTTATGGTACACCCTTGTATTTGTGGGATATGGCCTTCTTTCTGAATCAGAGAACAGGTTCTTCTTATTATTAATCAATTTCTCTTGTGGATAGAATATTACTCTCTGCAGAACACCATCACAGCTGTGAGTCTATCTGCAGTTGGATAGGAGTCTGCTCTGCCAGATAAATGTCAAGGCCTGAATAGCCCTTTTGTGTCAAAAACCCTTCTGGGTGGAATATGGAACAGATTTTGAACAGGAAAGGAAAGTATTTCAGGCCAGATGGTTAATCTGATGGAGTCATATTCTGACAGAAGGAAAGGGTAGTATTGTGCAGTTTAGCGGTTATGTCTGGGAGAGAAGAAAGCCCTTCTGCTAAGTTAATGGATCTCCATGATTGTGCTGGACTCTAGGGTAATATGACAGTTCCTAATAATACATAATGGGAAATAGCTAATGTAGTATGATAAAGTTTTCATGCTGTTTTACTGTTTCAGTACTTCCTGAATGGCAGTGACTGAGAACCATATTCTTGTAAACAATTACTTGTTATTTGAAGGTTGTATTTGTATCTCCATATGTGTGATCTGGATTTGGTTGTCTTAATCTGTTTTTATAATTTTTATAAGATGTGTCTCATCCATATGAAATTCTAGAGAAGGGTTTTCATCAGATTTTAGAGTTAGAAATGGTGTATTCATTCTATGGAAAAGATTGAGACTGAGATTACCAGCTCCTGTTATAGAGTGTCTAACTTGTTATCAAATACAAACATTTATAATACAGGATTTGGGATCAGCAATTTATTAAAGAAGACAAAAGCCTGGTATAAAAACTGGTTTAGGATTTCAGATAAAAGGGCTAAGAAAGCCACAGTATCTTGGGCAACACAGCAGCGAAGGGCAGCAACAGTTTACTCCTCTTGAGATCCTCATTTCCTGCTATCTAGGCCTCTCAGAAAGGCAGATACACTTGCTGATAAGACACCTGTGGTTTCTGAGAGGCAGTGTCTTCTGGTCCTCACCGATATTACTCTTTGACCTCTTTGATGTCTAAGTTAAGAAAGAAAAATGCAGGCTGGCATGCTGCCCTCAAAAGATTGCCATCTTTATCATCAGAGAGTGGTCCTTGAGAAATCAGGACATAGTTTATATGTTGGTGTTTTATTAGTAGAGAAAATGAATGTAAATCTGCAAATAAAATGCATGAATAACACGTTTCATTACAGCATCATAAAAGAACCTTGATGAGAGAGCTCAGTGGATTGTATTTGAAATATGTCTGTGGTGAGGAAAGGAAAGAAATTTATTTACAGAATATTTAGTCAGTTTATGGAAGTTCTAATTAATCTCTTCATCTTTAAATATGATCTATGATTTAGAAGACCAAAGTAATTTGAAAACACTGTAATGATAGATACTATATTGCCACTCCTTAAAAAAAAATAATTTCACTGTCTTTTTTCAGTGTCTTACATCTAAGCATGCAGATCATATTCTTTTGACATGTGATGTGAATCATCCAAATAAGAATTAAGAAACAGAGATGAAGCAATAGAAGTTTTTTAGTATGCAGATACAATTTAAAAATACAAACCAGATAAGATTTAAAGAAATCTAGAAATGTAAACATCACATTTTGCAAAAGCACCTCAAACTTAATTCTGCAAATATGTACTCATTAATTAAATAAGTTAGTAAATTTTAACTCTTCTTTCAGATAATATTTCAAAATTATAAAAATAATTAAAATGAACATGTTTTTTATTTTCCACATCTGATAGACACACAGACTAACAATTCATATAGCTAGCTGCAGAATCACACCATAGCTCTGATGGGAAAGGACCTTGAGAGATTTCTAGTCCAATTCCTGGCACAAAGCAGGGTCAGCTATGGGATCAAGGCAAGTTGCTTAGAGCTTTAGCCAGCTAGATGCTGGAAACCTCAAGTGATGGAGAATGCACAACCTTTCTGAGGTCAACCTCCTACACTGCCTACTATATATAAGGAAAAAACCATTTTTCCTTATATCCAGTGGGAACTTCTCTAATTTTCAACTTATGCTGTTACCTGTCTGTCCACCATGCACAACAGAGAATATCCTGGTGTATCTTCATTGAGATCATCCTGATGACATCCTCATAGGAGCTGCTGGCGAGCTATTAGGTCCCCCTGAAGCCACTTCTCTAGGATCAGCAAGCCCCATTTCCCCAGCCATTTTTAATGAGGCTCCAGACCTCTCCACTGTCTGACTGTCCCTGCTGAACTCACTACATTTTACTAAAATCTGTCTGGCATTGGGTAGACCAAAACTGGGTGCACAATTTTGATGTGTTCTCATGAGTGCTGAGTTCAGGTGGATGACTCCTTCCTTCAACCTATGGGCTGACAGACTATTAATACAACCATGGGCACCGTTGACATTCCTTGCCCAGTGCACTGTTTGCCACCATGCCTGGGGCATTTCTGCAGACCTGCTTCCCAGACAGTCAGTCAGAACCCTGCCTGCAGGGGATTCCTTCCTTCCCAGCTGCAGGGCTTGTCGTATGCCTTGAATTTTTCCGGGCTCCTGTTGACCCACTACTCCAGTCTGTC
Organism: Cephalopterus ornatus; assembly: GCA_013396775.1. NCBI lineage: Eukaryota > Metazoa > Chordata > Aves > Passeriformes > Cotingidae > Cephalopterus > Cephalopterus ornatus. The sequence goes on from VZRE01001356.1 coordinate 127,728, forward strand.
TGGATCACTCTCAATGGCAGCCTGCCTTCTGCATGAACACATGTCAAATGTGTTCGCCCAAGTTTAGTTTCATCTGCAAACTTCATGAGACCACAGTCCCTAGCCTTCTCCATATCACTGATAATGATATTAGACAGGACTCATCTGGTTGTCTATCCATTCAGATGGTGATGTCCTAACATGATTATGTGAATACTACGTGAGACAGTGTCTTGCTACAGACAAAGCAAATGACATCCACTCCTCTCTCCTTGTTAACAAGTGCTCCATGTGGTTGCAAGTGTATATTGGTTTTTCTTCATACTCCCTAGAGTGATCATTTCAAAAAATTTCTCCACTGATCAAGAAGAGTTATTAAAAGGCCAAATCAGAGTTATTAAACTGCTAAAATTATGTGTAACCTGCACATGTTACATGATCATGATCCCTTTCACTAGAAAGATCCAGTAAGATGTGACAAATACTGTTTTCGTGACCTGTCTTACAGACATGTTTTGGATGCTACAAAGGACTTGTCACAATAAAGTTTGTATTCAAATATGAAAGAGAAAAATCCAGATATCTGAATTTCTGGTGTTAGTTAGGGCTCGTCTGTAGCACAACAGGATGAACTATAAGTGTATGCAAAGTGGTTGCTCAAAGGAGGTATATGTGAAACTGTTACTCAAAGGACTGCAGGCATTTTTGATCCTTGAGCCACTGTAGAAATACTAGTGAAAAGGATATCATCAGATATTTATAGGATTGTACAAGATGCTTAAATTGTCTCAAATGCACACTCACAGTTTATTATTTTCTCCTAGTTGTGCAGGTTTCAGAGTAGCTGTGCTGAAACATGCTATTATGTCTATGGAACTTTCTCAATAAGGTAGATTTGCTATAGATTTAACACACAATTGTGGTTTAAAAACAGAATAATGAAAGACTGGCATCCTTTATAGGGCATAATAGTTATATTATTATGGCTTACAGTTGAGTCAGTATTGCTTCTAGAGCCCATAATATGAAGTTCTTAACCTTTCAGTGTCATCTTCTAAAAAAACCCCAACAAACAACAAACCAATTTATCTAATATAATTATCAGTAAAAAATCTTTAGGTACTGCTTGGTTTACCAGGTATAGGGTTATGATACAGTGGGAGCCTTGGGGAACTGGAGATAATTATGTGGTCAAAGCAGTTCTGATCTTGGGTAAGCTGTTAATTTGTTATCATAAATTAATTTATTAAACACTTAAGCATTTGTTTAATGAGCTGTCTAAATTAGAGTGTTGAATTCTACCAGCAGCAAAATATTAATAAATCTTATGTACAGAAAGGATTTTACACCATTATTGAGTCTTTCCTCTTCTGGGTAAGGGTTTTTATTTTCTCATGTGCATTTCTCTTGCTACACAGTCCTTTTCAAAACCAAGACATGAATAGTACTTAAATCACAAGTAGCAACACAACATTGAGTTTTATACATTTATACAACAGGGCTCTCGCTGTGCTTTCATTTTGACGTTTTGACATTAACCGGATCAAGTATATCAGCACAGTGGCTGTGTTTCTGCTGTCAAAATGCAGCTTTAGAACTGTTTTAAAATGTAGGAAGCCAACAGTACCTTTACAGAAACCTTGCCTATATTTATTTCTATCCAGACAGAGGAAGCAGAGTTTGCCAGGCACTGACAGATGCAGGCACAGAATTTGCCACGCAGATTCAGAATTGAGGTCTGTTATCCTGTTCCTGGCAGTGGACTATACCACCTGCTTGAAAGAAAGATGAGAGAAAACAAAAGGAGATAACAGCGGTTTTTGGACGTAGCATTCTTCCTCTAACAGTCCAGTACTTCCTCCTATCCCATCAAACAGCCTGGTTCACGGAGGCTGAGCTGTGGCTACTATATCCAGATGACAGGGAAGGCTTATGTATGAGGGTCAAAAGATTAGGGGGAACCTGTGATCTTTGAGAAGATCATGCAGCTGAAATTTAACTTGTAACTACAGCTATAAAAGGCTGGACCATTTTGATGAAGGATATCTTGTGCTTCAGTGTATGAGAACATGTCTAGCAAAATTCCTGGTTAGGTTTTTATTCTACTATAACTCACATTGTCATTATAATATTTTTACAGGTTTGATCCTTCTCTGGAAACTGGCTGCTTTATTAGCTTCAGCAATAACTTGCAGTAGGAGACTCCATAGCTTAATTGTTGTTGGGTGAAAAGGTTTTTCTGTTACCAGATTGATGTTTCAGCCTTTCAATTTTAAACAATTCCCTTGTGTTCTTCTTCCATGAAAAAAGGGTAGTTAACAAAACCCCATCTAATTTCTCTGAACTATTAATTTCATTTGCTTTCATTCAGTCATTTTTCTACCTGTCGTTTCTAGAGGAAAAATGTTTCAGTTTTTCTTTTTTTCTTTGCTTTAGTTGTGTTTCCCTTTACACAACCTCTCTATTTATTGATTTTTTTTCCTTTAGTAATGATGACCAGAGAAATTATTATGGCAATTCCCTTTGACTTTCATTACTGAAAAACCCCCAAAATACTATGTATTGTTGTGAATAAACAAGGTGATTGAAGAGGCTTACCTGCGTGATTCCAGATACATATCATGGAAAGTAAATCTGAGATTACAGGAAAAGCCAGCAGTTTTGTTCTGTACTTACTAAGTCCATCCATCAGTGATCAGGATTTCCTACTGTCCACATGCACCGATTAAGGATCACGTAAAGACAATAAGATTTTCAGGTGTCAATGTCTTTGTAGCCTTTGAATGAACTTGTGAGATGCTAGTATCAAAATGTTGATAACAAAATGTTATCATCAGAAAGAAGACACTTATTTTAATTTTTTTAACTTTTTGCTAACACCTATTTGTTCAGTTAATGCTTTCTGAGCACCTGAAAGCAGGCTGCACTACAAACGGATGCATGATGTATACCTCTAGAATTCTGTGTGTGTTTCAAAAGGGAGAAGCTCAAGAGGATTAGATCAGTGTGGAAAATTAAATGTGTGCCTCTCTTTATAACATGGAAGCCCATTATTTACCTAGTTAAATTTTTTTCATTTCAGAAGATATTTACATAAAAATTAATTCTTTCCATAGGTAGTCTTGTCCATGACAGTTTCAGCTTTATTCCTTTGTCTTTTCCAGCATGTTCATGTTAGCCTAGTTTTATTCAGGTTAATAAAATAACAAAGAAAAGGGATACAGGACACAAAAAAGTCCATTGTACATTAAAATTATATTTGAAGGGTTGAAATACTTAAATTTTTTACAGCATTGATACCTGGTTAAGCACTGAAACAAGTGGTTTATTAAACTGAGTTGTGTCAATGTATATATAAATAAAATAATTTTTCCATAACATGAATAATGCAGAAGACATAAATCCTTCATTAGTCATAGTTTTATCTTACATAGTAACACAGGATGCATCTGCTGCAATTTTCCTGCATGTCTTTTTCTTGCTGGTATAGAACATGTCTCTGAACCTCTTTCAGGGCTTGTTACAGTGATATGAGTAAGTGAGATTTTTCATCATTAGCATAGCAAAACCTTTTAAGGGTTTTAATATTCACCATTGTAAGGCATCAGCTACTTGGTCTAGACTTATGAGTGCCCAATCCTTTCCAGATAAGTAAAGTGTGCTATCATGGTCAAACTGCAAAGTTTTCCAAGTACTTAGCAAGCATTATACAACCCAGCAATGACTGGTCTGGCAGAGAGAGGCATATTAGGGTTTAGTCATGAGTATGTATTCATTTCTACTTCTGCCAAAAGAAACAATTATTTTGTTGAAATTTTTTTATGGGTTAAAAGTTTTGATGGGAAGTAAAAGGAGACCATGACACCATACTGTCTCTCTTGTTAAAAAGTTTCCATTTGATACAAATTTCAATTTTTGAAGTAGCATTATACCCATGGCTTAACAGGCAGTCTTGTTTTTATATGTATTGAAATACTGATAAGTAATCCAAGAAAAGTTTGATTTACGAGAGTGAAATGAATGTTTTCATGAATTGATATTTTTCTGAAAGACTGAAATTCACAGGGAACAGAAATCCTAGGGAAAGTATGCAATGCTGTCAGTCAAGAAAGGAGTAACACAGCACAGCACAACTGTGTTAGAAAACAGTTTTAAACAATGAAGATAAACTATCTCACTGAATTTGTACTGAATAAGGACATGGGTGGAGAGATTTGATGATGTATTATATAATACAAAAAAAATAAATGCTCTTAGATACTTCACAGGCAGCTCACAATATTCTGCGTAACATTGTCCATAATGATAAAGTATGAGACTCTTTAGATTGCAGCCACATGGGAATGACCATTGATCTAACACTTATGATGAGAGTGATCTTGTCACTGTGGGTACCAGATGGAGGCATGTTCGCATTTGGAGCAAGGTCAGGAGCCTTGGAAGTAAAAATGCTGGGTCAGCAATAATAGTTGTAGCATTCGTTATCCTTTTTACAGCTTTATTACATTCTACATCTGCAGTAATTGCAACATGTAAAGCTTTTTTTTTGAATTCATAAATAATTTCTAATTTTGGTTAAAATATTTTCACTGCATTTTTTGTAATAAAAATATTATTTTGTCAAAAGCAAAAAATTATAGAGGAATTTATATATTGGATTTAATATTTAACTTTTTTAAAATTTTTTTTTGGCAAGTATTTTCTAAAAAGAGAATTCTTCCAAGTAATATTGCTCCTGACTGATACTAAAATATTTATTTTATGACTTCATGACATATTTTACTAGATCATTATTGCATTATGAATTATTAGTTATACAACATCTTCATGCCAGAGTTTTGTTTCCAGAAAAAGTAGTGCCCAGAGTTTTGGCTGAGAACATATTTTTGAACATTCAGGTTATAAAAATGGCATGTTTTTTCCAGATTTATTGGCATTTTAAACACTGTGGACCATTACAGGAATTACATGACTATTAAAACACTTTCTAAATGGTGGGTTACTATACTTTTATCAGTCTTTAATTACTTTGAGCACATACTAGTCGTTATAAAATTCACATAAAAATTAAAACAACAAACCTTGATGATTTATCCTGCTTAGTTCAGGAAGTGATTATTACCTCATATATAGGATGTTGCCTCTGAGAAGCATTTGATAGTACACAACTCCACAGTGAATTGAATAACTTCGAGCTTGTCAAGTCAAGAAAATTAACTAATCTCAGTTTGATTTGTTAAGCTCTGTGTGATGCTCCCATCTGAGTCTAGGAATATGCCAAGACTGCACCTCAGGGAAGGAAACTTGGGTAGTAATTAAGTGAAAATTTATTTTCCTTCTCTAAAAACTACATTTACCTTTATCTATAATACTACCTTTTGAATTTATTTTTGAGGCTAACATTTTCAAGGTTTTGGTTCTTTGCTTATGAGACAAGAATTTTGTTTTGTTACTGATGATAAATTAGCTGTTACTAAAGCCCTGTGTTTGGAATTGTTCCTTACAGAAAAAAAGAATTCTTTTTATTCACTGCAGTAAACACTCTCAATAAAGCAATGGTGTGTACAGAAGAGTTATAATGGGACGACACCTACATCCAGTTTTGTCTGGCATCTTTATAGCAATGTGTCACTTGTCACATCTGTTTGATCATGCAGACCTACAAGTGTATCAACAGCACTGATGAACACAAAAGGCTTCAAATTTAGAAATTTGTCTTCACAGCCAGGCTCGCTTCACTATGCGGATGTTGTAGTAAAGATTTGAATTGTAGTAGAAACGAAATGAGAGTAAGAGTAGTACAAAGAGTTTTGTGCTGGAAACAACGTTTCAGAAGCTTTGATTTTTTTTGGCCTTGTTGCCCTGTGACCTCTTCCCTCGAAATGTAACTCAAATTTTCAAAACTGATATTGGCACTGGATAGCCAGGGGTTTAAAGGCACATCAGGTACTAATTTTCAAATGTGCAGAATAGCACTCCAGGTACTTCAGTTTTACTTTTCTACTCCCTTTGTAGCTCTCAAGTACTTGAAAAATATTCCTTGAGTTGAATCCTCCTTCTCCTTCTGTGAAGGAAGGAGAGTGCAAATAACTCTTACAGGCACAAAGAGCAGCTTCCATTTTCCTGTGCCCCTGTATGACAGTGTTACTGGGATGATCCAGTGTTCCAACTGAAACATAGGCAACAAATCTCTCCCCTATCATATATAAGATTATTTTTATTCGTCTGTCTTATGCATTTTTTCTTAATATGAGCTGACATATTTATAATGGGAAACAGCCCTCTGGATAAGCTACCAGCTACCAGAGAAAGTGAATATGAGTGTCTGTAGCCAAGTCCTTTCCCTCAACCCTTTTATCTTGCCAAAACCACCACAGTCCTAATACAAGAGCATCCTGGTTTGCCCTTCAGAATGCTTTTAAAACCTCCAGTCTTTTATACCGACTTCAGAATATTTCTTACATTATCACTGAGTTAAAAGCCACTCCTCAGGTTTTGTAAGACAGAACATTTCAATTCCTTTTTGTCATCCTGCCAAGCAGCTGAATTCATGAGTACGAGTTAAATGCCAGGGTTCTCCATATAAGGGGAGCTAAGTGCCTAAGAATGAAACTGGCACTTGCTAGCAAGTGTTAACTGGTTATTGGAAAATGCTGAAGTGCTAAAGCATGGCCTTATCCCAGTCAAGCAAACATTTAGGAGCATACCTCATGAACAGAGAAACTCAAAACTGCCAAACCTATCCTACAGCTCAGTGTCAAAACCAGGTCAGACACTTATTTTAAAAGGAAGACAAAAAGAGGAAGAAGAAATACATTTACCTAGAAAAGAATTCTTTAGCTCATACATTACCCAGGAACTAGGCCAACTAGAGACTTGTAGGTTCAAATTATGATGTATCCCCTGCCTATGAATCAGGGATTGACACAAGTAATTTCTCTCTGCTTTCCTTTCCTAAGTAAAATTATATGCCTGGATTGCCACTTTTGTCCTCACTCCACTGAATCATTCTATAGATGATGAGGACAGCGAGTTTAAGAATAGGCTAAAAATAGAGCTGCTACAAGTAGAAAAGAAAAATAATTCTCTGTGGCTATTTCAGACAGTCATGTAAGCTGTTGATTATTATCTAATTAGAGAAAAAGATGGAAGCAAGAAAGTAATCAGCCTAGATTACACGTTTGAGGTGCTAAAATTATTTCTGGACTGAACTGCAGGTTTGTGTTCCACACCAAGATGGAGTGCACTACTGAAGCCTGGATTCTGATTTTATAATCTCCTTGTAGCAGCTGCCACTCAGTCTTTCAAATCACACACATCTTTGATGTCAGACTATTGTTCCATTAAGGTGCAGCTCACCACTTTTTTCAACTCAATCTCTTTTAATCTTGCAAATCAAATAAAGCTCAGTAATGCAGATAATATGTCAAAAATGTCCTTACCCCATTGACATTCCCAGTGGAAGTCTACTTTTGAAATAATTTCTCAGCTAAGTTCAGATATGTTCTGTAAACCATGAAACATCTTTGAGAAGTGCCTAGTGCACATCAATAAAAGGAAAAAGATAGCCAACAGGTATTATAATAATAGTTAACTGCAGGGTTTTTGTGCAGTAGAATATAGATGTGCATAAAAATAAAATCAGATTTCATGTGGATGCTATTAATTCTAAATACCACTTCTCTAAAAAAAAGAATACCAGATTGTATTTCTACTGATATATCAGTGGGCAGAATAATAATTGACTAAGCCTGCTAGGAAACTTTTGATACTATAAGTAAATGGCTGTTGCAGGTCTTTAGGCACTGCAGCCTATTACGGGATTTATCCTTGGTGGTAAATATTTTCATTGGCAATTTGAAGACATAAAAAAGCTGTCACTTTGATATAACATCATATGCATATCTGAGGTGCCAGCAGTTTTTAATAATGTGATTCTATGAAGGAAGATTTAGACAGGAGAGACATAACAGCCTCTAACTCATATAAAGGCACGTGAGCTTAGTGGACCAGGAAGCCAGTGAAGACTTGGGAACTCTGCTACTGAACGGTATTGAAATGGGTCTCTGATTGTGTTTATGCTGTGAAATATGCATGGCATGTTTACATATTTAAAATGACTGAATATAGAAAGTGAATATATAAAAGTCACATAGGAAGTGACAGCTCGATTACATTCCTGATGCAGTTTTGTTCCTTTATCGATGGAGGAAAGGTAGATTTGACAGATACAAGGCTTACAGTAATCCACGTGCGAAGTCAGTGTCAGTTGAATATAGATGTCACAGAATCACAGAAACACAGAATGGTTGAGGTTGGACAGGACATCTGGAGGTCATTTATCCCCAACCCCTAGATCAAGCATGGCCCACTACAGACAGTTTTACAGGACTGTATTGAGATGTCCTTTTGCATATCTCCATTGCCTGAGACTCCATAATCCCTATGGGCAGCCTGTGTCAATGCTTGATTACCTTCACAGTAAAAAGCAATCTCTGACATTCAGATGGAAAATGATCAGAGATTTTCTGTCCCGAGCTCTCCCTCTCACTTCCCTGATCATGATATGCAAGTTTTCATAGCCTTTCTGGTCATAAGACTGCCCATTTCACTTGGGACTGAAATACACTTATGTTATATTCTTTAAAAATTTAAGGACAAGAGGAAGAAAATAGATTGTGAACTTTAGAAGCTAGAGAAGAAAAAGACTCAATAAACAATTCAAGCTGCTTCTTGATAGTATGGGGTTATTAACAACAGTCTATTCTTCAGTATTGAGTCCTGCCTAATATGTTTTTGCTCTCAGCATGCAGATTTCTGTCATTTACACAAGGAAAGTAGTCAGCAGCATGCCCTTCACGACTGTTAAAAGTCATCTTCTTGAGACTATCTAGGATTTTCAAGGAATCAAATTAGTTTACCTATAAGCCTTATTCCCTAAAATTCCTTTTATGATATTTCTTTGTTTTCATTATATAGCTGAACACTTTCCACACAGTTTGTTATATGTGCTGATCTTGCTGTAAGCTCCTTTTAGATCGTCAAAATTACTGGCCAGTAAAAGCACATTCTGATGAACAACTCAGAAGAAGTGCTGCTACGCTCACCCTGGAAAATGTGTCTTTAAATTTCTCTAGATATACACACACTTTTTGAAGGATGAAATAACATTTTCCTCTAGCAAAGAAATTCAAGGAGACATCGTGTTCTTATTTTATTCAGTTGTTGTTCAAAATCAGCTGAAAATGATAAATATTTGCTCAGCGTCCAGTAATCCATCATCCAGTGGCACCTACTGCAGTAAAATGTACTTCCAAGAGGGACAGGGAACACAAAAGCAGGAGTGAAGGGAGGCTTAGCTCAGTGGTAGTAAATCACTTGTAAGTTGTCTCTGGTGGTTTTGCAGATCTGGCGATGCAGATATAAATGTGCTGTGTGAAATATTTTCTTTTGATTTGCCATAGAAATTTCAGCCATACTACTTGTTATATTTGTGCTGGGAAGCTGTGTGGATATATTAACATATAGTACTTCAGGTATAATTAATGAATTTAGATACAGTTGACATAAAAGCAGCATAAAATTTATTTTTGGGAATCACAGTAGATGAAAAAAAAGTCAAGTCTAATTTTAGATGGGCCTATAGAGAGAAAATCAGAATTTTAACCTCTGTGCAGTCCTTCCCTACTTGATAATGTTTAAGAGTGTATTTACCATAAAACGGAAGTATAAAGTGTCTGTAGACTATAGATTAGGTAAAGCAGCACTAGATTTACCAGAGAGCAGAGAACATATGCCAGTCCTCAGTGCAATTGCCTCCAGCTTTGTTTCAGAGAATGGTGGGTGGGTGAAACTCTGAAGAATTTGTCAAAAGTCTTGTTTGGAAACCTGAAAGTGCTGATGAATTCGTGAATACTTAAATTGGCCTAAACCTTCTTAAATGAGAGTTCCAGTAAAGAACAACCAAAAGTTTCAGAAATCCTTTGAAACTGTAGGACTGTCAAAATCTGTGGCCTATGATTGTGAACTTGAAAAAGTTCTTACCAAATAGGACACTTAGACCTCTTCGGTGTGTTTATAAGCCTTTTAAATTTTTTTTGTTTCTATGCTCAAATCATGTAATTTAGGAATTTATGACAATTTTGATGAACATATGGTTGAAAATTAAATGGTTGAAGATCACTAAGGAAGCATTTGAGTTCAGAAATAGTTATCAAAAAGCCTAAAAGTCATAGAGTCTTTTTGGTACTTATGATCAGCTGGACTAGTATCAACTGTACCGTGGTGTGTGTTGGTATAGTTTTAACTTTCATTTAAAATATATGTATCTATTGTTTTTTTCCTAACTGTTCTCAGGTCTTAATTAATAATTTTCTTCCATTTATCTTTGAAAATCATCACTGTACTTTCCTTTTGGTTACAAAAATAAGACCTTTTTTCTCTTATGCTGTTATTAATAACCAACTGATTTGACTCAGACCAAACCCAATCCTTTCTTAAAGCTAAAATTGAATTATGCAGAAAACCAGCACTTAAAATTGTAAATATATTTATAAAAAGTTCCTCTTCTAACAAGCGAGCAGACTTGTGTGAAAAACAGATGTGTTGCCCATATAGGAAGAATCACAGTTATTATTTAATATATGTGGGAAAATACTGCAAGAAGCAACTGTTTTCCTATTACCACTTTTGTTCTGACTGTGCTAAATTCTCCTTTATTTACACTTGCTGAAAGAAAGAGGTTGAAATAAATTGGTATTATAAATATAGAAGAAGCAGAATTTCAATATATATGAATTGGCATATATTTAATTTAGGTTTATGAATTTATATAAGAGGCCAGTCACAAGAAAGCAATTCTTTTGCATTTGAGAAAATACCAGACTTCATATTGAAAAAAAAAAATGTTAATTCGATGTTGTCCAGAATCTGGGCAGTGGATATTTTCAAGTATAAAGAGGGTTAAGTTTGCTCAAATTTATTATTGGGAACTTTTTGTTTCATTCTCTGATGATCAGACAGTGCTTGAACATTAGAAGAAAGATAGTGAAATCAGAAAGCATTCTTGGAACACTTTTTCAGGAGCGTTAATCTAATATGTAAAAGTCTGAAGAGATTTCTAGCAAATTTCTGATCAACTGTCTTGATTAAAAAAGAAATCCTAAAGTTGAAAAAAAGCCCAAGTACGTTTTGAATTATTGTGAATGAACCTTGGCTGTATACAGATGTTGAAGGCTTTTTTACTGTCCTGATAAGGAATACCAATCAATATACAGGGATGGATTACCATTTGCGGAGTACCTTAATAGTTATTACAGTTGCATTGATAAGGAGACAGATGTTAATAGTCAAGATAGTGGCTGGAGATATATTTTTTCTATTTAAAATAGAAATGAATTTATTTTTGCTTGTGCATAAGATCATCAAGACTATAGCATTTCATTGGTGGATTTTTAATTTTGGTAAATTTATGTTAAAAGTAAATACTGAAAAAGCACAGAAAACAGTCCATGACGGAAAACAATTATCTTTCATGCTTATTGTGTGCTTATGAAGTCATATTTATGACATAACTAAGTGTGGAATGAATGATGATTCTAAAAGTAGACTAGGAATTTCTCATGATGTTTTTCATTAATTTCTTTCCAGTTTTTGTGAATCTTGGGATTTATGATACACCTTGGAAAATGAAAGCTAAAGCAATAATTGATTGGTTGTACATAATACTGATGTATCAGTAGATAGAGGTGATATTCTATATTAATGGAATAGAGGATATATATTTTTTGGAAATAGGATTTAGTATTATTGGTAAATAACAACTTGAAACACTCCAAATATTAAAGACAATCATTCTTTCCTGAGTTTGTGTAGTATCTGACTCAACAATGAACTCTGGGGCTTACCAGTGCATTATGGAAAGTGAATAATTAATAACATGTCAGCTATGGAAAGCAATTGAAGAAAATGAGATTTGGTATGAGGAGGTGCAATTTTTATGACATCCATACAAATTCATACAATTATATCAAAGGTTTTTGACGATTTATGAATTCATTTTCATCGGTTTCAGCTTTGACTGAGTACATTTCTCTTATATTCAGTGAGGATTTTCTTTGTCTTGTGAATCAGTTTTCACAGATGCTGATTCCTCTGGAAGTTATTTTGTTGAGTGATCTATTTAGTGAAATTCATGTTTCAATTTCTTGGAAAATAACTATGGGGAAATACATTATACTCTGTGGTATGCTTTATAAATTTTACTTAGGAGATCTCCAGCCAGAGTGACTGAGTTTATGGAAATGGGTACTGGTCTGTTTAGTGCTCCTGAGGACAAAGGAGAAGCCCAGAAGAAAGCTGGAGGTACCATAGGGATAGTTTTTTTTCTGCCCTCAACATGGGTGTGCTTTCATAATCCCTCTGTGCAGTTAGCTGCTGGAGGATTGTGCCTGACTCTGAGAACGTGATGCTACTGTATACAGTTCAAATCTTTTTGATACATATACCTCAGGGGAGAGAATATGGCTATTTTGAGAGCTCATATTTCGAGGAGGCCACACAAAAGTTGCTTGCAGTTCCTGTAATTTATAAGCAACAGATTTTAAGGCCAGAAGGAGCTGTTATGGCCATTATAGTCTATGCCACATCAGACAGACAATTTTGCCTGGTATTCCCTGTAAGTTGAAGGAGCTTGTTGAAGTACAGCACAAGTTTTAGGAGCATGTCCAGTCTTAAGTTTAATGTTTCTAATGATGGAGAAATCACTTCCTTTGGCAGATTGTTCTAGTGGTGAAATGTTTCCATTTCCAAAACTATGCAAAACTTTTCCGGAATTTGAATTTATACAATTGTTTCTAGCCATTTCGTTTGCTCTTTTGTTTTGCCCAACCATGCCCATTACATCTCAGTTTTTCAGAATGTATCTAACCATCTTTAAATTTGTTCTTCTTAGGCAAATGTCATGTCATATACAAACAAGAGTAGGGTGTGTGGAATGGTCTGCTTTTTATTTAGCTTGTCTAGGACACTTTACTTGGAGCATTTAGTTAATTATGTAGGCAGTGACTGTCAGCCTAATCAGCTGACTTTATAAAGTCTCAGGAAGTTTCTGCCTAAAAATAGGGATTTCCTGATATTCCAAGCCTGTCTTTCACGGAGGGTTATTGAATGGCATTGGCTATCTCTAATTTTGTTTCCATTTTGACCATCAATTAAATGGCATTTGCAAATGTCTTGAATCCGAAAAATCCCGGTACGAAGAACTGCTCAGAGACTTAGGGTCTTTTGAGCAGCAAGGTATTTATTGCAGCGCTGGGAGCAAGCGTGATTCACATCACCCAAAAAAACTTGCTCGCAGGTATCACACAAAATCAGGGTTTTTATACAATTTTCATAGATGATTCTTATACATATTCAGATGATTACAACATCTATCTATACATATTAATGATTGGCAGAGTATAGGCGGAGCATAGGCGGAGCTTAGGGCGGTGCTTTTCTTGGCCCTCAATTTCGGGGGTACATCCGGCCTTCAGCCTCAAATCTGGGGTCGTCTTCTCATCTTCCTCGATCTGACCTTTTTACCTTTCCATTGTTCTTACCCCACTCACTGAAGCTTGGAGAAAGCCTTGGCTCCAGGCCTGCTTCTCCTATTCAGTTGTCTACCTTCTCTTGCCTTATCCTAATTTATTACCTCTAGGCTTACTGTATACTGTTCCTAAGTTTTGGTCCAGTAGGCAGAACAAAACGAGTCTTAGTAGCACAGGTACAGTAGATGCTAGGGGAGGGGGCCTAGCCTAGTTAACTCTTTTAGGCCTGATTCTTGTTTCAGTCTTTGATGCTTCTTGTAGGTATTGATGAACTAAATTTACTTCATTAAAAAGAAAATGGCTAGGAAATTTTGTGATAATCAGTGTAAAGGTTACAATATGTTCCCTGAGTAACTAGTGAAGGACATTTCATGAATCAGATTACCTATCTGGAATTTATGCAAGAAAGTATAACTGACAGTGATTTGCTCACAGTGTCTCCTCTTATTTATATAAGAAACCGCTTGAGTGTAGAGGGACATTTCACTAGACTCTCTATAATTACTGAGATTTCAAGAAGCTGGCAGCAGGGCTTGCACATAAGTATGCAAAAGGCATATTTGGCCATAGGATTGAGCTGTAATGGATGGCAGAAAGTTTAATATTATCAGTGTCATGAAAGTTGTATGCAGAGATTTGAATAAATGCAAATCACCCCTGGAAAAAAATAAAAGCAGAATTTGGAATGTAGAATGTTTAATAAACTTCCACAACCATCTCTGAGGTCAAAATAAAGACATTGTGGTCCATATCAATCTGAACTTTGTACACTTTGGATTTACTTCTTATCCAGCCTATAGCTCTGGGGTATTGAGTAACTTGTATTGTATGATAAGGATTGCTATTTTTGTTACATTTTAGGCTCAGCAGGTTTTGGAATTATGATCTTGTTGTACTTAATTTTTCTAGTCTTGTATTATTCTGTGATACTATGCAGCTTGAGTCACAATGAATATAGCAAGACTTCACTAGATATCAACTGTTGCCACTCAGATGTGAAGACTGGTACACCAATACTGCCATGGGAATTATTTAAGCTAATTAAAAGTCTTAGAGATAAGTCTTTAATTTGATGTATTTTAGCAGAACATTTATTCTGTGAAAACTGATATTTTGTCATTCTTTAACAAGGAAAGATAGGCAGTTGATACAAGAAAGGAGTACATCCTCTAAGAGAACCCTATTTTTGCCTACTTCTTACACGTCCTGGATTCAGAATTTTTGACCTCACTTTTCTTCCTCATGAAAATAGGTTTCATCCAATCAATTAAAAACAGAATAAATTATGTTTCAATAGCATTTTATAAGTTTTTTTTTCCTTCAGCTAAAATATTTTCTCATCCAAAATAATAATTATTACTTGTTTTCAAGGAGTACCTATACTCAATAATGACTTCAAATTTGGCTTATCATTAAGTGTACAAATATTACAGGAGGATCTCATATTCCTGTGGAAGCAATGGCTGCATTTAATCCCTTCGGAACAATTAGGGGATGCTGAAGTAGGGAGTTCTGAAAGGGAGTACCATCTGTGGATGTTCTTGTATGCAGCAGACATCTCTGGCAAACACAGTCCTTCTCTGCTGCAATGAATTCCATGGTACTTTGGCCCCCATACCTTCTGGTGAGAAAAAACAGAAGTCTTGAGAGATCTGCACTGAACCTTCCTTTTTAAAATCGCTTCTCGGGCATTGTATATGGCTCAGGACAACTCCTAACTCCTTGAGATCCAATTCTTTCATTTTTTTTTTTCATCAATGACTTCTACTGTAAATCAGTTCTGTAATACTGTACTAGGGCATATGACTAGGAGTCATAAAAAGCAAATCCTCTGAAAGTATTATGAGCGAATTATTTCACTGGAATAGAATTGAATGTAACTGTTTCCACATGAAAACCCTATAGCCTTTTTCAAGGGTCTATGAAATTTTTTGTAAGAAGGTGAACTTACTTTTAAATTCAGGTAGCTGACAGTTAGGGCATGCACACTTCAGATTTGCCCAAACATCTTAATTGTGGAAATCACCATGCAAAAAGCCATATTAAAATAGTCCTGGCTCACCGAGGATGTCCCAGATGATTGGAAGTTGGCAAATGTCACATTGATCCACAAAAAGGGCTGGAAGGAGGACCCTGGCAACTACAGGCCTGTCAGCCTGACCTCAGTGCCTGGCAGGGTTGTGGAGCAGATCATCCTAGGTGCAATCACATAACATCTACTGGATGGACAAGGGATCAGACCCAGCCAGCACGGGCTTAGGAAGCGCAGGTCCTGTCTGATCAACCTGATCTCCTTTTACGATCAGGTGACCCGCCTGGTAGATGAGGGGAAGGCTGTGGATGTGTCTACCTGGACTTCAGCAAAGTCTTTGACACTGTCTCCCACAGCATACTCCTGGAAAAGCTGGCAGCCCATGGCTTGGACAGGGGCACTCTGTGCTGGGTTAGGAACTGGCTGAAGGGCTGGGCCCAGAGAGTGGTGGTGAATGGTGCTGCATCCAGCTGGCAGCCGCTCACTAGTGGTGTCCCCCAGGGATCAGTGCTGGGCTCAGTTCTGTTTAATATCTTTATCAATGATTTAGATGAGGGGATTGAGTCTACCATTAGTAAATTTGCAGATGACACCAAGCTGGAGTGGAATGTCAATCTGTTGGAAGGCAGGAGGGCTCTGCAGAGAGACCTGGACAGACTGGAGAGTTGGACTGATTCCGATGGGATGAGGTTCAACAAGGCCAAGTGCCGGGTCCTGCACTTTGGCCACAACAACCCCCTGCAGCGCTACAGGCTGGGCACAGAGTGGCTGGAGAGCAGCCAGGCAGAAAGGGACCTGGGAGATTGGATCGACAGGAAGCTGAACATGAGCCAGCAGTGTGCCCAGGTGGCCAAGAAGGCCAATGGCATCCTGGCCTGTATCAGGAAGGATGTGGCCAGCAGATCCAGGGAAGTGATTCTTCCCCTGTACTCAGTGCTGGTGAGGCCACACCTGGAGTACTGTGTCCAGTTCTGGGCCCCTCAGTTCAGGAAGGATATTGAGGTGCTGGAGCACATCCAGAGAAGAGCAACAAGGCTGGTGAAGGAACTCAAACACAAGTCCTATGAGGACAGGATGAAGGAGCTGGGGTTGTTTAGCCTGGAGAAGAGGAGGCTTAGAGGTGACCTCATCACTCTCTACAACTCCCTGAAAGGAGGTTGTAGCCGGGGGGGAGTTGGTCTCTTTTCACAGGCAGCTATCAGTAAGACAAGGGGGCATGGTCTCAAGCTCTGCCAGGAGAGGTTTAGGTTGGATAATAGAAAGAAATTCTTTACAGAGAGGGTAATCAGGCTGGGCTGCCCAGGGAGGTGGTGGATTCTCCATCCCTGGAGGTATGTAAGAAGAGACTGGATGTGGCACTTAACGCCGTGGTCTAGTAACTGTGGTGGTAGTGGATCAAGCGTTGGACTTGATGTTCTCAGAGGTCCTTTCCAAGCCATCTGATTCTATGATTCTATAATAGTGCCAAGGTGTATGAAAAATAGCACCTTCATAACATCTCTATGCATAATGGATGTAAAAAGTGATGAAAAAGATGAGTTATAGGATATAAATATATTTCTGAATATTTTGATTATAGTGTATCTATATACAATTTTCCTACATTTCCACTGCCTGTGAGTTTACTAGCTTCTTTGCATCTCAGTATTGTCATACAAATTTAACTTTCTAATGTATCTTAACACTTAAAAATAAGTGTGTGATTAGATGTGCATATACTAAGGGCTGTATAATGAGGGGTACTCTCAAGACTTTATTGATACTTTCACTGAAGAATGAAATGATTAATTGTGATGTCAACAAGGCCATCACTGAACATGGATGAAAAATGACCAAGATGATGCTTGGTGCTTAGCCTGCTTTTCCCGTTTTTTCCCTAAGAAATCAGCATTCTCATTAATATGATTTAGTTAGAACTTAATCTGAGCTCTTCAGGTATTAATCAAAAAGAAATGTACAAATAAAGGCCTGCTGCAATTAAGGGACTAGAACTAATGGATTTACCACTGAGTTCAGCCATTTATTTTTGTTCATAAGAGAAAAGAAAATATTTGAACACATATTTCGTGATTTCAGTCTATGAAGCATGAAGACGCAGATCTTTAAAATCAGATGTAAGTAGATCAATATTTTTCTGACAAAAGAAGCACACTTGATGCATTATTGACTGGGAAAATAATCTGATGTTGCAATTCCTGACCACCCTCTGAGGTAGTCATGTCAACTCACAGGGACAGGTCCCTCATTCTTCATCATGTTCTTTGTCGTGGCTGTAAAATTTTGTTAATTAGTGACAACCTGTTTATAATCAAAAGTAAGTGCAGGGAGACCAAAGTTCTTGTCAGTATTTTTCCAATTAAACTATAGATGGCTAAGTCTTTAACATAAGATAAATGCAGTAATACTATTCAGCAGAACTCTTCAGTCAGCCATCTCGTGCACTAGTGACAGCAAGTCTTTAGTAGGCATGAAATTATCCAACAGTCAGGGAGGCAAGAGAGAAAAGATGCCGAGAGATATAGCATTTTCCTCCAAAATAGCAGTGGTCAGGTTGTCATGGACTCTTGCCCTTGTGCTACCATTTGCTGTCCTTCACAGGCCTTACTCCTTCCTTTGTGTGATTCACCTCAGAGCTGTTCTGGGCCTTTTTTGAGATAATGTTAGAATCTTACTGTAATAAATATTGACCTCTTGTATTAATGGCTAAATTTCCAAGTAATTTAGAGACAAAGGATTTCTTGCTCATTCTATAAAGAAAGTTTTTTAGTACCGATTTAAAGATTCAATGATAGACATGTTATCATATTTCCTGAGAAGTATCAATAATTAAGTTACTTTTCAATATCTTTTAAAGCACTGTGCCTTATATTAAGGTTTCCTACTTCTAATTCTAGTCATTGTATTGTGTTTTCCTTCTATAGTTTGAAGCAGTTTTTCTGCCTATGTTCAGAGTCTTGTCACTGCTCCAATTTCTTTTACAATATGAATTTATTGAGCTCCCTAAATTGCTTATTCTCTGAACTCGCTTCCAGTTTTCAACATTCATTTTTACAGTAAAGTAAATAAGAACTAGGCAGAGTGGAATGTGTCTGGCAACATTGAGTATCTTTGGGTTGGAAGCTGATGTACTTGCTTGAAGTTCAAGAAGGTTGTAAAATATTATTACTCTCCTTGTATGAGTATGCCTCAATCCGACCCACGTTTATGTAGAGAAGTAAAGACTATAAAATCCTCAGCAAGGCAAAACATCTTTTCTCATTTAAACCCACAGCAAAATGTAAATGAGTTATCTTTTTTCCTTCAATACTAATACAACATTTACAATGCAGCCCAGGCAAGGGAAATGATGAAAGATTTCTCTATTAGATTTGGCTAAGCATGGTGCAAGAATATGATTTTAAAAATGAATGTGTCTTTGAACATGAGCTTTTAGACTGTTTCCTAAAATCTGACAAGTACTCGGAGCATGGGATATCTTCTCTCTCCACCATTTTAATCAGCTAATCTCTCCACCATTTTAATCAGTAGAGTCTAAAGATGAAAACTGAATTATTCAAATATGTACTCCTAACAGGAAAACAAAATTAAAAAGATTGTCTACGAGATATGATAATCTTTTAAGTATCCCCACGCAATATGTACGTGCTCACCATATTTAGAAACTTAACTAAGCACCAACATTTAGTTGCTATATTTACATGAGTAGCTGTGATCTGCCTATGAGTATTCTCCATCACTTCAGTAGATATGATTTCAAAACACCTAAGAATATTTTGTTTTCAATAATCATTATTATTATGATAAAAGATGCATTCATTATATTAAGATTATAAAAGATAATGTCAGGTAACGTACAAAAGCAACTCGTGAGAAAATGAAAAGTATGTATAGCAGCAAAGTATTATAATATGTTTTTAAGAGATAATTAAGAAATTTAGATATTACAATAATTAATAATAACACATTTTATTGATGTCATATAGACACTGAAAAAGAGACTATTCAGAAAATGGAAACATTCTTTCTAGGGAATATTCCCTTTAAATTATACATCTCCATTCAGGTTTGTACTACGCAAAATCTAATTACCTTATGCATTTACCTTACATACTCATCAAATATCAATTTCATTCATAAATGCCAGCCTTATTCCTTGCTTTATTGTGAAATTAAATAACGGAGTGAAAGTATTTGAGTCCTGCGAATAAGAGGCATTATAACATAAATAATCTAATAGCACATTTATAATTTAGTGTTTTCAATTAGAAGACCCTTGAATATTAGTTGAAGGTAACTATGATGACCTTGCATCCAAGATTAAACTTCTTGAAGCATTATTTGGAGGTTCCTGTCTGGTACCTTTCTTTTGTGTTATGCTATATTGCAAGATTTTTTTCCTTTATCTTTATCAATGAATATATTTTAGTCAGAGGGGTTTTAATGAATGGTCCTGAAAAAATGCAAGCATTTTTTGCACATGCCTACTCAGTCTTAAGGAAGGCCCTGGTTCAACAAAGGTCATGCTTAATTTTAAGCACCTGACTACTCCTGTAAAATGCACAATGAACCATGTGCTCTACTTAGCCCTGAAGATGGTTCACCATCTTCTTTTTTGCTAGAGCATAGTCTAATGACTAATTGAAAAAATAATGAGTTCAGCTTTTAAAGAAAACTTTCTAACACCTATTGTTAACTGTGGTAGTCAGTACTGACATCCAGGATAACTTTTCCTTCACTGAACAATGAAAGTCAATTTTGGCTTCCGGAACCAGAGGCCGGTGAAAGCTGATATGGATTCCAAAAGAAGCAGTTTGGCTCTTTTGTCTTGTATGGCTGGTTTCTTTTTAGTAAAAGTGCCTGGAAGCATAATCTAGCTGGTCATCTACCAAATTACCTCTAACATCAGCTTTCAATGTCTCTTATTTTCCAAGAAGATCTTGTTACAAAGCTGTATAAAACCACACCACCTTAAGCATTTCAAAGAAGGCCTCCATCACAGCAGGTGCTCTGACATCAAAGTAACAGCTTTTCTGAGGGAACAGTGAAAGTTTATTCCTTAATATTCTCATCTGCAGTCTTATCTGTACGTACATTTCTGTCTTTTTATTATTTTATCCTTGTCTACCTTTTTGTTTTAACTACAAGTTCCAATGCTCAGAGACGAAAAGAGAAAGGCCAGGGAAATATCTTATGTAGGGTAATATCTTTTACCATTTAGCAACATTCCAGGGAATTAAAAATATAAGGGAAAATTTTCTTTACTTTTCTTAAAGTCTCTAGTGCAAAAATCCATATCTGCCTGATCTGAATCATGCTTCAGGTACTTTTTTTTTTCTTTTGTAAATGCCTACTTTTTTTTTTAACAGCTCTGTGGATCTGCATTATGATACAGGTATAATTAATCACAAATTGCTTAAGGAATAATAAGTGTCTATATCCTATCCTGGTCTCACAAGCTGGAAAATGTGCATGAAATATATTACAAATATATAACAAATTACAAATATAAAACAAATTCTCTTTTTGAAAGTTAAATTCAACAGCTAGTTCTTTCTGAAGCAAAAAACCACTCTGGATGAATGTTTTTTATTATGAAGGCTTCAATTTTGCCCTATATGATACTTTGTGTTTGAAATTAGAGTTTTTTACTGTATAAACACTTCTATTTACATTATTGGTGAGAAGAGATTTGTTTCGAGTGGATTTCATTTAAAACAAAAATTTAATTAGAAATTAAGTTGGTATGTGCTGAGTCTTTCTCATGGCCGTCAATTAAATGCAAACCAAAACAATAACAATTGTCTTGTAATGGCCTAAAAATAATTAAAGTTATTTTAAACATCGCTGAAATCAATTAAACTTATTCTTTCTTTCCCTGAAGTTGCTAATTTCTTTTGTTGTATATTTGTTTTATAACCGATTTTTAAGTGTTATTTGGTAGCTTCTTTTTCAACTAAATAGTACACTTAAATAGTCCCTGTACATGGCAGGCTTGAAATAACTACCTTTTCAGGGTACATGAGGATAATCTTTAGCCCAAAACCTGATACTATGAATCAGTTGTGTGAAAAAACAAACTCTCTTTCTGTGTGAAAGCGTTGTGTAGAAAATTTTTACAGATATATATGTGGGGCAGTGAATCTACATAATTCTGTTTTCCAAGTGCCCAAGGCCTTTTTTCTGATCCCACTGCAAAGCTGCTGCATGTGAGGTACTCTCCTACATGCATGAGGTAAAAGGGCTTGATAGAGCCCTCACACCTCTGACACTCTGTCTCAAAATAAAGGAACCACTAGGCTGCATCTGGCAGATTTATTTCTCTCTTCTGGGTGGTTGAAGCTGGGAAAAATTGATAGTAAATTGTAGAAAATGTTCCTTTTGAAAATGGAAAGCAAGCTAAACATCAAATTAGTGCTCATTCTACCATTGCTGTGGTGTTTCCTCATTGACTTGGATCCTTGCACTTATGGTTCTAGCTAATCTATAGAGAAGAAACAGAGAAATGTGTTGAACATACAATAAATGCCACCAGAGACTGAAAGAAATATAATTGATACTGTGCAACTGTAGAGTGGGGTAAGGCAGGCTGGGTTGGGTGGAAAGTGTTAGATATTGGTGAAGGAAACCGAAGATTCAGTGTGACCAAACCACACGTGATAGTGACAGGGTCCCTTTCCTGTAGGAATATTGCTCTATTTGACTTATATAGCCAAATCTTGGGTTATTTTCTCTGGAGTAGTAATCTAATAATTTGGAAATACAGGTTTGTGTGTGTGAATCTCACTGTTTTACATGTGAAGCTCAGCTTTGCGTTTTTTTGTCATAGAAGATTAGCCCTACAGTTCTTAATTGTCATTTTCTCTCATCTTTCAGACTTAGCAGAGATTATTATTGTGCACCAGAACAGCAACAAAAACGAAAATTGCCATTGCAATATGAAATCATATTTTTAAAAAATAAATTATATGTTCAAAATTTGCAAAACGAGCTGAGAATGGGCACTGCCTGAAGTGTGAATAAAAAATGCTGTAGTCTAATCAGCACAGTCATGGAAATTTTATTAAGCTTTAGTTGCTGTGTGTCACATTTATCTTCAAGAAAAAAAAGAACATATCTGAGCTTGTCACTTCTGTTTGTCCAGAATTCTATATTTTTTTTTGGTCTTTCTTTCCTTCAGGTCAGGGCTAAATATATATATTTATAAATCCTTACATTATTTTCTATTTTCTTTTTTGAAACCTTCCTCTTAAATCACAATATAAAAGAACCATTTAGTGACTACCACTGTTTCACACCGAATAAGAGGAAAATAATAATAGTTGAATCTCAAAAAGTCTACGGTAGGAGACCTTTTGAAATTTAAACCTCTGCATTTTCATTCTAGCCAGAGATGATGAAAAAAGATTCTCTTTCAATAATCTGAAGGAAAAAGGAGAGATAGGAGGTTTTCATAGCACAAATGACAGAGCACCTTTACAGTGATTCAAAATACTTGCCTATTGAGAATTTTCAGTTGGGAAAAGCACCAGGCCAAAGCTGGAGTCGTGTATATAACTAGGCAGAATTTACAGAAAATGTCATTTAAGTGAATGCTGGAAATAATGATGTTTGTGAGAGAGAAAAGGATAACATGAGGTGAAGGATACAGAGTATCTAGAAAATACTAAACCAGAAAATGAAAAAAAATCCTACAGAATGAACTGTAACAATTGGGGTTTTTAATACTAGAATTTTATCCAGTTGTCAACTTTTCTAAAAAAATCCTTTTTTGTTGTTGTTATTATAAAAGTATGTTTATTAATATATAATGGCATACTGTCTTAGAGCATTGGAACACTAACCCTACTTATAATACTAATGTAACACTTATAAGTATTATAATACTTATAATACTTATAATACTAATGTTTTGTGCTTCATAATTTGCTAGATCTGCCAGGGTTTGCAAAATTTAAAATTTGTTGAAATTTGTTCTGTAAGAAGTTTCTCCTTTTATTCAAAGTGTTTTTCACTCTAAAAGGAATATATGACAAGAATTCTGTTGTTCTGTAGTTAATGATTTCTTGAAGACGGGATATAACTTCAGCAATTTTGATGTTTTTGATTGGCGGAATTAGTAAGAAGAGAGTTAAATGAGATGAAGAACAATAATGCATTTGTCAAGGGGAAACAACTGCATGATTATTTCAGTTGGTTAGAACATGGTGCTAACACCAAGATAACAAGTTTGATCCCTGTACAGGCTATTCACTTAAGAGTTGGACTCAATGATCCTTGTGGATCTCTTCCAACTTGGAATATTCTGTGATTTTATGTGATTAGTAATTATTTTTTCTAGGATTACAGAAAATTTTAATTTAAAAATAAAAAAGAAAAATAAGCTTTACTGGTTCATAACAGTGAATGATCTTATCAAGTGTTTCTAACATGATGTTGTGGCTTAGGAATGGTATTCCCCAACTTAGTGTTCCCACTGAAACTCTCCAAACCACGCACTCCTGTTCGCTCACTCCCCCCTCCTCCTCTCCTGTGGTGGGCTGGAGAGGAGAATTGGAGGCACAAAAGGTAAAGATCATGGGTTGAGATAACAACAATTTACTGTAAACAGCAATGAAATAAGAAATGATCAGTAAGAGCAATGATATTTATAACAAAGTGTACAAGAGAGTCAAATGATTCACATGTGAATACTCTCCACAAAGTTGCAAACAATGCCCGACTGCTTGCTTCCCTCTATGTGACCAGAAGGGATTCCTTCCCCCTGCCCCCTGCAATGACCTCAAGTGTTATAGAATCAACTCCAGGTCTTAGCCATGCCCCCTCCTGGTTACTGCAAAAATTAACCCTTAATATTTGTGAAGTAAAGTTTTGTTAAAAATGTTAAAACAAGGCTATATACCTTTTTTTTTATTCTACAGACATGTAGTTAGTCTGTATGTGTTGAAAGATGGTCAGATGTATTTTATATTAGTCAGTAATTTTCTTATTAGAAAGATATGTTTTAAAATAAATTTATTGTAGATATAAACATATACCACGTCATAAAGACTTGTATTGCTGATGAATCTTGTGTTGCTATTCCAGACCTTGTTTCTCCATGATCCCTTTTCCAAGTCAATCCTTAGCAAGCAAATGAGTATGTAAAAATCAAAATCAGCTAAATAGTAGAAAGTGTGGTTCACCCACTGATTTCAGTCAGGTGAGTGGCTCTGTTTCTGGGAGTCCTGCTTATGTTTCCTGGCACCGGTGTTTTTCCTTTTTAATGATAAAAATTATCAAGAGCAGAAGTTAAGTTCAAAAGCTTTCTTCAAGTATAATGCAGTCTTATTGTACAGCAAATATTCATGTGTCTCGACTCCTTAGATCAAGATCCATTTTTGCCTCCTGCCTAATACTGTTCTATGGCTCTTCATCATTGTCCCTGGCTAGAACAACCTGTCAGTCAGTTGAAAGTGTCCATTGCATTGTTAATAGTGTGGTGATTTATGATACTTGTAATGTGGGTAGTCACCTTTTAAAAGAAACGTGGACAGAGCTTTTCATATGAAAGTACAATTAGAAGTATTTATATTGAATGTGCTATGGTTTAAATTTCCACACATCAGTGTTTTTGTGAGTTAAGGATTGGTTTACATGGTTTTGACTTTTTTTTTTTAATTATTACATCAGTTCTTAATATCACTGGAATGAACAGTATGCTAAGAAAATCATGGCTATATAGCTGCAACATCTTGTGTCTCTTAACTTTAGACTTGATTGATAACACAGGTTTTTTTCCACAGAGACTCAAATGAAAGTTTCATTTTCAGTATAAATGTGCCTAACCAATGTTAGGCAATCATAAATGGTGTGAATTATATTGATCTTAGATTTATAATCTCTCTGAACCTATCCCTGAAAATCATTTAGCTGTTTGTAGGGAATATCTTAGAAACTTTGGAAGACTTAGGCAGTCATTAATCCTCATCATATGCACACTTTAATAGGAATTTTTTGTGGCTAATCTCAGCTCAGCAGACTTAGTCCTTCCCTTGTTACCACTATAATTTATATGTAATCATAATTTGACAACCTTAGTCTAAAGCTACACTCTGTCCTCCAAGGAAATTTAATACCTTCTGCTTTGTACACTCATAGCATTTATCACTCTAACAATAGATATATATGTCCCTGTTCATTTACCCTCCAGTGTGTGCAAAGAGTTGCTTCAGTACGAGCAGTTTCCCAAAATTATATTTCAGTGCTTGTTTGTAGCTGTTGACTTGCATATGGGGTGTTGCTCCTCATTTCAAATAGAGTTAAATTTTCAAAGAATTTATTATTTTCAGTGGGGTTTTTTTGCCTTGTTTTCTGATGTTATGCTCCTAACAATAAGTGAAAGATGAGTGTATACCAATTGCCATGCTTTTCCAAGTGTATAAACTTGATGTAAATGTTTTCTATCTCCCAGGAAGTGCAGCCAAGATGTGTCCTGAGGCATGCAGTGAGATATTTCTGACTATCAGATGGGTGTTTTGTGTTCTTTGCCAATTCCCACCTCTTCTGTCGTGACAGGATATTCCCTGACTATCAGCCAAACCCCCATGCAACTGCTCACTCACTCCTTCTGTCTCCTCTATGGGACAGGAAAAAGGATGAAAAAATCTCATGGGCTTTCCTACCTCTCTGCCCCACTGAACTCAGACTTCTCCACTCCCAGCTCAAGTGGCACAGGGAGAATGGGAAGGGAGTCCACAGCAGGTTCTTGCTGCTATTGCTTCCTTCTCACAGTTACCCTGCTCACCCACAGACTTGTGGTGGGCTGCAGTATGAATACCTGCTCCAGCTTCTGCTGTGCTTTCTCCTCCTCTTCTTTTGACCTCACAGTTATTTCTCACTGTTCTGGTTCCCTTTTCATCTCTCTGAGAGAGTTTTTTTTTTTTTGCCTTTTCTTAAATATGCTTTCCCAGAGGTGCTACCTCTGAGCTGCAGAACTCAGGTATTCCATGTGGTGCTGGCTGGAATGAGCCATGTTCAGCACAGAGGCTGCCCTGCAGTCCTCACTGCCAGTGACCAGGCACCTGCTTCAAATACATCTGTCGTTGATAAATAGCAGTGATCATAACAGTTTTATAAAGGTTTGACTGTAAAAGGATTAGCAACACGTGGGATGTATAACAATTACTGACTAAGTTTGGTCAGTGCTGCCCTATTAATCCAATGTAAGAATAACTCCCACTTCTTCTCATTTGTCAGAGCAAGTTGTCTGGCTGTCCTTGCTCTCAGGGTCTGTTTCCTCCATCAAGAAACCCTCACAGTCATACCCTTGTGCCCCATTGGTTCCAAATAATAGCAGCTTCTGCACTAGCTGAACAAACTTCATGTGCTATTTTTGCAAACTGCTGGGTCATCTGCTTTGTTGGTGAAGTCTTGTAACCATCTAAGGTTTCTAGAAAGGCGATCTGATTGGGAAGTTTCCCTTTATTGCCATGTTCCTGTGTCTTTCTGTAAGCAGTTGTTACCTACTGGCTTTGGAGACAAGATATTGGATCTGAACCAGTATGGTCGAATGCTCAGGTATACTTTTTGCAATTTATGTTACCTGTCTGATGTATTTATATGTATTCAAAGGGAAAAGAGGATTGCAGCTCTGTGATAAATAGCTTGGGAAATATCAGGAAACTTCTGGAGCATTTGCATCTTTATGTAACAGTATGTTGAGCAAATATTTTTCTTCGTGGAAGATTGGATGTAAAGCCACTGGGCATTGCTAAGCCTGAGCGAACTGTTAAAAAAATGTATGACATAGAGCTACTGGCAATGCTGGAGTGGTCAAGTAGCTTACACAGAGCATAGAGATTTTTTAAACATTGCTAAATCATCTTCCATATGTGACTAAGCCTGCACATGATGTTTCAGTCAAATTGCTGGAGGGGTATGGTACTACTCCACAGAACAGCTAGGGAAATCTGGCCCACCCTGGGATGCAATATGCTTCTCCCACATTGAGACAGACATCCTGCTTGTCCAAGCCTGTAGTTAGCCTGTAGTCAGTCCAGCTGAAAAGGACCTGGGGGTTCTGGTTGACAGATGGCTGAACGTGAGCCAGTGTGCGCCTAGGTGGCCAAGAAGGCCAATGGCATAACGAACCTGTATCAAGAATAGCGTGGCCAGCAAGACTAGGGCAGTGATTTCCCCCCTATATTTGGCACTAGTGAGGGTGCATCTCAAATTCTATGTTCAGTTTTGGTCCCCTCACTCCAAAAAAGACATTGAGGTGCTGAAATGTGTCCAGAGAAGGGCAACAAAGCTGGTGAAGGATCTGGAGCACAAATATTATGAGGAGTAGCTGAGGGAACTGGAGAAAAGTAAGCTTAGAGGGGATCTTACCACTCTCTAGAAGTAGCCAGTTGGGGGTTGGTCTCTTCTCCCAAGTAACAAGTGATACAAAAAGATGAAATGGCCTCAACTTGTGTCAAGGTTGGTTTAGGTTGGATATTGGGAAAAATTTCTTCCTCAAACAGGTTATCAAATATTGGAACAAGAGCTGGTGGAGTCATCAGCCCTGGAAGTATTTAAATGATATGTAGAAGAGGCACTCGGTGACACGGTTTAGTGGTGGACTTGGCAGTGCAGGGTTAACAACTGGACTTGATGACGACCCTTAAAACATCTGATTCTGTGATTCTAAATCTTTAATAGAGAACAGGATACAGCTGGGATAGGACAGGAACAGAGCAATAGTTTAGTATATATCAATAGATCTTACAGGTAGGTCACATTATCTTAGCATTTTTTAGACTAAGCAGTAATCTGATGATCAATGAAGAAACGTAAGATGAATGGAGCAGAGAGGATTTGATTTGCCTATAAGCCAATAAACATACTTCATACCTTCTTTAGGTTTAAGACATGTTTACGTTATTTATATCAAGCTTCTGTGCGGGACTGAAAAAAATTATTAAAAAGTTATTAGTGGCTCAAAACAACTCTGTGTGGGGTGAAGGGGGAAGATCAGGTTCTGCCAAAGTGGAATGGTGCTCTGCCCCCCAGTGTCCTACCTCCTTGAGACCCTCTAGTGCAGCTGTCAGCCACAGGTACCCTGGGAGAATTGCTCCACATGACAGCCCCTGGAGCCCGGAAAGGTTATTAGCCATTGGCACACCTGACACCTCACGCCACACCTCTCGGAGCCCCTAACCCATCCCCATGCATGTGGCAGACTGTAAGCCCGACCTGGCCACAGGGGCCCAGAGCAAATAAAATCAATAGCACACGGCCACCACATGTTTACCACCCTACTGCTTCTTGGCTCTCTGGTAGCTAGATCTATGCTGGATTTAAGGTGGTAGCTACAATTTTCACTCTCTATCTCTCTCTCCTTGTGTGTCTCTCTCTCTTTCTCAATCCTTCATCCTCTTCTCTTAATTTCCTTTTCTTGATATTTGGGTAATTTAAACCTGGATGGGTTGGAATTTGCTAAGTCAGTGTTTTGTGAAATGCTTTATGTTGATTGAATGCTTGATTTAAACCTTTGCCAAGTGCCCCTATTTTCCAAAGTTTGACAGTAAAAGTGTGTTATTTTGACCCCCTGAGAAGCGTTGTAGAGTTTGTCCCGTGTGTGGCCTCGGGTTATAAAAGAACTGAAGTCCCTTTTAATAAATCCGTTGGGTGGATTTTTGGAGCCTTGTGTATTTTTAATGTAAAACCTCTTCATGAGAAGAGCCTGGAGTGTTACAGCTTGTCATTAATTAAAGTAAGATTTTTTTATTCAGATTTAAAAACCCCCAAAGTAAAGCACTGAAACAGTAATTATGATTTTCTGCGCATGAACCTGTGTTCAGGCAGAAATCATAGAGCCATAGAATGGTTTGGGTTGGAAAGGACCTTTAAGGTCATCTAGTTTCAACTCTCTTGACAATAAGAACTTAGGAAGTATGCGTTTAGGATTTCTTATGTCTTCTAGGTGGTCATCATTTAATATAATTTTGCATCCACTCTTTATGAGAGAGAGATACAGTGAGCATGTAGAAGTGCCTTCCAGTTTGCTAATTATTTCAGTGAAATTATTTGAATAGGAAATTTTGATGATATGTTGATTTGTAAATGTTTCTTGACTAATGTATATCCTTACAAAACTGGGAACCAGCTAGAGGTCTGCTTGAAACCTACCCAAATATATTCCATCAATTAATTTTCTTGCTTGGTATTGCTAAAACAAAAATGTCATCGGTCTTTATGCCAAAGGAATAAAGAAATATTAGGCACTTTCATCTTCTTTTTGAGGTATCTAAACTAAGAGCACAGTTGTCCCAAGTTGGTGACAGGTCTAGGGGAGTGAAGAAAGATAGACATCTAGTATAGACGATTTATGTCCCTTTACACTTTCCCTTGCTCTTTGGTCTGTTCTGCATCAATATTAGCTGAAGTGAATACGAACTAAATAAGCCAGCTACCAACCGAGAAAGGAGGGAAGGAAGAGAACCACCTTCTGTCTCTCAGGACTCTGTAGCTGGAGCAGCAGATAGATTGTGTCAGGAGCCAGTCAGGTCACCTTCAAATTTACAGAGATTTCCCGGATCATGAGGATATTCTCCTTTCCTGAATTCATCAGTCTTTGCTGCTTTCTAGTTTTGTGAAGAGCTCAAGTACAGTGAAACAGTAGATACTTTGGTATTTTTGCACCATATTTAAAACCTCTAAAAAGTTAGGGGCAAAAGTAAAATGAAAGAAGCAGGATACCAAGAAACATCAAATCAGCAGCAGGGCTAAATCTCTTACCTGTAAAGGTCCTTTCAGCCGGTTCCTGGCTTAAATCAACTCAATGTGAACAAAATATTTCTCAGGTTTTACTGTGTATTTCAACTAATATTTAATTGTTGATTTAGTTTGTTCATTAATGCCAATCTGAATGTGTAGTTGTTGCTCTGTAATTTCAGTGATGTCTTGGAGCTTAGGATGGACTATTGTAGAAGGTATGTTCAAGTGGAAGGCTGGATTTTAGGCACTGAAGTACATAGGTACTTGCATCTGCTGATGGCTAATCTCCAGATCACAGGCACAGTATCATCCAAAAGTACAGCAGCAACATTCATCAGATTTTAACTCTTACTTATCTAAGTAAATCAGAATGCAAGCCTAAGTTGTGGCACAAAAGAGAATTTTACCAGTTAATTGTTTGAAGAAGTTGGAAAATCTTGGCTTCTTCCCCCATATTAAAAAAGAAGTTATATTAAATAACTCCTAGGACTGAAAAGAATTGCAGTATGGTGAAGAAAGGCACTATTCTGATAACTCTGAAAAGGTTCAGTTTCTCTGAAAATTTCCATGCGCCATGTTATCTTTGCGTCTTCAGTTGTAAAGAGGAAATCTGAAATAAATTACATTGTTAAGGTTCCTTAGGCATGAAAACAAGAGCTCAGAATCGTATTCTGTTTTTTAAACTCTGCATTCTCTTTATAGCTTAAGGTCAGCAGGTGCTTACTTCATCTGCACGTCATGTGAGTCATTAACCACAGCTGTAGTTGAATAAGCAATGACCAGTCTCTTTATACAATCAAGTGCAACATCCATCCAAAAAAGTACTTATTCTGCCATCACTGAGTGTACATAGTATCATGTCATTTCCTCTCGAGAACACTACTAAGATCCCAGTGGCATATTTAGAAAAACTATATATCCATTTAGCACACTTGCTGCTGAATTTGCCAATGTCTGATTGCAATGAATGCCGAGTTTTCTTTTTAGCAATGACTTTGAATTGCAGCATCTTGCCACAAGTTGCACCAAACAAACATGAAAAAGATTGGCCAGCTTATCAGGTGCTGTATGACTCTTGCTGATCTCAGCATTAAAATCTCTGTGACAATGAGTGAAATCGAATTTTCCCCCATCTCATCTGGTAAACAGAAAGAAATTAGGACTATAAAATACGATTACTTTTATCCAACAGTCAAGGGTGTCTGTTTGGTTTGGTATTAACTGTAAATCCCCTTTATGTGTCATGGACCTTTCAAATTACATTTGTGAACATTTAATTGCTTTCTTCTCCATATTACTAGCAGTTGCACTTTGTATCCTTTTATTTTAGTGAATTATGCCTCTTGTCAAGGAAGCAACTGTTTGCAGGAGATAAAGTGCAGATGCACAATCATTCAGGCCACTGAATTTCTTGTGTGCAAAACATTTTTCTGTGCTATTTTTAGATACTTTTAATATCTTTTAAAGCAGGTAAGATATGCAAACAAAAATAGAAACAAGCAATAAAAGAAGAAAACAAACAAAAGCCTGGAACAGTTCTGACGAATACAGCTGAAAAGTCTGGTAAGTGAAAATGTGATTCCAAAGAAAATTGAGCTCTGCATTTTAAAAAGCTACTTGTTCTCCTAGAGTGAATAAAAGTTGTGTATTGCAACATTTACAAGAAGTGCTGTGGGCATATTTTACTCTATGAATGATCACTGTTTCTTAGAGTTTATTTTCTAGTAGTATGATTTACAAGAAATGAATTTTGTGATTAGTTTATTACTGGTATACTTGCGCACTTCTCTGAAGTAGTGAATGGTCTTTCAGTTAGTCACAAAATTAGCTTAGGGCTAAAGAAAAGAACATATATTTCTAGGCACAAACATTTAGGTTGAGTGCAGAAATTTTTAGATTTAGCAGTGAAATTCGGGTAGGGGGATGTTAACTTTAATTTATTAGAGTACAAAAAATCATTAACTTTGTTTCCTTTAAAACATTTGCCTGAGGTTTTTTTTTTGTCTTTTGTTTAAGCATTGGCAGCCAAGCATTAATGTGAGCTTGGTACTTTTGATATTGGGGAAAATTCGTGTATTACATCTTTCTCATTAATCACAGCACTTATAAAATGACAAAATAAATCAGATCTTTAGAGACTTTAAATCAAATAAGATATTTATCATTTGTTGCATAGAATGAATGCACTGATACCCTGTCTCCTTCAGTGATGGAGGTAAGGTGAAAGGAGGCTTGTAATAATTTCCTATTGTGTTCATTTAACTTTATGATGGTTCCTCTCAGGAGATCATAATGAAAAGATAAGAGACTAATGATCCATAAATTTAACAGAAGCCAGACTGAACAATCTTTTAGTCTGACAAAATTAGTTAACATTAAAACATATTTTCTTGAGATGAGTGTGTGTGTGAAATCTAGTCCCAAGATAAGAACATTCCTTAACTTTTCAAGAAGTTTGTTTTTAGACTGCAACTTTAACCTCCAAATCTAATTTCTGCTTTCACAACCGTAAATTTGATATTTTTATTTGTATTAATGCTTTTTTTTCAACAATAATTCATACTGATCTTTCCCTTGTATGTACTGTCACAACTACTTATTTAAGTGACAAAACCAAGGATTTTATTTGATGATTCTTTTTATTGCGATTATGTCTCCAGTAGCAACATAATCAAGGTCTTGTATTTACTTATAGTAAACCTAAACCAATCTGTAACTTAAACACAGATGGTATATCCAGTCCCATTCTGGTACTGACAGCTCCAGTCTTGTATGGAGAAGTTTTTAAGTTGAGTTAAATGGCCTTGTCACTACTATCTCAATGGCTCTGAAATGCCATGGTGTGGACCCTCTCCTGAGTGAGTATGAGAGTATATGCACAGTTAAGTCCTCTGTAAAATAATTCCTAAAGGAGGTTAAATTTCCCTCCTTTCTCATAGTGACCTGTTGACACAAACCAAAATGGGCAAACCAGTTGAAAGCATCAGAGTAGCACCGTTAAGACTGAGCTAGACAAGTACTTACCTAGTAGTCTGCCCACCAGTATAGGCTCGCCCTGTCTCATTCTGAACCATGCATCTGCATAAAACCAGTGTAACTATTAGGAACATTTGCTAAGATTATATCAGTGCCTGTATACAATAACACAGCTCTTGCTTCTACTGCAAGTATTTGTACCCATATTATCTTTTACTTAAGAACTTCCTATAGTAATAAATTCTCAGGAGATTGAACTTCAGGTTTGAGCATATACTCTTGGCTCATTTGCAGGTGGCTTGTTCATACTTGTCTTAGCTATATTCAAGCTCTCTTATATGCCTGTGCATGCTGAAGTCAGATTTCTGATGGCAATACAGAATAGATCTGTGTTCTCTTTCACTCGTTGGTGAGATTTGTTTACATCTTTTTCTCCATACTGGAAAAAATCCAACAAAGGATTGTAAGAGTTATGTATTATACAGATGACAGACACAAATTTCACAGATAGGAATTGTATAGCAAGAAGTTTAATGGACTTTTACGAACTTCATCAATCAACAGGATAGTTATACGTATGTTATACAGTTCTCTGAATTTTTTCTGTTGTTTTGTTTTGTTGCTCTACCTACATGGGAAAAAAACCACATGAAATTCAGGTTCTGTCCCTGCTTTGTTGTCTTGTTTTACTCAGTTTCTAAGGAGTAATTTTTTTCAGAAAGGAGCAGTTCATTTTTGCTGTGAAAATTCAAAGTATCTTATCAATATTTTGCTTATTCTCTCATCACTTTTTAATGTGACAGCATTTCATATACATGCTGAAAGCAGTGCTCTTCACAATCATTTTCTCTTCAGTAAGGTCATTAAGCCTACATTGTCAAATTTTACCTTGATTACAAATGTACACATTTTCCATGCTGCTAATATAAAATAAATGTCATGTATGCTTATTTGCAGCTCTAGCCAAAGTGGTTGATATTAAGGAACCATTAAGGAAACCTGAATCCCAGATCATTATTCATTCAACAGCCAAAAAAAGCATCTGTGCATTAGATGCTATTAGCACATGCAGAATGCCAGATATAATGATCTCATTAAATCAGACTTGATTAATAGTTTATAAAGACTGAATTTATGTTTTTGAGGTTTTTTTTTGGAAATACAGTGTATATTATCCATTTGCATTATTTTTTGGAAATGTTTTTTTCAAGAAGAACAGCCTGAAGGCCTTTCCTTGACAAATATATAGTGCTCTGTCTATACTGATCCACTTTCACCTAGACCAGAAGGTAGAAGGTCATTATACAGAAAAGATTGGATTCCTCCCAGCTTACATGTTCTGAAATAAGCTTTTACTACCTGTCCCCACATAAACTTTTCTTTGTACTCAAAACTTCCTCTGGGGTTCACCAAAAGTTTATACTTTCTCTATCTGACAGCCGAAAAATAATATTTATTTATAGTTTTAGGGGTGCTACATTAATTAAATAAAGGTAATTGTATACTTGTTCCATGAACTTGTATTGTATGCCTGAAATGAAATAACTTTATTTCAAATGGTCTTAGTCCAGTGGGTATTTTCTTTTGCTGCTTGGCCTACAAAGCTGAGGTACCATCTGTGTGAGGATCTTTGGTTTTTCTTTTTTCCCACAGAACTCCCAAACCTGCAGCTCTTGTTTATGGTAAGTGGTTACATTTCCAGGACCACTGAGAATGATTGAAAATATCCTGATTTTTTTTTTCTAGGATAAAACTTTGTTTTTACTGACCTGGCAATTCACTCGGTGACTTTCCAATGCACCTTGATTGAGATGAGTTGCCTAGAAAAGCTAAAGGCTTGGTACCTGTTCTTGCTTCGTCAGCCTTGGCCATTTCTACATTCTCCTTTGCTCTAGCTATAGAGGAGAGAAAATTTTAAGGAAGAGCAATTTGGGGCCACATTTGTAAGATTTACATTAAATGTTACTTCCAGTTAGGGCTGAAACTCCAGGACTTCAATTATAATTATTTTGGTGAATGGTGTAAAGAAAAATAAATATTTTTAAAATTAGCAGAAAGCTTAAAGCAGGTGAAAACAAGTTGTTTATCAATTGTTTGTAAAAATTATAAGAAATAATATATATATGTTATTCTTAATACTTAAAATTATTTATTTCATGATGCTCCTAGAAAATATACTGTTTAGGGTTTTTGAGGAAGAAGTGTTGGTGTTTTACTTGTTTTGGTGTTTTGATTGATTTATTTACTTTGCCCTGAAGGTTGTGATTACTGATATACATTATTATACTTACACATGGCAGTTGCATATAGTAAGCCTTGATGATGAGTTATTTGGGACAATTGACGAGAGGCAGGAAAATTCTGTTCTGTGGTTCAAAATTCTGTGTTATATGAAGAGTGTGAATAGCTTTAAGCTCTCTCTAAGGCAAGGATTATATAGTAGACTGGTAAAACCTTTATCAAGTAACACTTCATTTTATAGATTGATTTGAAGGATTAAGATTATCAAAACTCTCATCTCTTCTAATCACAATTGGGGGACAATTATTTTCCTCCTAACAGTAGAAGGAAATTCCCATATTTGAGAAAATATTGTTAATCTATACTCTGTTCCTTCAAAGGAAATCTTTATCTTCAAGCTTAAACCACATACAAAGATTATCTCTTTTGTCATTTTAGAGGAGCTGCAACCTCAGACAGCTGAAGACATTTCTCAGTGTATTTTGAATTCAAACTTTCTCTCCAAGCGTTGAAACCCCTTATATTCTAACAAGGATTACATTTTTTTGTCAGATCCTGAAAGTGCTTTTCCTCATCTAGCTGTCTATTTCAGGTTGTTATTTTCCTGAAAGTAGTTGCTGCTAGGAACTGATGCAAATTTAAACAAAGATACAGTTCATAAAAACAGTGGATGGACACTCTCATCAAGGGGAAAGACTGACTGCTTCAGCAGGTAACACGCCCCTGACTGTTTTAAGCACAAGCCCTTCAGGAGAACTCTTAGTTTTGTTCACTGAACCACAAAATTGAAGTACCATGGAAGAAATCCAGACATGCAACAATGCCAAAATACGTATCACGCTTTACTGAAAGGCTTCAAAATTACTGTATTTACACAAGGGTATTACTGACAGAATAAATGAAAATTTTATGGTCTAAGAAAAGAAACACAATTTTAGTTAACTAGCATTTTTCTACTGCTCTAAAGCTTTTATTGGGAGCAGAGGGAATTTGTACTCAGTGAAGTAGATCAGTGAAATGATAATTTGTCTTTGAATGGAGTACTTTTATCCCATTAATTTCTGCCATTACGGTGTGAGATAAGATGTAAGCCAGTGACTGACTGAAAATTAAGGTCCCAAAAAAGAGGCAACGAAACAAAAGAATACCTTATGCAGTATTATACAAAGTGCATGCTAAAATTAATTTTTACTCAACCTTTTATTGTAGCCACTTTCAACCTCAATTCTTTATGCACTTAATCATGCCTGCTTCTGTTCTATTTAAATATATTCGGTTTACTCATCAGATGTCCTTTTATGGATATTTGATTAAAATCCTTTCTTGTTGCAGTCAAGTGGAGAAAAAGGGCATTGTAGTGGAGATATGGTGTAGGTGAATGTATGGCACTGAAAGCTTTCCCTACATACTGCAAATGAAGGAATCATTTAGCATATTGCA
This sequence comes from Cephalopterus ornatus, assembly GCA_013396775.1. Lineage (NCBI taxonomy): Eukaryota > Metazoa > Chordata > Aves > Passeriformes > Cotingidae > Cephalopterus > Cephalopterus ornatus. The sequence goes on from VZRE01001356.1 coordinate 164,724, forward strand.
GAAGAAGCATAACACAATACTTTAACTCATGTTATTTTCAAAATTAAGCTGTCATTATATGCTGACTATTACTGATAATAATTCTTTTTCAAAGAAGTGTAATCACTGTAGTATTTTTAAAGCACATTTTGGGGGAAAAGAAGAAAGGATCATAGACATATGCTGTCAGAAAGAATCTTCAAAATTCAAGGCGTTTCTTTCTATCTATTACACTGAAGCTGGATTGTGTAAAACTACCATATGCTTGTCTAATCTGTTCTTAAAAATGGTGAAGAATAGTTCATCACATCTTTGGGTAGCCTGCTGAAGTGCCTCATGACTCTTCATTAGAACATTTTTACTGCTCTGAACCTACAGTCTTTGCTGATTTCTATTTGTCCCTCCCCCTATGTGTGTAAAGAACAAATGTTCATCTTCCTTTTTTATAACTGGTTTTTTAGTAATGGAAGCAGTTATGTTTTCTACTAACTAGAGCATTCCTTTTTTTGACTAAACACATCTTCTACTTTTTCTCCTAAGTCATGCCTTCTAAAACCCTTTGCATTTCCACATTTACTCCAGTTTTCCCCTCTGGAATTGGTTGTTTGGCAGCATCATTCTGAAAAGAATGATACCCAAAATGAGCCTGAATCCTCCAGCTAGGGACTCCATACTACCAGTAAACAGGGTAAAGATAGCTACCTCTCTTCTCCTCTGTAGTACCTCCTAGTACAGATCCTGAAGTGAGACTTCTCTTTAAGACGGCATGGCATTATGAATTTATAGTATACAACTGATCTTTTTATGCCCTAAATATATTTTCTGTCCAGCTGACTTTTCACCACTGGGAATGATGCATTCAGTTGAGTCATGGCTCTTATTCTCCTTGAATACTTTCTGCTAGTCTTTTTGAATTCATCTTGTTGAACAATCTTGTTAAGATTGTCCAGTTAAAATTGCTCAGTAGCTATGCTTTGAAAAAGCAGGAGCTGTGCTTCACTAATCATTTGGAGATTTCAATAAATCTTTTCATATGAGAAGCTGAAAAAACTGGAGGTCTATCCTGTTTTCGTGCCCCAATTCCACCTACAGATTGTCATTAATTTATTTGTTTCCCTAGTCTGGCAGACCAAAACTCAATATAAGGACTCTACAGGTTCTGCTGCAGTGGAAACACTGAGAAAAAGAAAGAACTGTAAAATAAAATGGATTTCCTAGATTTCTGCACTGTCACCCACAAAATTCATTGTTAAAGAGTGATCATTATTCATAGATGCTCTGGACTGAATTTCAGTCTGTTCACCAGATCGTCCCACTGATATTCTTGATTAGCTAAAATACATCATAGCATCATTTCCCTCCTTGTGTTGCAAGAGGATTAGCTTTAATGTTCACTGGGCAGTTTTAATATTCACTGACAGAAAAGGTAATGGTGGACAAAGTCAAGGCAGAACTGAGTACCAGAAGCCACATGGCTGTGGAAGGGGACCACTTCTAATCAGGCAAATGCACCTTGCTTGCATGCGCTCAGAAGGCAAAAGAGAAACAAGTTTTTCTGTCCTCTTCTCAGCTATCCACTTCTTTTTCCTCTACTGAAGTTGCCTGTTGCTTTAGTTTTGCAAATTGATGACACACTGCGTGTCTCCACCTTCTCAGAGAGAGGGCATAAACCTCTTGTAGAGAATGCAGCTTAAGCAGGAACTGGAAAGCTATTTTAAATTGATAATAAAAAAGATAAATGTATGATCACTTGTTGAAATGATAATCAGGAAATGTTATTAGCACTAATGTTTATTATCACAAAAGCCAAGTCTAATCAGCTTTTAAATACATAATTAAATTCATATTTTGATAGTTTTCTGAATCTGGACTGTGTTTTAGTTAGGAATCCCAGGGAGATTGCCAAGTTAAAAATACATCTAAGGGACTCAGAGCTGGTGTGGAAACATAGTACTGCCACCCAGAACACAGAACACTCTATAGAGTGTTTTATAGAGATCTATAGTTTGCAGAGGGAAATCCAGAGCAGGCTTTTCAGGAAAAATGTGCACATGCAGCTGCAATCTGACTGTATGCCAAGAGGCTGAAGACATAACGTGGGTTTGATAAGTAAAGCTGCTTGTGCCCATTTAAGTGAATTATTTGTTTCTTCTGAGGTAGAAACAGAATGATTATGAAGTCATTAATACAGTCTTGGAAAAGGGTTTATTTTATTTTGGCTTGCTCTTCTCCAAGTTAGTAAACATACTCATGAAGGATAAATTCCAGAAAAATAATTGAAAGGAAACTAGAGAAGAAAAGATAAAGAATTTTTCTTTTTGCAGCAGTAAAAGCAATGTTGTGGTATAACCATGACAAAGAGTAATGATATAAAGCCCATTTCAGAAATCTTCTATGAGAGGTTTCCAAACATTGGGAAATTCTATTGTCCATTGAACTAATAAGGTATGCATTACAACTACTTTTCCCTAAAAATACCAACTACTTTTATTTTTTATACGGTACACCTATAAATAAAAAGAAAACTTTAGAAAGTGAACTGCTCACAGGCAAAGCAATTGAAGGGAAACTTATGGTTTTTTGATTTGTTTTGTTTTTTTGGTAAATGAGAAAAACACGTTAGACTTTTTAAATGCTTTACACTGAGTTTCAAAGCACTTTAAAATTATTTAAAAATCATGCCCTTAGGTTAATTCTTATGTTCAGTATTAATTGACTGGGAATCAGAACCTTCTAGAAAAAAAAAGTAAGGGGAGAGAACCAAAGAGAAGACATTATACTGCAAAATCTTGTGTTGTCAGGCAGAAATTAGTGTGACTTATTTTTGGTGGAGGTAAGATACATGATTTACCCACAGTTATAGTAAAACAAAAAGGTGGAGCTTGTAGGCTGTTTGTTCTATTGCATATAATTTATTTTCTTCTGTTTCTCTGATTAGTTTTTCTGATTTATCTCTCTGGTTTAAATCCTCATGGACAGGTGAGAGGAGGATAGACATTATCAGGGAGGAAATTGATCTGTAAAGATATTGTCTGCTTTTTGTTTTTAGACATATTCACTAGGGAAATATCAAATCTCTAATCCTATGAGTAGGATTTTTTTTGGTTGGTTCTTTTTTTTTTTTTCACTGTACACCAGCTGCAACTGTGGCAGTGCTACATTTCTATAAGTACGTAGTTTAAATCTCTCTGTGAGGCTGTGGAAGTGGCAAAACACAGTACTCTTTCTTAGCCAGGTCAGAATCAACAGAAGAAAAGAAATAAAAAAGAAAAAAAAAAGATGCACAAAACAAGTGACCTGGGTGATTCTTCTAGGGAGAAGCAGCAGTTCCTTTGGCACTCTGGAGAAGGAGAACAGTCTAACCAATGGAAGAGTTCATCACAAAATTAACTTACCATGGTTCCTTACAGTACATCCAGCTTCTATCTCCCTGCTGCTGACAAGTCAGAAAGGGTTAATATGTGGAAGCTTGTTGTATGTCACCTTGTGTATCCTTCTTTCTTTTCAGGACCTGCTCTCCATTTGTTTCTCTTATCTGATGAGACAGGTGGGTAAAATTACCTACAAGCAAACCAAAATTTGTGATGAAGAGCTAATAATGAAAAAAGACAAAACAAACAGCAGAATAAGTGGCAAAACTCCCCAAGCTTCAAATCCTATACTAAATAAATTCTTTAATGTAATAACTACCATTTGTTTACCTCTTAGGATTTAGAAGAAATATGTTCCATGTCTTAAGAAAAAGTTTCTAATAAACCAAAAAGAGTACATTGCTGAAATGAATTATGCAATATTTAATATTTTTTTTAAAGCATAAGGAAGAGAAACATTTTGCTTATTTTACTTCATGTTCCTTACAACAAAAATACAACTCAAAAATAAAAGAAGTCTCTCTTTCTTCAGAAATAATGTCACAACTTTATGACTGGATTATGAATTCATACTGTGCAGATAAAAGATGGAGAGGATAGGGATGTCAAGCTACAACTTATACAGTCAAGATCAGATATACTTAGAATCTTTTTCATTCCACTTACTCTTTACTAGTAATGCTCTTTTTCCATAATATTAACTCACAATACCTGTCAACAATTAAATCTGACCACATAAATCCTGCCTACAACTTAATTCACAAATGTATGTAGTCCACTATCTGGAGTCATCTCTTGTAGGTTGAAACCATTTTCACTACAGCATTTTTCTTTCCTTTTTATGAGCATTAAATTAATAATATAACAGAAAACTTAAAAGATGGCAATACGCCAGAAATAAAAATAAGTACTTGGAAAATAAAAATAGTATTAAATACTGACTTGTCAATACCATCCTGGGGTGCTTTAGGATAAGTGTTTTTAGCAGGTTGGAGCTGGTGATCCATCTAGTCTACTCAGCTCTGGTGAGACACATCTGGTGTGCTGGGTCCAGTTCTAGACTCCCCAGTACAGATATGATGTAGACTTACTGGACCAAGTCCAATGATGGGCCATTAAGATAATTAAGGTATTAGAGGATCTCTTATTATAAGGAGAGGCTGAGAGAGCTAGGGTTCCTCAGCCTAGAGAAGGCCTGGGGGAATCTGATTACACATATTTATATTTTATATATATTTATATCATAAATACTACATGGTATGAAAAAAAGATTCTTCTTGATGATTTCTAGTGAGAGGACAAGAGGCAGAGGGCACAAATTTAAACACAGCAAATTCTGCTTAAAAGTAATGAATGATCATAATGAATGTTCATAATCTCAATCTAATGAGACATGACAGTGAACCAACACCAGGAGACATTTACTACACAGGCTGTGTAGTCTCCATCCATGGAGATATACAAACCCCTGCTGTACATGATCCTTAGCAACTTGCTCCAGCTGACCCAGCTTTGGGCAGTGTGTTGAACTTGTCAGTCTTGAGGCCCTTTCCACCCTCAACAATTCTGTGATTGGTTCTGTGATTTCATAGATAAACAATTTTTTAATTGGAAAAACCTTTCCCTCTATTTATATTTCTTAAATTAATGTTACTTTAAAGAGAAGAAATTTATTGAAATGGATCCTTAATTTCTTAAAGAAATAGAAATAAAAAATTTTACATAAACTTTCCTAAGAATTTCCAGCTAATACTGTTATATTCTAGCTTGCAATAATATTCTTACAAATACTACGTACAGCATCTTAGTATTCATATGGTCTAATTCATTGTCTTTTATTTTAAAAATTAGACCTAAATGGGATTGGTCTAAAATGTGCATGCTGTGAATGGCTCAGCAGTCACAGCAGTCCTCTTCGGAAACTCAAGTAATGCAGGGCAAGTTCTTCTATGTTTTACGTACTGTCCTGGCAGCAGTGGGATGAGCTGGTTGTTATTCCTGTCTTAAAGCTAAGATATGTAGAAACTTGTTTCTGAGTTCGGATTTTTTTTGTGTGTTTGTTTGGTTTTTTTGTTGTTGTTGTTTTTTTGCCTTTTTTTTTTTTTAATGCTTTTCATCTCCCTGGGAGAAGGGTTATTTGTTTATTTATTTCTTTAGCTATTGTTTTTTTCACTCTATTTTTGTTAGCTGTTGCCTCCAGAATACAAATTTGGAGCAGACAAAAGAAATAAGTTTCACTTAAATATAGCAAAGTTATTTAGATGTAGATTTCTGCTGTCCTTTTAGGAATGGTCTGGCATCAAGTTCTTTATATAGCAAGGAGCAGATATATACTGAGTTCTGTGTCAGCTCTGTCAGCCCTGGGCAGATGACCTAGATACAAATATTTCACTAGAAAAAAGTAAAATGCAAATATCCATTATATTTTTTTAGCGTGTAGAACTACAATCATTTTAATCTTTTGACCTCAGGTTTTTAAAACATTTTTCTTTAAGCTCTTCTTTGTCATTTTGAATGTCTGTTATATGTAATATAAGAGTATAATAGCTTTCAAAATATACAGAAGTAAGGTATATACACTCAAGTAACAGGTTAGAAATTTCATATAGTGAAGGACTAAGTAATTACTTTATTTACGAAATCTATCACATCAAGCTGACATCAGACCCTTTAGAACAGGACCTTATTTCATCATACTTATTTTATGCTAGAACTATTGCACCCCTTAATTTAGCTGGCACAACAAACAGAAATATGAAGCATAAACATTTTATCATATAAATTACTAGTATGAAACCTGTATAAATATAGAACTAAATCAGTGCCTGAGTAGCCTGAATTAATCTCCCCTCCTCCCTAGCCTTTGGACTGGTTAGAGATATGCCAGGGAGCAGAGCTCTGATTCACAGTCTGTCTTGCAGACTGTAGCTGTGGCTCTGAACAGCACATCATCTCTTTGCTGAGCTGGTGGGAAAACCACACCTTATCCTGTAATAAGGGTGCTAAAAAAGGTTCAAAGCTTTCACTAAACAGGAAATGAGCTCAATGCTAATGGAGAAAAAAAAAAAGTCTGTAGCAAACCCTTAGGAAGAATACATTTCTTTTCAGGTTGGGTTGATGGTGTGATCTTGTGGAAGTTAAAGCTTTTTTGAAAGGTTTTTGAATCAACTTTCATGAAATTAATTCCCAGTGCCTATCAGGATCAGCCCTAAATCTAAAATGAAGGAAAATCAAAGGTACCATACTATGTGCCCGATCACAGCTATAGTAAAGTTATTTTTCCATTAAGTTCTAGAAGTTACAAAGACAAAACAGAGTCAAAGAACTTTTGGACCAAGAAAGAAGAGAAATGAGGGTTGTTGCTGTTCCTAACCAGAATGGGACTATTGGGCAGCCCAACCATTGTGACAAGTGAATTCAGAGTTGCTTCTCCTTACACTGAATAGCATTACATTTGTTGGTATTTGTTCGATATATATTCATGTATTTAAAATGCTTCAGTATTTTACAAGAATTACTGACATTTGCTGGAGAGTCAGGCCATTATTAAAAGAAAAAAATTCAATGAGATGGAAATGAGCATGGTGCATATTTATAGTAAATGTGTGTGTGTGTGTCTGTGTGTGTGTGTATGCGTGTGTGTGTGTAAAATAACAAAGTTAAAATGCTAGATTTTGCCTCAGACCTGCTAGGGGAGCAGATGCTGCCCCTACTGTAGGCTCCTGTGCTGTGTGTGGCCTCAGAGTTTTTGGTCTAGCTCCTGGTCACCCTCTTATGTTCTTAGGACACCAAGCCTTTTTGCAAGATACCATGAAGATGCAGTAGTTCCTTCCCATGGCAGGATTAGCTCATTATTCTTGTACAGAGTCAAATAGGATCACTTTTGAACATGATCTGTTTGAATAGAAATTACACTTAGGTGTGGGGTATCTTTCTTTAGTATAAGCTACCAACAGTTGAAACAGTAGATTGTTTTTTATGGGTCTCAGTACCTGGAAGCTTGGACAGTTTATGCTCATGTTTTGTTACTTTTAATGAGATTTTTCTGGTATCTGCAAAAGAAATATATCAACTAAGTTTTAAAGGAGATAGTAAAGTTTCCTAGTGTCTCTTTCTATTTAGATTTCATGAAAATAACTGTAGAAATTACATGAAGATCAAAAAGCCAGAATTTGCTTTAGAGCCTAGAAATACTATGTATTTTATCAAGCTTGTTTTTATGAGGCAGTATTGAAAATCTTTGTAGATCTTAAATCTTGCATTGTCCTAGAGGCAGAGAAATAGTAAATCTACCTCAGCTCTACCCTGAAGTGTGTTTTCTTTGATTTGTAACAAAATAATAGAAAGCTGAAAAGAAAAAAAAACATGACTGTGAAAATTTGTCCAGAGAATTTCCAAATAAATAAAATAATAAAATAACTTCAGCAATTTGATATGATGGCAATATAGTTTAGGGATTTTTGTAAATCTTAACAGTGGATGCAATCTTTCTTTCATTCCAGGAAAGCCGTAAAAACATGTCCCATGACAAAGTACAATTGTGACAAGTTTGATATACAAAAGGTGTTTAGTAGCCATAGGAGTGATTTAAAAGAAAGTAAGTTTTCTCTCTGTACTGAAAAGCATGATTTTGATACCTAGGGTAATCCTTTTACGCCCATACTGACACTGACACAAAGTGAGAAACAGACTTAGGGATGAACCCCTTATTCCCAGTATGCAGTAGTTTGGTCACCCCAAAACCTAAATCAAGGCATGTGACTGATAAGATACTGTATGGGTAATGATTGTATTCTCCCTATATGATAGTAAAGTCCCTTCAGGCCTGGGTGGCTAAGTGCAGTGCTGAAATGTCAGTGGCCAAGTTTCTCCCTAGAGCTCACTTCCGGTGTCGAGCTTGACCTCTTTACCTGTGTGAAAACTGTGTTCTTCAGTAAAGTTTTATCTACCGCTAACACCTCAGGCTGAGATGAGGTCTAGACTAATGTCACAGGAAAAAAGGCAAGCTGTGCGTAATGTGGCTTAATTCAAATATAACTGTATTAAAGCAATTATCATGTCATGGGGAGCGGAGGACAGCAGCCCTGACTCAATCAGTGAACTCTTTTTGAACAGGTATCAAAAGAAAGACTAAAGGGGAAAACTTTCTCTCTGATGATATAATGTGACCACGAATCCTTAAGAGACTTCTGCTGACTTTGTATTCACCTATGGCTCACAAAAGAATTAGATTTCTCCTATAGGAAAGTATTTGCATTGGATTTCAAGGGGAAAAAATACCAAAATCACCCAAAAAATTCAATCTGTCAATCAGCAATTCCCTCCAGTGTATGTCCTCTTTCTCTTTGCAGTGCAGGGATTGTGGGGTGCTCTTCTCTCCCAGTCCTTACTACATGCAGTTTAGGCTAATCCAAGTGTTTCATATGTGGTTTTCTACTAATAACCCCTACTGTATAGCTGGATACATGCAGAGATTCCTTTTGACTGTCTAATGGCCTTTTTTTTAAATTCATAATTTAGCTAAATTTATTATTGGCATAAACTCTAACTGTAACAAGTTGATTACTAAACTCAGGCAAACCAAAAAAAGAAAATCTTATTATTTCACTCCATACTTCACAATCAATAAATATTATTTTTTTTCCACATGGTTATAACTCTTCACCACATTTTTCAGCACAAGCTGAAAAGGCACAAGCTTAAGTTGCCATGAGCAAGGTTGGTCCTATTGTTCTTTACAGAACAGCAAGTGTTGTATACTTAAACATTTTTTATTTGTCTTCTGTCATCTGCAAATTTAAGGAGGTATCTAAAGAAGACATAGACATGGCTCTCAATTTATAAGAAGCTGAGAAGAAAACTTAGACAACAGCAGGTGCTAGGATTAGACGAGAGATAACAGTACTTTTAAGTTATGTTTGTAATGATAAAACTGATGTTCCTCCTCTGTCTCTGTTGCCAAGAAACTTTGCTCCCTAAATGCAAACACTATTTGACTACTATCAATTTATTGGTAAATCTGAAAGGAAACACTGTATTGACAACAGCTTTTTCTATACAGTGGTAAATACATGCCTCCAACAAAACCTCAGGTTGGGTTATGTTTCTTGAAGACAGCATTTACTTTCAAGTCAATACGAATAGTAATGATAAGATACATTAAAATGCCATAATGATAGTACCAGGTATCATCACCATTAGCACACTGTTATTGTATTTTGTATATGGATGTATTCTCTCATATATCTGCCAAACCTGACATATCACCATACTACCTTTAATTGTTATGAATGATTTGAGAGATAATCTAGTTGGAAAATAAGAGCAAGAGTGGAAAAAAATAGATTCTCTTATACTTCCTTTCCCCTGCAGTTTTGGTTGTTTGTTTAGGATTTTTGTTTATTTTTCTTCCTTTCCATGTTTTTAATATGTAGAATTTCTTGAATTATGTTCCTGAAAATTAACTGAAAAAAATTTAGAGACATAAATAAGTGCATGCTCCTGAGTCATCTGAGTTTGTTGGAGCCAAACACTCTAAAAATATTTTTGACTCTTTTTTTCCAATTGCATTGATTTGGGCATTCTTTAAAAATATTCAACAAACAAATGGTCTTAATCAGTGGAACAATGAAACAATGTGTGACACTACACTAGGCAATCACGCTTAATAGTCAACAATGAATCCAGCAATGTTTTGCTTACCAGATATCTGATAGCTATAAATAATCAGGTGTAAGATGAGTTATATATAAGAAAGCCAAAGTTTTGTATCTCACGAGAAACATTCTCTGAAACATTCTAGTTCTCTATGAGCCTCTTCAACTCCAATGCCATCTTCATCTTCAGAATTAGTATCCTTGCCCACTGTCAGATATCATGTACATTTAGAAGGATGTTCCTCCAGAACTGCTTTATCACGAACTCCCTTTTACAGTCTTCTCTATTGTGAAACTCCATAAACTTCATACAGTTCTCCCCCCGACACTGCACTGCTTGAGAAGGTTTTATTGTCAGTTAGATCTCTCTCTCTGTCCGCTTTCTGCTGCCAAATAGTAATGCTGAAAATTGCATTTCAGATGTCCTCCACCTCCTCTTTTTTCCTTTCTGGGAGAACAGTAAAATATAATATTAAAATCTATGAATGCCAGAAAACTGTTATTTATCTGTGGTTTTCAGTACTCTATCTTCTGCAGAAACATCCGCTTCTGCCCATGTCTCCTGTGTAACCCAAGAATATATATGGGATAATTTTTCAATATTTCCAAACATGTCAAATGACAGTAAGAATTGAACTGGAAAAGCATTTCATCTCAAATTTTCTCTTCTAAATCTTGTTTTGAGCTTGGAAATTTGTAACATTCTTTTCATTCAGGTGTTCCCATGTTACTACGAAGGCATGACAAGAGATTTTCTTGTATTTGCTTTTGAAAGTAATGTGTGATGTAGGAGCACCTTGTTCTTATATTGACTATTTTTGCATTTGTTCATTCTAACATTACTGGCTCTTTCCAAGTCTTACAGACAATTTTTTACCTCTCCACTTTTCAGCTCCAATGTTCATTGATGCAATTAGAAAGGACTAGTGCACATATCTTTAGAATCCAGGATTGTAGAGGAAAGTGAAAGTGATTGAATACCAAGGATAGCAAAAAAAAAAGGCAAATCTCCATACTGAACCTAGAGGATCTACAGTTACACCCCCCAAAAACAGTCTTTTTCAAGCTTCATGATTAGTTAATAATAGAAAGTCTGCACTAGCTTTTTATAGAAGGTAAGGAGCAATGGGTAATATTTTTGGTGGAAAGAGGTCCTTTGAGAAGTATGAAGTGAGATTTGGTGAAATAACCTAGATAATTTTAATCTAAAGCAGAATTATTTACGAAAAAAAGAGAACACAATATATTAGTGTTAAGAGTGGCTAAGTTTTAAAAGCACATTTAATTTTTGTTTTTAAATAAAATATTGAAGAGCTATGCAACTGTAAAAGTCTTATTACAGTGGTACTCCATCATGTGCTAGTAAACTTCCAAAATCAGGATTTTCATTACAGTTGTTTACACTATTATTTTAAGTGGTTTATAATTCATCAGTAGAAATTCAATGCAGGTTAAATCATAGTATACAACTTTCGCATCCACAGAAAACGTTTCTTACAATAGATTGCTTTTATCAAGTTACAGGATCCATATCAAAAGTTTTGATATGGACACTGTTTGTTGCTTGTTCTTCCTTCTTTGAGACATGATATCTTTCTATTAAAAAAAAGACAGAAAAAGAAAAAGAAAATCCCTTCTAAAACATCATGTCTATTTTCTCTATTAGCTATAATAGATAATGTAGTGCTAGAATAGCTGGCCCTTGAATATTCTAGAAGACATTCTAAATCCCTCTAAAAATGGAATTTGAAATTTATTATTTCAGGCAAAATGGAACAATAACTAAAAAGAAAAAAATGAAAAACAAACAAACAAACAACCAAACCCAAGAGCAGAAGCAAACTTGGTAAGTGGTAATCAGTTCAATTTCTCTTTTAAGTTGTCAGATCCTCAAGATAAATCCATTCCTCTTGCTGCAAGTGCAAGAAACATTGCCCTCATCTGGCATTTCATTGAAGGGTTCTGCTGCTCCCATTTAGCCTACATGATTGTATTTTATTTGTATGGAAACCAGGAGCTAAAGAGATGGAGTGAAAGGAAAGTCTGAACCACCACCGGTCCTTCAGGCTGGGTTGCAAGTGCATTGTCATGAGAGTGCCTGGGCCAGACAACATGGGTATGTTCCTGGATACAATATTATAGATGTCACTTACAATGTGGATGTTTTATTGGATACATGAAAAAACCCCATTCCACTGCTGTGAATAATTAGGGTTAAATCGTTAAATTGTTGTGAATAATATATATGCTCACATTCATGTCATTCACCCTCTTAAAGAAGAAATCACTTGCATGACATTAGGAAGAACTATTTGGTTCACTCTGCATGTCTATTACTAGAATGTCATTCAAAGCAGATGCGTTTTGCATTGTAATCTGAGACTAATTAGGCTCAGTAATGAATACAGAATAGAGTAACAGCTTTTCCTCATGGGCTCCATCAGCCACAGTGTTTCCTCTGAGCACAGCTGCTGTGATCACGAACAGAAAGGAATGATTCTTGTGATGTATCAGTCAAACATTCTCATTGCTATTAAGTCTCAAAGGCAATAACATAAAGTCTGAATTGGATTTAAACTCCAAGATTTGATTTATACGAAGTATTTTTTTAAAATACAAAACTTAAAATATCATGCTGCAGTTCATCACTTCTTGTTGCAATGAGGTACGTGTTTATGTTTCTCAGGAACAGGAGCTCACAGAAGAAATGGAATTTAAAATGGCAATTGTAAATGGCCTCATGGAAAGAAAAATAGTTTTAGGAAGAAGTAAAAATGATGAGTATGCATACTCTCAGTAGTGAAAAACTGCTAATCTAACAGTAAAACTTATCCCATCTTTGGTTTATGACTACCTGACTGATGTAGCAAGAATAATATTTAATTCTGGTCTGTGTTCAGTTTACTGAGATTATGACATTGATGGTGATCACAACATGATGCTATAGTTTAAAAATATGTCATAAAAGACATGCAAAGAACATTGAGATATCTGTAACACGATGGGAATACTGTATGTGCTATTTTGTAACTATTTAGGAATAATTCAAGAAGGAAAAGCTGTATGCAAGTAGAAGTAAAGAAGGTGGTCTGGTGAGAGGTGCTCTAGGAGTACCTGAGGGAGTTCATAGTGCCAGTCATTTGTGGGTGTGATGGTAAATGATGGTAAAATCACAGCAAAACTGCAAGTGTCTTGTCTTCAAATAAATTTAGGTTCAAAGCTTTATTGCTTGCCAATGAGCGTGTTCTAAGAATATACATGTTTTTTAACAGTAGGAATGAACCTGTAGTGCACTCATGATCTTAATGGTCTCAGAAGCATACAATCTGCAGTGTCCTAGAAATTTCTGCAGAAGTTGCCAGTATACAAAAAAGGCCTAGCCTGTTGTAATGTTTGCAATTCTTGAAGTTGGGGTTGGAACAAAAAAAAGAGAAAAACTGAACGGCTCACTTCCTTAAACAAGAATCTTGCAGAAATTTCCCTTTTGTTCTGACAGTCTACTTGCATGTGTGACCTTGTGAGGCCATAGAATATAATTTCAGGAAATAAAGGTATTTGTTTATTGCACAAAATCTCATACAAGGATATCAAGTAGCATACTGAAATCTTCCCTGCTGCATCAGTTTCTCCTTTGTTCTTAGTTCGATTCCTTTTTCTCTGCTGCCTGTTTAAATTCGAGCAGGAGTCGTGCTATAATAGATCTCACACTGAAGTGATTATCTGCACCATTTTGACTGATAGTGACAAGAATTACCTACTGCAAATAACTTCTATTCTTATTTACCTTATGACTGTTTCTCCAGCCAAGTGGTGTGAAAGAGCCTTCACACAATAGAGAATGAGGCCCAATGAGTTGTTTTAAAATTGAATTCCAACACATTTCAGTGCACCTTGGTCAGTCTGCTGTCAGTGTTTGTCGTTTAGCACAAATCCCTATCATATTCTTTCCCTTTTCAGTACTTGTTATGGTTATTTCTAATTAAAGACTGCACTTTGAATGATATTTCAAATGATTTTTTTATGGAGCAAGGAACACTGCAAAGCTGAGTTTGACATGTCCCAGTCTAAAGCTGTTCCAATCTGAAAACTGTCCTGTCCCAGTACTGAAACGTAAATGCATTTTTTACTAGACTCAAGCTGAGTCATTGCATTTCATTGTTTATTAGTACTGAAAGAAGTTTGAAGCAACTGCTTCATTTTGCAGTTGTTATTATAATATATATATACATATTTAAATTTAAAAGTCAAGGCTGCTTTTGTTAATCTATCCTAGATATACTTTCCTGTTTGTCTGCATTGCTGTTAGTGTTCACTAAATCATGTACGACTGTAGAGGTCTTCTTGAATAGCAAATCTAAAATGGCTGGATGGATGCTCATTGAAGTGTGTAAACATGCATATGAATTCCATCCTATTGGACTATCTAATGCAAGGACTATTGAGACTTAGGAAGATTTTATTCCTGGCTTGCTAGTGGTCTATTGAAAGGCTTAGGGACACCTATTTCACCACTTGTGTTTCCCATTCTCAAGAGCTGAGCTGGTGCTATTTATCTCCTTCCCAGAGCACTCTGATATCTGCGAGGAAAAGTACTATAAAAATGTATGCTATTAGTAATAATCATATAAAAGTTACAAAGTAAAATGTAAGTAAAAAAAAAAAAGTCAAGTTTTTACTGGACCTGCCTGAAGTGATAGAAAACTTAAGGAGGTTGTCATAAGGAAAGGTCAGCCTTATAGAAAATTGAAAGCTTGTCTAAATGAGAAGAAAAAGAAAGCCCATAAAACATGTCAGCTTGAGCTTAAAGACAAAGTCCAAAGACTAGAACAGAATTAGAGAGTGGTTCGAAGAGAATGCTCAAGTTGCTAGTACGTAATTTACTTCTTCATCAGATATAAGATAAACAGGATAATCGATGACCAGGGTGTAACAGGGTACTCGGGGATAAACAAGACAGAGCAGAGTAGTGCAACATATTTTTGTATTAGTCCACTGCTTAAGTCTTTGATAATTCCCACTTCCTCACTATTCTTTACAGCAGAGGGATCAGAGGAGTTAGATATATTTCTTGTGAGTATACAGGAGGAATTAGACCAAACAGAAAAATTAGGTAAGTTTCCAGAACTGGATGAGGTTTGGGAGAAATCTTTGGAGTAACTCAGATGTGAAACTGCAGAGCATCTGGCAAAGCCTTGTAAACTTTCACTGTAAACAGTGCAATGCAATTTCTACTGTGCTAGAAGAGTAACTCCCATTACAAAATAAAAAAGCCTGGGAGCCACAGAGGGGAACCTGGAAACTACAGACTGGAATAATCTGATTTCTATATCTGAAAGGTAAGACTATTGAGCAAATGGAAAAGCACAGGATGTTGAGAAAGACTCAGTATAGCTTCAGTAAATGAAAATCTTGACTCACACACTAGGCCTGGCTCTGTCTGACCGAGCAAGAACACTTATTATTCCTTTTGTTCTATGAAAAAAAAAAAAGGTAAGTGTCCTCTCTTTAACTCCTAATGAATCACTGCAACTAATTTGATGCTCCTCCATGTTTCAGGGCATCTGTGGGATGCTGGTAGAGTTCCTCTTTCTTTCCCTCCAATGTGTGAGCAGGAGTCTGAGTCTCCTGATGTTTTGCAAGCCTCTCTAACTGCCTTGCAGATGGCCATAGCTGGACACGAGATGCTTTGCAGATGCATTACTTTTTCAACAGGTTTTGGGAAATTGCCATGGCTGCTTGGTACAAAGTGTCTTGTTCATGTGCTTAATTAAATGGATACTCAGGTTTGTCAGGAAGGAATTAGGTCTTTGTATTGGACAGACTTTTTCCTGCCTTCCTCTATGGGCTGGTTTGTAGTTTACTATGTAGGCCACTTTGAGTAAATTCCCTATTCTTCTATAAGCCTACAGAATATATACACTCTCACGCACACAGAAACACACACATGCACATACAAAGAAACACACAGAGTCTCTCATAAAATTTTAACCTGTCCTGGGTAATAGTTTGTCAGTACAAAAGGACATTGAGAAATCAGGCATTGGGAGCAGGGGAGACTGGAGCAGGCAGGAAAATCAGGCAGGAAAAGCAGGCAGTGCACTCACAACTTGGATGATTTCTCCATGAGGTAATTCCCACGGTGTTATATGGAACTCCCATTCCCATTTTCCCTCCACAGACTGAGTTAGTTTCTAGGCAGTTTTTTAAACTTTTGTCCTCCACCCTCCATTCTTCCAACTACGTACTGTGCAACACTACTAAGTGATACTTGCTGCATGGTGGCGGTTGTGTTATCCTGCAAAATCAGATGGATTTTTTTTTTTGCTTGGCTGCTTCCTCTTTGTCATGTACTTAGTCTTTTCTCAAGGTTGTAATTCTTCAGTGACTAGTTATTGCCATCAATGAGTAATTTACAGTCATGAGTATTCAACCATATTTCAAGCCCTTTCCTGTCATCTTGGGCTTGAACTCCTCAAAGGACACCAGGTACCAATGTTTGGGTCACATATCAAGTTCTCATAACAGATTGATAGCAGGTCTAATAGGCCAGGTCTGGGGCCTTTAACCTTAATATTAGGCAAAATTACCCTAAGTGCTTTTGCATATTGCCGTCAATAGCTATATGATTCTTACAGTATAACTTAATTATAACTGTATCAGACAGCTTCTAGCATTTCACACTGAAGGATCTATGTTGTCTATAGAGTTTTACAAGTTGTAGATGGGTCTAGATCAAGCGTGTATTTCATACTTGAAATAGCCATGACTGACTGCAGCCATTCAAAATTTAAGCATTTACAGGGTATGTTACACAACTAATCTATAAAAGAGACTCAAAGAAACATTCTTATGAGGCACTAGAGAATGTACCAGCACCTCCATATATCCAGAAAGCCTATATTAAAAAAGAATGCTTGTAAATACTGTGGGTGAGGAACACCTTAAAAACTGTTGAATAAAAAGAAAGTGAATCTTGCCAACATATTTGAAAGAATCCTTCCACGATGAGTTTCTACATTTAGCTGTCTTTCTAGGCTATGTCTGCATTAATGAATGTAGCACAAGTGAGCATGTGAAGGGATGAGGATGTCATGTTCCCACTATCTGCATTTATGTGTTATGGAGGTTGTTTCACATTATCTATAATATGGTCCTGTGGACTGAATGCCCAGAAGCTGGAGAACCAAAAATCTCTAGAAATATATATAATTTTTGTTTCAATTCACCTGAAAGGAATTCAGGCACTATGAGACCCTTTCACTTCACCCTGTGGTGATCTGAACCTTAATAAAAGGAAGATACAGGGACATGTCCTTCAAAAGAGCACCCAATATCTAAACTAAAATGCTTTCAAAATGCAATGATATAAAACTGATAGTTAAAGAACATACATACTTTTGTTACATATAGAACACAATTTATGCTGAAAAGGTTGGCGAAAAACAAGTATAAACTGCAGATTTAACACTTCTTGGTTAGCTGCCCCTCCCTATTCCCCAAAAAACCAAAAATTGACAGCTTTTCTGAAAACAGATAATTCTTGAAATGTTAGCTTTTTCTTAGCAGAAGTGCAGTCTGGCAATAACTTGATCACAAAGGTCACTGCAGTGTTGCTTATCAGATAAGCCTTTATCCCAGGGAAAAATTTAGTTGATTTGCATTAAATATTATTTTAGAATATTATTTGTATCCTAGATAGTACACATTATTGTAAATGTTGCTCCCTGCTTGTCATAATGCTCCTCAATATTATTTTGTTTTAATCTTCTCTTGCTTCAGTTATGTAGCGTTATGGTAAGTGGTAATGGTTTTAAACAAAAGAAGGCAGATGTAGATTAGATAGAAGGAAATTCTTTACCATGAGGGTGGTGAGACAGTGGAAGAGGTTGCCTAGGGAAGCTATGGATGTCTCATTCCTCGGAGTGTTCAAGACCAGGTTGGATAGGGCTTTGATTAACCTAATCTAGTGAAAGATATCCCTACCTATGGTAGGGGTTTGGAACTAGATGAGCTATATAGAATGGGTTACTTATTTTCGTAATCTTGTCTCTAGAGTTAGCAGGTAGGAAGTTATGGAGGGTATGTGGCAATAGCTCAGCTGCGGAATGGACTATCTTTTGCCATTCTCTTTTGTTGTTCTGACTCAAACCATTTGACAAGGTTTCTGGTCTTAGAAAATCTGATGCTTGAAATAAATGATTTTCTGCAATATGAAACATATTTCTCACTTAGATCACCCTCAACATGAAGCAATGGAAGAGGGCAAAAGAGAAAATGCATGGAGTTTGCAAGATGAATAAAAGTAGGAAGCACTTTTCATGTGAGTGTGGAGTTAACCTCAACTGGAATGTAAGCCCCCTCAACTACCCTCTTGCTTGCTCCACTGCAGTGGAACTGAGTGGAAAATTCTAAGGGCAACAGTGAGAAAACTCATAGGTTGAGGTAAAGACATTTTAATGTGTAGAGGGGAAGAAAAAAGAAAAAAAACAGAAAAAGAGAAGTGGTGCAAACATGGTAACTTACCATCAGCTAACCAATGTCCACCAGTGGTTACGTGGGAAAAATCCTCCCCTGGTTTCATTGTTGAGCATGATGTTACATGGTGTGGAATATCTGTCTTGTCAGTTTGGGTCAGCTGTTTTGCCTGCAACCTCTCCCAGCCTCTTGCCAATCCCCAGTCTAATTGTGAGGGCAGAGTGAGAAACAGAAAGTCTTGGCACCAGGAAAACAGTGTTCAGCAATAGATAAAACATTGCTGTGTTATCAACGTTGTTTTAAGAATAGAATAGAATATTTCAGTGGAAAGGGACCTACAGTGATCATGTAGTGCTCTCAATTGTTTGGTCACAGATCTGAAACGCAGCAACATACCCGCTGCTATGAAGAAAATTAACTCCATGCCAGCAAGACCCAGTACAATATGAACAGTGTTTTAAGACATGAGTTTGTAAAGCAGCTGAGGGAGGATCTGATAGGTTAGAATGGAGAAATGTAACAGGGTATAATTATTTCCTTCTTTTCTCAACAGTCCAGTGGAGCGTCAGATGAAATGGTGAGGCTGCAGATGTAAATCAAAGAAAAGGAAGTGCTCTTACACACAGTATGAAGGAAAAGTCTGAAACTTATCAGCAGAGGCTCCTGTGGAGTTTCTCTCTGCAAATGGATTTGAAAAACTTTTAGGCAAATTTATAGAAGAAGAACCAATCAAGGGCTACAAAACAGGATGCAGATGCAGCTTTTCACTGAAAAAAGTCCCCAAATGGCAGACTGCTGGAAACCAGAGAAGTATGGAGAGAAAGTATCAATCTCTGCTTTTGCTATTCTTAAGCTCTATCACCATACATTTTGTACAGGCCCTTTTTAGAAATGGTATATGGGCTACACGGACCTTTGCTCAGAGACATTGTTTCCTTCTCTGCTTTATATTCTTACTATTAGACTGCAGTTCACCTCAGGTTATACTTTTCCAGTGACACACTTTGAGTAGAGGAGGCCATGGAAGATAGAAACCAAAGTTTCCTGATAAAGATGGATAATTTAAAATGTCTCCTACCTACTCTATTGATTTGAGTTAGGTATTCAAAACTAATTTCTTCTCCAGCAGGTGATTTCCAGTCAGAAACATCCCTGTTGACCTGCGTCGTAAGTTCTTGTTTAAACAATTTGCAGGTGTTTTTTCCCCTTCAAGTTCACCAATCTGATTTCTTCCTCAGAGGGTGTTCACAGTTTCTTCAAAACCTTCATTCCTTATCAGGAGTCTGTGATGGTCCTTGATGACATTCACCCCTCCCATCTGGCAGGTCACACTGGTCAGGCAAGGAAGTGGTGATTCTGATTAAAGATGCAATGAACTAGCTGATTTTAATTAGAGGAGGCTGGAAAACACTCAGTTTTAGTCTACTGCTTTCATTTTAGACAATTTATCCAATATCTAAATTAAAACCAGTAGGTATCTGATCTGAAAATATATTGTTTTTGCTTAAATCCAAACCTGAGTGCTTTGGTATTACTTTTGCTGATGCTTCAGTCTGAATTAGTGGGAACCACCACATCAAATTCTGTTCTGGAACTGTAAAACTTGAAGCACTGTGTTGTTCTCTGAGGGTGATGCATGGGTTTCAATGAGGGCTTTTATACAATTCTTTCTAATAAGGAAATACATCCAGTTAAAACAACTGTTATTTGAAAGGTTATTTTCATTACTAAGTTGAAAACTGAGTTAAAGACTGAAATGAGGCCCATTTTAAGATGACTTTAACCATAATGATGTTGGATTATATGCAAAGTATTTGATACATACCTTTTCCACTATTGTATTTTCTAATTTGTATGTTTAATGATACCCTATTGAATTAAATTAAAAGTCTCTTGGAAATCCGTTATTTTTAACCAAGAAAGAGTTCAATCTGAATTTAAGACCAAATTGAAATACCAAACAGTATGTTTAAGTCAGATTATCTATTTTTGAATTTACGCAATGAAGCGGCTGTGCTATTTAGGTTCAAGGCTTTACATTAATAATAAATAAATTGCTAAAACCTTTTAGATATAAATAATTTTTTTCTTCACTTAAAATTAGGATTACAGTTGGAATCTGTAGTTCCTCCAGAAGGCAAGACACTGAAGACAGCTAAAACAAGCAGAGAAGGGTGGTAAAAATCATGTCCTTTTGATCTTTATAGCATTTTCCTTAAAACAACCAACACCAACTGCATACCTGGGTCCCAGTGATTCCTCTACTGGGAAACAATGATTTTTGGGCTAAACTCAATAAAGGATATGTTGAATTGGGTAATGTTTTGACCAAGACATTTGCTGACATATTACTGTCACGTTAGCAAACGTGTTTTCAGAAGAAAGACCAAGCTATTTCTTCACGTGCCACCCTGTGCTCAGTGCATTTTGCAGTGCCTGGGGAAAGTGAGGGTCCAGAGCAGTGACCATCCCTTCGACAGACTGTCTGCAAGAAATGGTGAAAACAAGGACATACAGAATCCTCTGCAGTAAACTTTAGGAAAAAGCTCATCTTTAATTCTTAGATACTGCTGCTGTACCACTGTGCAAGAGAGAACTGCAAGTAAGAAAGCAGAGAAAGGGGGAAAAGGCAGTACAACTGTGTGAAGTAGAGGTTGGGGCTCACAGTCAAGAACACAAATCTTTGTCTCTGTTGCATTTTTCCCAAATGTGTAAATTGAAACTGGACAAGGTATCTCAGTCTGTTTTGGGAAATGGAAGGTGGACCCTGATCTCTCTCATCTCTGCCAGATGACAGACACTCTCTGAGGACCTGGAGTTGTGGTGGTTTCCCATGGGGTCTAGCCAGGACCAATCCCACTGTGCCAGCCAGGAGCTGGGGAATTGAAATGGGATCCTGGGCTCTAGGCTCCTGGGGGAGCCAAAGAGGGGTTGGATAGGGACAGTAAGGCCCCTCAGCACTTCCAGGGCCAGCCGCTTTCCCAGCAAAGCACTCGCCTAAGTTGCTTTGCTCTCATTCCTTTTATTACCCTAATGAATCTTTCTTTCCTTACAATCCTGTGACAATATGAAAGATGAGAAGTGATCCAATCCCAAACTGATAAGAGCCTATAGTAAAAAGAGGCATCAAACCCTAGGAAAATTAACAAGATTTTTGTCAGGTGAGAATCAATTTTTATTTGCTAAGGTGACAGCAAATACTCAGGCACGATTCACACCCTTACTTGTCTCTGTTGAACAAACAACACTGTGCAAGCTGTGGCATCAGTTGTAGGTTTCGATGTCCAGGACATCAGTGGAGTGGAGCTCAAGTCTGTAGTGTGATGGATTACACAGGGTTAACTTCTCTGCAAATAACTTACATTTTTTCATTATGTACTATGACATTTTCTGGATGTGACAAATTTTTGAACTTGTGCTTTTCTGGAAGGTGATTGCTAAAGAGTTTCTTGTGACACTTTGGAATAAATGTCTGATGATTACTAATTCATTTGGCACTGCTCTGTAATAATGTAAATCATGATGTTCTTGTGTGGCATTAGAGGATGTAATCTCTTCCAAAAATCCCTCAAAATCCTCTATCTCTTGTCTCAGTATAGTTAAGTATATCTTCTTTAGTGTATATAAATTTGGCAGTGCTCCACTTTCTTTGATGTATTTAGTTAGAAAGAGACTTGATAAGTAGGTACCAGTGTTTAGGGATGAGCAAAGCCGGTTTAATACAGATATTTTGATTTGAGATTCAAGAGTTTGGTTTTTTTCATAATGTCCCTTCCTTCTGCTGCTTACCCTTAAATGTAATTATATTGAAGTTTATTTCACTTGGAACTAAAATCTTCATATCTAACTTAAAAAGAGAACATGGCAACACTTTGCTGGTTTTATGGGAAAAACAAACAAACAAAAACAATGAAAAAAACCCACAAGAGAACCCAAGGCTTTCTGTTCTTCTTTCACAGCAACAGAAAGAAACAGATTTTGCATTTAAAAGTTTTTGCGAACTGTGAGACTTATTCAATAACACAGACAGTAAGTGACTAGTTCCAAAGATGTTTTAAAAGACACACTTGTTAAGTGTCTTACAATATTTGAAGTAGTGTCATTTCACTATTTTTAACTTCTTCTGTGAAATTCTTCATATGCAGAAGCCTCCTTGCATTATATAGCATATCTCTTTATATTGAGGTATTTAGTTATTGGGGTCACAAAACTGAATGGTTAGCACTTGACCTACATTGTTTTTGTCATACAACATCATGACAAGGCTGATGGATCATAAAAAATTGAAGACAGATAGGTAACAGAAATAGAACTGTGTTTTGCTGTTCCTTTCTTTGCTGAGGTCAATGAGAAGGCAACTGTGCCTAAACATATCATGCAGCTAGACTGTAGACTCCTTACCATGGTATAGCACTAAATATGTTCACACTTTTCTGAAAAGGGCGCATTTAATAAGCAATGGTCTTAGTGAATCAGAGTGGACAGAACCTTGAAACAGACCAGCTTTCTGAAGGCAGGATCATCTGTTCCTGTATCATTACAGTCAGATGTTTGCTCTATATATCTTGAAGTCCTCCGATAATGAAGAGCACTCAAACTACTATATTACCTACTTCAGTTCTTGTGCTTCATTATGAATAGAGATATCTGGTTGAATCACACTTTTGGTGTTCTAGATTTTTTCCTGTGTTTTGATGTAAGTAGATACCCAAATATCCTCCTTCTGTTTTTGTGTTTTCTTTTGATTTTTTAGTAATTCAACTTCCAGTTTTACAACTCCAATTGAAGTACAGAAGGAAATGCAGGGGCCATACGTTTATCCTGACTTATGTCCTTCTTCCATCTTTTTGAAATTCATTCCTTTTTTCCTTCCTTTTGTCAGTCACAGTTAGGGACTTAGAACTGGTTAAATTAAATTCTGAAACCATATCACCTCTGGAAATACTTGTTTTCAGGTCTCCACCAGTCACGTCTTGAAGAGTATCATGCAGTCTCTGTCTCACAGAAATAGTAGAAAAATACCTTGTTTCTCAGGGAAATTTTTTTTCAGCTTTAGAAATATGACTTTTTTGCATATATACTGAAGTTCTCACAGTTGAATCCTAAATCTGGCAATTTCTGCTGAGAAAAGGTATTTAGTCACCCTAAATTTATGCTTTTCTCTGTCTTGAGTTCCTTGTCCCACTTTACCCCATACCAAATTGTCTGGCTTCTTTAAAGAGAATATCTTCCAAGATTGATTTTTAAGGATGCTTTTTCATTGTTTGTGTGTTGTTAAAAATCAGCATCCTGAAATGGCTTTGCAGCCTAAGGCCAGAGAGAGGCAGCAGGAAACAGAGATGCAGGAGTTCAGCTTTGTTTTTCTCCTACATGCCTGTTGGCAGTCCCTCCATATGTTGGGATTCAGTTTCCCCCAAACCAGTGCCTGAAGCCTTCACAGTGTGTTGCTGCAGTAGAGCAGCAAGCATTCAAGGGTTTCTCTTTATTAGATTTGATCACTCACTGTTTATGAGGCAGCACAGCTTGTGCTGATGATGAAAGACCTCCTTTTCCCTCCCCCTCCCAATTAGTAGGTCTTGTCTGTCTCATATTCCTTATGAAAAGGTTTTATGTCAATATTGACAAGATGAGAAAAGGAAAATGAATTGACTTTGCACAGCTTGAGTCTCATCCTGTGAAAAATTCTGTGGGAGCAGTTCTGTCTTACTCTTTAACCTACCCTTTAACACGATTAATACCCTAGATGCTGAAGATGACGTTCATGGCAGTAGAGTTGTGACTCGCTGAACACAACAGTAAAAGAACCCAAATACCCCAACTCTTTTCACATCAGAAAGAATAAAAAAATCCACTAAACTTCCCTTACAAATGAGGAATAGTTTTACGGGAGTTGACATTGTGAAGAAGGAGTAAATGCTAGAAATCCCAGAATTTCAAAGGAGCTTTATTTTGTGATTAAGAAACTGAATCTCATGGGTCAGAGTAGTGACACCCCATGCAAAGTAGTTGATCTTTCTAGGTTTCCTATTTGCAAAATGAGATAGTAATACTTACCTTTCCTCTGTTTTGTCAAGATCTATTCCAGACATTTCAAGAGGTGCTTCTTTAAAGCAGTGCGCGTGCATAAAGCCCAACAAAAGACAAAATTACAAAAAGATGAGAAAACTTTAAATCCTAGTGTAAACTGGGTATTTGCTTTTTATCAATCATATTTAATGTGGAAATAAATGGTAGGAAAATGGATGCCTATGCTATCTTTAATAGTTAAGAAATGTAGACATAGAACAGACCAGTTAAGAACGAAAAGAAGGATCAGTACAATGTAGTAATGATTTATAATAGAGCAACACAAAGTCAATATTTTGCTTAGGACAAATTCAAGTAACTGATTAGAGAGTAATTCTGATGGGCTACTGTTCACCTAGCATAAGCTATGAAGCCATGGTGAGTCACATTGTGAATCATTTGCAGACGGTTTTTTATTACAGGTGCCAGTAAACAAAGTTCTAGGCATCAAGTAAACAAATTGCAAAACCCTTCTTCTATAACAGAATGAAATTTTGCAATCTACTGTCAGTGACACCATTAGGCACCTAATATTTTAAAGACTCACGTTTGGTAGACGAACTGTGTTAAGGTTTATTAACCTTTGTATTGATGTAGTGCACTTCATCTTTGAGTGACAAACCAATCTATTTACTTCCGATTCTTTGCTCCTTCTCTTCTCCCAGTTATGAGTCACATATTCCTGGTACTGAAATAAAAAAACAGCCTGCTAATAAATAATCAAAATAAAGACCTTAAAGTATGTGGCCAGAATTTACTGTTTGTCTTTTTCTCCATTAATTCTCCAACGTCTTGAGTTATCTTCATGCCTACAGTTTGCCCATCAATGAGAACATCATCAAGGTTTGTAATCCCAATTTAATATTTTTAGCACAACAGTGAAAGTGAAATAAAGATGCAATTCTGGTGATTGTATTAAAGCAAAAAAAAAAAAAAGGTAAAAAAACCCCTGCAAGTTCCTATAGATTTTGTGGGAGATTGGGGTTTTACTTGCAGAAAATAGATCCTTTTAAGGAGCAATTTCTTAGGAGAGGCTTGAATAGAGTAGTACTCATCAGCAAAGATAAATATCAGAGCTATTCCTTGGATGTCATGTCTAGAGTCTCACGGACAGTGGAACGCAATTAGTTCTACTTCCTCTGTAGACTTCAAAAACCTTCCAGTAGGCTTTATGATATAGCACCCATTTTTTGAAAATGATCAGTATGTGCCAACTTGCTCTAAGACATCTCCAGCCAGAACAGAAATCAGACCAACATGTATTTCAGTTGTTGAATGAGAGGTCTCACCAAAAAGACAGAACAATGGACACTCGAACAGTTCCAGGGCATGGTGAGATTCTGAAGCATCTTTCACTAGAGTGAATGTCAAAATAAACAGGTAAATAGAAAACTAGTTTTGAAGGGTTGTCTAATAAACATGTTGTTGCCTTAAATATTCAAGGACTTTTTAAAAATGGTTTCGCATAATGGTTTCATGGACTTCTTTTGACAGTAAGAACACTTTTGTGTCTGACTTTGTCTTCTCAAGATCTCACGTCTAACTTTTCAATGTTTGAGTAAGATTAGGTTTCAAGAGTTTTCCACACATCCCACAATGCTGTAGAACACATCTGGGAGTAATGCACTTACCTAGGAATTCAAAAACGCCTATCCCGCTAATAAGATTAGCTGAAATATCAATTTCATATTGATTAGCATCGTATCAATTTCATTACTGACAAATTCTTGTCTTTACAAGATCAGATTTTTCAACTCCCAGCATTGCTGAAATAAATATGTCTCAGTCTGAAATGCAGAACTTCGTAAAAATGGCCTCACACATTTTAAAAGAAGTAACTTGTAAGCAATAAATCAGAATGTTACCTAATTGCTAGAAAGTGATTGACTATAGACAAAGCTCTTATTGGACACTATTAAGTGCTAGTTACATAGTTAGGCTATATTTAATCAGATGCTTGCAATTAATTTTAATGGTTATTTTAAAACATCACTCCCATGTGCCCAATACATAGTTGTCCTGAAAAGTGTAACTGACATTTTGAAGATGATTATTTTTAAAACTTTGTATATTGGGAAAACACTAGTAGTATCTTTCATCAGGTAACATATAAGAAGTTAATAATTTTGAAATAAGGCATTTTGGCATGCAGACTATTATGCAGAAGCTTGTTGAAAGTTGCTAAAAGTAATGTTAGTTCTTTAGCATATACATAGCTAGTGAATGTGTTAGATCCTTGCTTGTGTGTTTCATGAAATGCACAATTGTGGTGTTTTATAAGGAGAAAACATATCAAAAGCTCATACCTGCCTGTGTGCAGGTGAACAGAAGGAAAGAGAAGAAAATTCCCTCCCAACAATTATAATGTGTCTCTAAATGAGGAAGATTTGATCCACAACATTCATTAATGAAATTACAAGCAGAACAAAATTTGCTCAGATATAAATGTAGATTGTTTTCTGATTATGTGAGAATTTTAAGCAAGCTGGTTTTATTCTGTTATTATTGCACACATTTAATATTTTCTTGTATTAAATGGTAATATTAATTAATGCTTACTAGTGCTAAATAGGAATACTGTTTAGAAATTCTATTAAATAACAAACTGTGATAGCTGTGGTTGCCATTTATCTGCATATAGATGTCTTTTCCCTCATTTTAAAATGAATGGGAACTCATTTTGACTTGCAATTTCTGTATTTTGGAGTAAAATTGTACGAGCTTTTATGAAGACTCTGTTATCATTGCTTATAAAATTGCATTTGGAGGCAAACAGAATTTTCTTGACCCACAGCTATGTAGGCATTGCCAGACATCTCCTTTTTGTATATGTGCTCCTTAAATCATAAGGAATAACAAACCAAGTGAGCGTGTTTATTTCATTTTTTTTTTTTTAAGAAATGACATAAGACAATATCGATATAACCTGATTTAACTGGTCTTACCTAACTCTAAATCAGACTTCTTAATCTTTTGTTTAAATCTGGAAGGGAAAAAAAACCAACAAGGCTTTTCATTTCACCTATTTTGAGCATCTATTCTATCCTATTTTAGGATAGATTCATTGTGCCTATTTCAATGTGGTCATGGCACCAAACCTGACAGAGTTCAAGAAGCATTTGGACAATGCACTCAGTCAAATGCTGTGATTCTTGGGTCTGTCTTGTCCAAGGCCAGGAGTTGGATTTTAATGATCCTTGTGGGTCCCTTACAACTCAGGATACTCTCTCATTCTATCCTCTTTAAAATAGATTTGAGGTGCCTTTGTTTCAAGTGAATGATTAACATGAATGTGTTTAATTTGATGTAGATAAAATTCCTCCATAATATATAATGTCTAGATTTTCAAAGGTAAACTGGGATCTTCTTTGACATATATCTTACATGCCGCACTCCCTTTTGATTTTGTTTTTGTAGACATTTAAACATATGGAAACTACTGTCATCAAAAAGTCAATAATTCAGATCACCTGCATTTGCATGAAGAAAGATATTGGGGTTTATTTCCTGGTGTTATACTCAATGTCCAAGTTCTACTCTGACTTAAAATGGTCTAAACCCACTATAGACTTAATTAATTCTGATGAATTATTTTTCTTTTTTCATAGGATAAGTCATATATAATAGAGAATGGAAGAACACCTTCTCTCATTACCAGTGATTTTTTTTAAACTAGTCTATTCATAATAAGTAGCATGGTCTTTTTTTTAAATCTAAGTATTCTATATTGGGGCTGAAAATAGAAGTTATTATTATCTCACACCTCAGATTGAAACATTAACCATAAAACTGGTTTTGTACATTAACATTCCTTCTGGTAAGGTAGACTGAAGATTAAAGTACTTCTCTAAAAAAATTCCTGTAATTTCACATTATTCAAGTATTATCCGAGATAGAGAACTATAGTGATTTATTGTGGAAAAATTAAGAGACCTATTACTTGCCGTGGGTAAGTACAGACATACTGTTAGTTTGACATAAACCACATAAAGATATTAAATGTGACTCTAATTAGTTTTATTCACCACTCGAGTCTCTGCAGTTAGATTCCTTTGATGTCATCCTGCTTCTATCTAACATGAGTAATGGGAATGGTTAGTGAACAATATTTCATACTGCCAAATTCCAGT
This sequence comes from Cephalopterus ornatus, assembly GCA_013396775.1. Taxonomy (NCBI): domain Eukaryota; kingdom Metazoa; phylum Chordata; class Aves; order Passeriformes; family Cotingidae; genus Cephalopterus; species Cephalopterus ornatus. The sequence continues at coordinate 193,401 of VZRE01001356.1, forward strand.
AGAAGTGGTTTCCACTTGTATGCAGTGTTCCAGTGGACACACTTTGATAAAATGGTAAAAATTAGAAGCTTATAAGTATCTTATTCTTAACACACAAAATCCTGAAGATTAGTCTTACATCAGCATGCACAAAATTACCCTTTGCTAATACTACAAACCTGTTTATTATACCACACTATGCTTACTTAATCACTGATGTACAATAAATCATATTTTCTGTGTACTTATATAATGCTACTCAGCAAAAGAGGAACATCCTTAACTAGTCAAACCCAACCTTCCAACTTGTTAAAAAAAAAAACCCAAAACAACCCATAAATAGAGAAAAGGGATCTGCAGCTTACTCTAAAAGTTCTGTCCCCTAAAGTAGAAACTATCTCTTGATCTGGGAAAAACTGACAAACTTGCTCCTAATCTAGAATCTTAACTTTGCTGAGTTCTCTGGACCAACGACATGTAAAAGCTTGCAGTGGGTTGACTTTGGCTGGTATCTGGCTGGCTGCCAGCACCTAGCCAGCTGCTCTCTCACTCCCTCTCCTAAACAGGAGTGGGAGTTCTCTTACTAACTACTGTCATGGGCAAAACAGGCTTGTCTTGAGGAAAATTACTTTAATTGATTGCTAATTTATTGGAAAGTGAGAAACAAAGACTAACTAAAACAATGCCTTCTTCACAACCTCTCTTCTTCCCAGGTTCAGTTTCACTCCTCTGTTCCTGGCTCCTCTAATTCCTCCACCCCCACAAAGCAGGAGGATGGATAATGAGAAGTTGAGCTCCTGTCTGCCACTACCTCATTCTCACACCTTTTCCCTGCTCTTTACACTTTTCCCCCACTTTAGCATGGGTCCGCTCTATGGGTTTTAGTCCTTCTGGATAAACCTGCTCCCTCTCAGGCTCATCTCCACAGGCTGCAGTTCCTGCAGGAAATAGCCACCTGCTCCCCACGGTAAATTCCAAAGCTTCTATAGGCTACAGGGAAGTAACTGCTCCAGGTCCTGGAGCATCTCTTCCTCTCCATCTTCTCTTAACTTGGTATTCACGGTACTGTTGCTGTTTTCCTTACTGTTGTGCATCCTTTTTCCCATGTTAAATAGGTTTTCCCCAAGGGACTACCAGGCTGAAGGGTTCAGCAGTGTCCTGTGGTGGGTCTGTGGGAGCTGGCAGTGTCTACAGGACAGTCCCTGCATTCTCCTCACAGAGGCCATCCCCTGCAGCCCACCCACTGCCAGCACCTGGACACAGACACCCCAAAAAGTCATCTTAGATTAAAAGAGACCTCCTAATTGTAGGCTCCTTTCAGGTATTAGAAGGCTGCAATTAGATCACCCCAAAGCCTTTTCCTTTCAGGCTGAACAATCCCAAATCTCTCAGCCTTTCCTTGTATGAAAGGTGCTCCATCCCTCTAATTATCTTGGTGACCTCCTCTGTATTCGGTCCAAGAAGTTTGTGTCTTTTTTTGTGCTGAGGACCCCAGAACTTGATGCAATACTCTAGGTGGGATCTCACCAGGGTGGAGTAGAGGGGCAGAATCACCTTTCTTGACTTGCTGGCCACGTTGCTTTTGAAGCAGCCCAGGATACAATTGGCTTTCTGGGCTCTAAGTAAACATTGCTGACTCATGTCCAGCCTCTCATCCACCAGCACTTACAACTCCCGGCAGGGCTGCTCTTGATCTGTTCATCCCCCAGCCTCTTATACAGGGAGTTACCCCAACCCAGGTGCAGCAGCTTGCCCTTGATCTCGTTAAACTGCGTGAGATTCCCATGGGCCCACTTCTCAGTCCAGGTCTCTCTGGATGTCCAGGTCTCTCTGGATGGCATCCTGTCTTTTTGGTGTATCAAAAGCACCACTCAGCTTCGTGTAATCAGCAGAAAGAAATTTCCAGAAATAAGTTGCAACTAAGTGGTTTTCCAGATGAAAAGAACAATCTAAATAAATTGGTATTTGTTATTACATTTGTAGTTTTCAGTACTGAAATGCACTTAGTGTTTTTTAGAAGCAGTCAAAAAATATCAAAAGGAAAGGGGAGCGGCAATGGAGAATAACAGTGATGGGAGCAGGATGCAGCTTATGATGATTAGAGAATATATTCCAGTTTAGGCTGCAGCTTAGAAAAGGCACAGGAAAATGTGAAAGAATTGCTGCTAAAGAGACAGCAAGGTGAAGAGAATTACGTCATGTAAGAATATTCTCTTATGACCTTAGTGTCTTTCCACCTTTTTTTTTTTTTTTACTGGGCAAGCTGGGAAAGACAGGGCTGAAATGAATTCTTAATTAAAATGCATTGAGGAAACACTGAGGATTCTCTGTTATCTTGAAAACTATCTTTTCCTTTAGGAAGAAAACTGAAGAAATGAGGGGTCTGTTCAGTTAAAGAAATGCTAGGATGAAGTTTAGTTAGCTAATTACTATTTTAATCTTATTTTAGACTTCCAATATGATAATAACTGCTGAGGCATGTTTGAGAAAAGTCAAATTTAACAAGTGACTGAAATAGCCACCTGAAGCTCGATACCACAGTGTTTTAGCCTGTAAGGTAAAGAAATATTTAGGCAGTAAGTAGATAAAAGAAATAAAATGTATCTCAAAACCTGTTTTGAAAGAGTGTTTCTTTGTATTCAGTTTGATACATTTCCTCCTACAACTTTTCCCTGTTAAGACAAAAAACACAAAGATATCAGCCTGGACTGAAGACTTCTTCACCTTAAGAAATGAGGAAATAATAGCTCTGTCATGTGATTTCCACTGAAGCAAAGTTTGGACTTCTTGTAATAATGTCAGTATGACTGAAAAGAAATGAACATGTGGAAAATTAAATTTATCAATTACAACATAGCCAAATATAGTGTCAGTGTTTCTCTCTGTAAAGAGGAGGTAAACCATCTAAAAACCACAAGAAGATCATGGCACAAATACACGCCTAGTTCACATTTTAAATGGGTAGTCCTGCCAATATTTATTAAAAGGAAGAAAATAAAAAAAAATAGTGGTTCAAGGTTAAAGAATGAGCCATAGTGTGTTAGATTAAAACAGACTAAAAAATAATGACAGATTTTCACTGGCTCTCCATTAGAACTGTCTAATTGAATATTAATGGGATTTGAGTATCTATTTCCCATGTGACTGAAAACTGTGTAGTACTTAGTAGAACATCATTACTAATAGAGAGAAATAAAGGTCAGAACACAAGATGGAGGATTGCATGTAAAAGTTAGAAAATAAAAAGCGTAAAATAAAAGCAAATCTTTCACAAGCTGAAATCATAACCATGAAAAGTATAAGCAATACATGCTGTTGAGCAGAGATGTTAGAGAAGAATCAGGAATTCATTTTTTCCAGAGTTCGTATGAGAAAGGAGTCAATATCTGCTAGTAACAGTAGTGTGGAGCTTACACTGAGGCTGTAATGTTTGGGAATATATTTGTGAGTGACTCAGACTCATGCTTCACTGAGAAACTTTTTGACATTATATCTTTGAAGCAAATATATAATTTTCTCAGCAATTAGAAAATGTACCAGAAAAAAAACCCCACCACAGTTGCCCACAGAAAGACTAAAACACAAGTGATCTCTCCTAAAAGCATTTTTTCTACTTCTCAGAAGATATTGGCTCAGTTTTGTTTGTCTAATCCTGAAGAAAGTTATGTCCATGAGGAATACATAAAATGCATCAAGCTAAAGTATAGAAAGTTAGAGAATGTTTAATTAATATTACAGTCCACTAGAGAGAAAGTGAGAAGCAGGGACAACTAAGCTCCAGAGGAGTTTTCCAAAGAAAAGACAGGGCTTCCCTTGGTGCAGGATTTGTGAAGTAGAACATTTTCAGTTTGCTGATGGGAATGAGAGCCTGCTTTGAAAGATAATTAATTGTTTTGCCTAGCTGTAGTTGGGCAGACCTTCTCTGGAACCATTCTTGGGAATAACAGAACTTTCCATTGTAGTGCGTGGCTCCAGGGCTGCAGGGAGACTCTAGACCAGCAGAGACTGCATTGTTACTTCTGTGGTTTGCTTGCTAAGTATCTACTTGGCATATCTGGGTTCAAATCCAAGCAATAGTTTACGTAGTTTGTGAAGTGGGCACTGGTAAAACACAGTCTAAGATCTCTTTTTATTCCTTCAACAGCTTCCTGCTAGTCTCACTATATTTTTGCAATAAGAGGTGACAATAGAAGCACTCTATTTTTCCCCTTATGTTAGTCCATATCAGCCATATTTGCAAGCTAAATAAACATTTAGTCATCCCACATTTGCGGGAAGGTTGTGTAAAAAACCCCTTGAACCTCAGTGTTTTCAAGAAAACCCATTCTGTCATAAAAACAGGAATCTGATTTCAAAGTAGACTGAAGCAGCAACAGGAGGTGAAGCATCAGAACAGAAGAGGGTTGTTGACTGCAGAAGAGAGTGCTCTTTGGTTTTTCTCTTCACCTGGGTAAGAGGTGGGGATAGGCAATCCCCTCACTGCCAGGGTCACTGCTTAGACTCTCCTAGAATAAGTGGGAGTCTTCCACTGTTAATTGAATTGGCTAACATTTCTGAACAGTCCAAAATTAACGAAGTCCTAACAAAATCTTATGCTTAAGCAAATAAGCTCACTTGATGACATTGCAGAAGGACAGATTTACCATCTGTCTTAGTTACATCTCTTAGTTTTCCAGTCTTCTGAGTGTTTTCTTTTCCTAGAGAAAATTCCATCATAAAAATGGTGATAAAAAACCCTGTACGGTGCTTGAAACTTTAGTGTGAAAAACAACATGTAAAGGACTTAAAATTATGGTCTTTGTGACTTCTATGTTTTCCTATAATTCAGCTGGCAATATATAATAAATGCTTGATGATATTAAACATTTTTCTTGTCCCCTGAAAATGGATTCTGAGGCTTTTCCATGCTGAGAAAGCTGCGATTTAAGTAATAATTGTGTCTCAATATTTTGGAACCATCCATAATATTATTATGAATTTTATAAAGTGCATTCATCTGTGTAATTTAATGTTCTTCGGGTTTTTAACATCTAGTGCCAAAGCTTTTTGCAAAGACACACCAGTAATGCATTTAAAAAATTTGGCATGTAAAAAGAAACTTCTATGAAGCTAAATGTATATTTGTTCATCAGCATTTTAAACTTGGGAAATGTCTAGTACTTTTGTACATAAGCTTTGCCCCTAGGTAGATAAGCTGGTTTTTTAAAATATAAATGTTATAAGAAAGCTCTGAATACATGCACTGTGCAGTCTACTACAATGACTGCTTTAATAACTAATAAGTAATATAGGTGTTTTCATGTTTCCCTGGTGCAGGGGTAGAAAAAGAAGCTGAAATCAGGACACTGACATCAAGAGCCGTAAGCTGTACATTTGTTAATTTTAAAAGAACTATGTGTGTTTGAACTAGATCCATTTTGCTACCAATAGTTCCCACAAAAAGTTTCAGATCTGAAATTTGTCTTTGGAGAAAGCATGCAGATGCAGACAGAAAAAATAATGACCTGGTATTTTAGCAGTTGGTTTAGCCTGATAAATGAAAACAGAGGTGGTGCTTTTTTGCCTATAATATTGATCTTTTCAATGAGTATGATGAATGGAAACCATATAGTAAGGTATATATTATGATCTGTTCTGAGATTAGCCATCTCTTTAATCAGCAGCACATCCCATTCCTTAATGATTTATTTGTCAAGTGATAAGATATTTGGACTGCACCATTCAGCAGCAATAGGCCTTTCGGCTGAATCACTGAATGCTTTAGTTGTGCCTCTGAGGTATGCACAGATGAATTTCAATCTACTCCCTAAAATATCTGTCCCTGAACATATTTCAGTTGCCTAGGATTATGTGTTCAGTTGCTACCAGCTCAACACTTCTGGCTTAGCATTTTAGATACTCTGTGATATTTGCTGCTCCTCAAACAATCTCCTGAAATGATTGGTGATTCTGAATATTGCAGGCTTAAATTTTAAACACCACGGCGGGGTACAACAGCATATTCATTTTTTCAGTCTTTCTCTAACCTCTGTTAGAAATTAGTTGTGGAGAGCTCAAGGGAGGTCATATTCCAGTGGGGGCATCTGCAAGTTTAAAATGAAACATATTAATTGGTGCTTCTTGATTGAAGAAAATGCTGATTCCAGAAGCCAAGCCAGCTTCTTACAGTCTGGATGGAATTGATTTCTGCTGTGCTTGTATTCATTATAAACATGAACTGTAGGCTTATCAGGTGCTACTTTTTTACAATATATCAGAGTGTAATTATTCCTCTGGGAGAAGTTTAAGAAGTCCATAAATACAATTCCTCAAGAGAAAAAAAGACAGACAGAAACACAAAACTTCATGAACAGAACTCACTTTGAAACTTTGGACGTAAAAAGTCAGAATTCAGCAAATGTAAATAATCAATCGATACTGATGTGTTGATGCAGTGACTGTGATTTTTGTCTTTGTGAGCTTTTTAAAAACCTATATTCAAAAAGACATTTAACATCCAGGAAAAAACTGAAAATATACAATAACCCACCAGAGCCTGTTTCTTTCCAGTGAATTTGTCTCTGAGTCTGCTGTCTAAAATTGCTCTGCCCACAGAAATGTTACGTAGGAGCACAGAGCTGGAACATATACAACTTTCACATTTTAATGCTAATATTAATACCTAATTTGTATACCAAGTGCTAATTATCATTGCTCTGGTGAGAAGAAAGATGAAAAATAAAAAATAATAATAGTAGAAACATAGTGGAGTAGAGGAAAATTAAACCAGTATAAAAAAATGTGTAAAAAAATAAAACAAAACAAAAAAAATTCTAGAAGCGGTCAGCAGAAGTCCTGACCATGGGTACTGATGATAACTTAACATTTCTAACTTGAATGCTTGTAAAGGTCTTTGAAATCCTCAAATGGAACAGATTATTAAATGCACAATATGTTACTACCTTAGCATTGTGAAAGGCCAAGCAAGATTTTGTTCCTGTCCCCTGTTATTTTATGCACCACTTTATTGTTCCATCAACATGCTGTTGATAAGTATGATGTTCATCTGCCATTTCATAGAGAGAAAAGCATTTCCAGGCAGATGGCTGACTCCAAACTACTGCTGACCAATTTTAAAAAAGAGGTGTAGTTCCTAATGAGAACAGGCATTTATATATTTCTCATACAAATTATTACTTCTAACTAGTACTCCTCAAATCATTACAATACAATATTAGATTTCCTGTAACAAAGTGGAGTTGCTAGGCAACATGAGTGGTCAGTCTTTTTCTTCTGAGAGCTGACTTAAAAAAAGTACTTTATGTATTTTATTCTGAAAGTCAAAGAATTTTTATTTAAATATGATTGCATATGTGTTAAACTAAGATTTTATATCAACTAAAGAGAGTAAGAGACATCACTTGAATTTTGCTTGTGAATTACGAACTTTTTCATTTTGGGACACATTTTCCACCACAGTTTTGCATGCAGAAACATCATTAATTAGCATGTTGTTAGGATGTAACAGATTTTAATAGCACAACTGGAAGGTTGCCCACATGTCCCTAGAATAATTATAAGCTGAGATTTTCCAGCTAAAACAGGAAAGCAGATGGATAAGTATGAAACTAATGTTATTTCTTCTGGGACCAGAATGTCAAAGTGAATATCTAATGAAGTTTCTTTTCTTTTTCCTTGAGCACAAACCATAGAAAGCATAAATAAATCAAGTATCATTTTAAGACTGGAACATAAAGAGAACTTGAAGTCATTTAAATGTATATTAGGAAAGAGTGAAGAGCTGAAGCTTTACTTAGAGATAAGGGTAAATAAAGTCCTTTACTCATTTTATGCATGCTGGGTTACAGCATAATCTGACTTGTATTAGAAATCAGTCTTCAGTCATAGAATTCAGATCAGGATGCAGTTCTCTGGAGACTGGATCCTGGGTCATCTACACATTTGAAGGGCAGATGATTCAGGAGGTCCCCTTACGATCTCACACCATTTCACAAAGCAGGAGTTTAATTATTATTTTCCCAAAATTACTTATGGGAAAGTTTCTAGAGACTGGACTAGTAAAGTTTATTCTAAAGAGTGGAAACAAAAGTTTCTCTAGATTCAAAGTTTTGTCTTTGCAAAGTCAAATTCATGTGTTTATTACTGACAATATTGCAATAAAATTGTTATAAATTGGTTGTGAATGGCAATGTAGCCTCCTGCAATATATGTTATGTTCAGCAGTGACTCAGGATCAGGACTTCTGTGACTTTTGGGTAGAAGAACATTGGCAAGGACACCAGGATAAGCATGAATAGAGTGCTTCTGGGGGTGTTTTGACTTCCATCTGTCAAGAGAGGTGAGCAGATGTAGCTTCCCTATAACACCTCATTGAAAGGATAACAGCTCTTAACAGTGCAGTACCTTGCCAAAGACCATGGTTAGTGATTTGCTTATTTGGTTTCACAGAAATAATCTTGTGCCTTCAGCAACAAGTTAGTGAACTTGATCAGCCATATAATATCTACAAAATTGGTGTCCTTAGAGAAGAGATTATCTTTGTTCATTTAAATAAGTGGTTTCAGAGAACACGGTAAAATTAAATCAGTAATTACTTGCCCCATGCCCAGGCTATGAACCAGAAAAGGTTGGTGAGGGCATTTCTAATTATATCTCTTTTAAATGGATTTGAGAAGGCTAAATACTAGCAATGCCTATGTCTTCATCCATCACAACATGACTTCTGTCTACACCTCTAACACAGCTAAAGTAGTGGGGTAGTAAATATTTGTGATAAAAATATTACAACATTTTTCCTAGATTCTTGGAATGTCAAAATCTGAGGTGACACATGTGTTATCAATAGTGCTTTTCATTATTGAATATCTTTTACTGGGTTTATAGTAACCTATTAGGCTTGCCCTTGCACTAAACATTGAAATTCTTAGGAATAAAGTTTGATCTCCCGGTTCCAAAAAAATATCCCCTTTTAGTTCTCCCACATATTCTGTCTCCCACCAAATAAGAAAGCATATAGAGAATACCACACATGCTAGAAAATTAGACTAGAAAACAATACTGGAAAACAGTGATAAATGTTGAGGTGGTTATGATGGGATGTGTATCACTTCATGTCATTCTTTACTCATTAGGCAGCCAAGAGATATGGTTTGATTTCCTCCATAGTCAACATAGAAAGTCAAGAAGCTCTTGTCTTTTAGGCATATGTTTGGGCACTGGTGGAACTACCTATGGAGCTTCAACCTCGCACTGAAGTATTTCTGCAAAAACTCACATTGTTTTATGCTGCAGTCAGTATAACAACAAAATGTTAAGGTAGAGCTAAGTTTAAATTAGCTAACTTCAAGAACAGGAGACCCAACTGGCCCAAGTACACATGACATAATTCAGTAATAACTAAGATAAATTAACCTATGCAAAGTTTCCTGCATAGGCTAAATTACTTTTGATAGTTGAATTGGCTTATTGATAGTCATATGTTATCTCTAGAGAATACTACAACGTTCTGCATAGTCCTAACTTTGAAGCCATATTTATCACAGAAAATTTATCTATAAATCTTTAAATCAGGAACTAAGCTGAAAATAGCTGAAAATAGCTGAAAATAGGGGAAAGCGTTAGACATGCTTACCTCATTTTCACTCTTAAAATCATAGAATCATTAAGGAGAAATAGAATAATTGGAAAATACCTTTCAGATCATCAAGTCCAACCATTAGCGCAGCACCACCACCATATTCGACTCTAAACCTTGTCCCCAAGTACCATATCCACACCTTTTTTGAACACTTCCAGGAGTGCTGACTCCACCACCTCCCTGGGCAGCCTTTCTAATGGTTTACAACTCCTTCTATGAACACATTTTTTCCTCACGTCTAATCTAAATCTCTCCTGGTGCAGCTTGAGACCATTTCCTCTCGTCCTGTCACTCATTATTTGGGAGGAAGAACCTCCTTTCAGGTAGCTGTAGAGAATGATAAGGTCCTCCTGAGCCTCCTTTTCTCCAGGATAAACAACTCCAGCTCCTTCATCTGCTCCCCGTAGAACTTTTGCTCCAAACCTTTCGTCAACTTTATTTCCCTTCTCTTAACTTGCTACAGGGCCTCAATGACTTTCTGCTAGTGAGTGAGCTGCTCAAAATTTGACACAGTACTCAAGGTACAGCCTCACCAGTGCCAAGTACAGGGGAGTGGACAAGAGGGCACGGTCTTAAGCTGTACCAGGGGAGGTTTAGGTTGAACATGAAGAAAAAAATTTTTACAGAGAGAGTAATCAGTCATTGGAGTGGGCTGCCCAGGGAGGTGGTGGATTCACCGCCCCTGGAGGTCTTTAAGATTGTGGCACTTAGTGCCATGGTCTAGTAACCACGGCAGTGTTGGATCAAGGGTTGAACTTGATGATCTCGGAGGTCTTTTCCAGCCCAGTTGATTCTGTGATTCTATGATTCTTTGAATGATCACTTCCCTGGTCCTGTTGGCTACACATTAATATTACACTCAAAGACACTGATCTAGATGGACCTTTAGATGTCTCATTGCCTTTCACAGTTTGCTTTTACAGAAATGCTGTGTTCAAAAAGAGCCCGTGTGTGGTGACACATCGTTATAATATTGAGACTTTAAATATTTCCTATTTCCTTTCTGTTTTCAGTCACACACATTTGATCAGGTAACCATTACTTTAAATATTTCATATTATCTCTTCCTAATTTAATTTTGAACATTGAAAGTTCAAAGTTGTATTCAGGGATGTGCCAAAACAGAAGTGAAGGACGGAATCTGACTCATCTGACTACTAAATAATGGTGATTAATGTGGTGAACTGTTGCCCTCTTCATTCAAAATAGCAGTAATTCCATTTCTAGTAAGGAGATGAAAATAGCATGCACAGTAGGATCCTTGGGATTAGCAGACTGATTTCATTTGATCCAAGCACTTTTCATTAGTTCTAAGAGATGGAGTTCTGTATTAAATAATAAAATAAGAAAGCCCTGCCGATGAATTGGGGAATAAACCCTCATAAACTGAAAGAAGCATAGTTTGTTTATAACAGCAATTGATTATCAGTAGGAAAAATTAAAATTATTAACAATTAAAATGGAGTAATTCACACTTTTTTTTTATACTTGTAGTTTTTGTTGTTTGGCTTGAGCAACTGATGGCTTATTAATGTTTCATTGGAAGGAAATGGTACACGAATTTTGAGTACTATACAACAAATTTATTATCTCTGGTCTTACCACGCTTTCTCTTTTTCTCTTTTATTCAGACATACATGTATATATACACATGTGTCGTATCTTATCAAGTATTACCACTTATGAAAGTTTCTGTGTTAAACTTCTTTTTTTTCATTTTCATGGTTCCTTTTGCAATGTCTAACTCACAATATTGTTAGTGGAAATTTAATGCAAGTTAAGATTATGACAGAGACAGGCAATGTCACCAGTGAAAGCTATCAGAAAAGGCACATGATAGTAAACAAGAAGTAAAGATAAACACATAGGCTCTTAGTTCAGTGTTTATGTGTTAAGATTATAAGGAAGGAACAGAATTTAAACTTCTATCAGAAACAAAAAAACACAAACATCTAGACTGATGTAAGTTATCGTGGTGATCTGCCACTCTTTGCAGATAAGTCCCTGAGTGCTGCGCAGATGAGAATACAGGCAGTAGTAATTCACATTGTTGTGTATAAAAGGGTGTCTCAAACCTTAGGGAGATGTCTTCTCTGGGTTTTGATAGAAGTTCCCTCTCTTTTGTCAATGAAATCTCCTCTTGAGTATGCACTCCATCTTCCCTTATATATAATATATGGCTCTTTGATCATGAATTACTAGGCTGTGGGTGACACTAAAGTTAACCTCTTTCTATGACTCTTACAGCCATAGCAGGCACCAATGTTAGAATGGCATAGCCTCCATTTCTTGGGGAAGAGATGGTGTAATTTCTGACTTAGTGTTTGGAGAAGCCATTGCAGAATGACTAGCTTTGTTTGTGGTGGTCTTTTTGTCTTACTGATGACAAGCACTAATAGAACTTCCAGCCAGATGGAAAGGAAAATGGCATGTTTCTTTCTAACTTTTTCAGACTATATAGGACATGACAAATGAAAGAAAACTGTGTGTAAATGCTGCTTCCAGATCTTAGATAAAGTGTTCCTGTGACAAAACATTATTCAAATGTGATGAAAATTGTCTACAAAGATGTTGTAGGTGGTGGAGAGACTGATGGCCCTATTCACAACACTTCAAACTCGCTACCAAATACAGTTTAAAAATAACATGACACTGGTTTGACACAAATTGCTGCAAACTATACATTTGTCATTCCCATTACTGAACAGAAGCCAGGAATTATGGGCTGACATGCTTTTCATTCAAGTATGTCTGAAAGACTTAAATGGGAAAATAAATGAAGCAGTCAGTACTAGTGATATGATTAATATAGGGTCTGGTTTGGGCGTACTTTGCAAGTGTGCAAGAAATTGCTTGTGGGACTTCAGAGTGTTGTCATTGTGCAACAATTAGGAGATTATGGCTGTGAAAAGCACTTTTAATGTCAGTGAATCTGACTGTGAGGCAGCATGTTTGAGAAACATTTATGTTTACAGTGGAACAGACTATACTCTTTTATTTTGGTGATTTGATATTTATAAAAAGTGGTTGAAGAAGGGGCTCAAGCTAGCTTTGTAACAGTTCCTGATGCTAAAAATATGTTCCTGTTGTATTAACTGCAACCATGTTCTGAAAGCAATTTAAACTGAGCTGTAAGGGTGGATTCAAGTATAACTATGTAAAAACCAGTCATGTACAACCTCCGTTAATACTTAAAAAAAAATTCATAGGTTCTTTATATCAGATAACTTGTAGAGTGCTCATTTTCTATGACTGTGTGAGCAAGCTGATTTGCAGAGTGTAGAGGAATCACACAGGAGCAACAAACATTAAGTAAATTCTGCATAATACTGTGGAAAGATGCATTGTGAAAAGGTTCTTATGACTGTCAATGCTAGTAGATTTTTTTTGTATCCTAATCCTTTGCAGAACAGTTATAAATGCCCTGGGCATTACAATTCCTCTTCCTACTAGAAAAGAAATCCATAACATAAAGTTTAACTATAATTTGTTTTATTTGCGTCCATATACACATACTGGAATATAGATTTAAGCAGTCATCATTTTCACACGTATCAGTTTAGCACAGTTTAGAGATGACAACACATTTTACCATTAGGAAAAATCCTGCTACCTTGAATAAACAAAACTGGCAGGGTGGAAGGTGGCTTTTCCCAACAGAATCTTTGATCAAAATCCTAGAATGAGAAAAAGCAGCAGGGTAAATGTAGCAGTGACCCAGGATGGTATCCAAGACAGTAACTGTAAATATTTACAACTCACTAGAGAAGCTGGCTTTGTTCTCTGAACTTATATGTACAATTTGCAAGAAAGAAAACTCAATCAGAAAACAAGAATGTTGCCATTTTTGTTGCTTAGCTTGTACTTCACTGATATTCTCACTGGGATCTTCCTTTGTAGCCAGATGATGGATTAGACATGCATGATGCAAAATCAGATCATTTAAAAAATGTCTGCTGTTATAATGGAAGTTTGGGATGAAATAAATTTACATTCAATTATTTCCTTAATTTTCCTCCTTTTGTATGTTAAAAATTCATAATTCTCTTTGCCCTTGAAAAATATACTGACTAGCAGAGGAACGGGACATTTTGCCCAGTGAATAGAGATGCACACCTCATTCTTATTGTCTACAAAATGTACATTTGCACAGATGAAAGTGACTAAAACTAGGCTTTTATGGAATCTGGAACTTCTAGTAGAATTTCTTCTTGAGATCTTAAGACCAGCCTGGAAGTAAATATTGTTAGGATAAGTTCATAACAGGACTAAAATTTGTTGCCTGCTTGCTGTGGAACCCTTTGGAACCACTGGAACCCTTTGCAGTGTGACCTCATACAGGACAATGCACAACAGTCTCACACCACCAACTCAGATAGGGAAATGTATTTACCCTGTCTCTTGGCTTTCCCAGTAATACAGATTATCAGGTGAGGCAGATTAAGACAGTTCTCTATCACAACACAAAGCGCTTCAGGAGACAGAAAAAAGTTAGAGCTCTTTCAACAAGATGGAAAGAGCTTGAGAGAGTAGATCACATCTGACAGACATTATCGAGGCAGAAGAGTGACCGAAAAATGGAGCCGGGAGCCGAACATTACCTGCTCAGTTACCCAGTTTGTGAGTTTTGACCCAGATCTTTTCTAGAATGATTCGTCTGACCAGACCAGATTAAATCCTAATGCTGCAGGATTTCTGTCTCTGCAGATTTGCAGAAAAAACCCAAACTTGTTAACATTTGTGCCAGAGACCAACAACTCTTAAAGACAAGCCTTTAACAGCGCTAATATGGATGCTGAAAACTAGAGCAGACAAAAAAGCTGGGTTAGTCTGATCAAATTATAGACATGTGCAGTGTGTGTGCTTATTGCCAAGATATGTGCCTCAATTCTCTCGCTTTGCAGAGAAAGAGGTTTTCTAGAGTACATCGCACAGGAAGTATCAAAAATAGACCACTGAACCTCAGAGTGACCTCTTTCTCTCCATCCCCCGTGAGGGGAACCAGGCATCACCCATTCATACACAGATGCCTGTATTGTCAATGACTGTGGTCAGTCAGATGAGAAGAATCTAACCCACTTGGTTAAGGAGGAGCTGAGAAGTCCTTACTCCCTCTCTGACGTGGGCAAAACCAAACTGTAGCCTAAGTCAGATGTAGCTCTTCAAAACTGCTGACTTACCCTTCCCCTCTCTGGTTGCTCCTTGAAATTCATCTACCTAAATTTTGACTGATTTTAAGCTGTAGACATACATTCACACTCACTGGTTCACTGCTTACTTCCAGGAAGAAGAAAGTACGAGACTGGGCAATTTTGTTCCTCGAGATCTCTGGAGCTCTTACAGAGGAGCAATTTAAGCATCATTGAGTACTATAAATAAAGGGCAATTTTTTTTTCCCTGAAATCCTCAGATGTTGCTTAAAAAGAAGACTACTAACCTGAGAAAGCTTCTTGTCTCTTACTATGCACATTTAAAAGCTCATTAGATAAGTGATCTCATCTCATTCAAGCGTGCTTCTCAGTACTGTACAATAAATAATCAGAATTCTAAAACTAATACAAGTCCTGAAGTATTTCTTTACCTTTCTCATGGCACAAAATATTCTCATGAGGATGTCAAAATCACAAGCAGATCAGTTTTGTTGAAACAAACTTACTCTTATGTATATTTCTTGTTATGCATTTGTACCTGTATGGTAGGTATACACTATTTAAATATAAAAAAAGAAAACAAATTGAAAAGAATCAAGTGATCAATTAATGAATATCAATAAGCCTCCTAAAATCCAGGGGCGTCAGATGTTCAAAGTGAAGTGTTGGGTTTGATTGTAGCAGAAGTGGACAGAGTTTGCTTAAGACTCATCTGTACATACTTCGATGCAGGTAACCCTTGAACATGCATGGGTTCTGGTGGCATTTAATGTTTAAAGTTCTATCTTACTTCTCTTTGAAGAGTTCCATCTCTTTTCTTGTTCCTTTCTATTTTTTATTTTTTTTTGGAAGAAAGATGACGAGGTCTTGTAAATGAAAAGGATGACTCTACCAGAGTAGCTCTTTTATGAATACAGACTTCTATTTCAACTCGTATAGTGGTGTTTGCAGGGGTGATAGCAGGGATTTTCAAAGGTATAAATGGGAAATAAGCACGAAGTTCTACTGACTTCCACCAAGTTCTTAAGAGCCTTTGTTGATCTTATTTATTAAATTTAGGTAACTGTGTATGTTAATAAATCACCTATAAAAACCCCACAAATACTGAGATGTTTTGCCAAAAGGAGTGGTATAAAGCAGCAGTGTTATAAGATCTGAGTTGAGAAGTAATAAATAATTCTCATCCTAGAAAATCCTGCAGTAGGGACTTATTTGCTAGCTCTTCCTCCCTTGTATTTCAAAAAAAAAGGGAAGAGAAAAATGCATTCGTACTAATCAGCGTGCG
Organism: Cephalopterus ornatus; assembly: GCA_013396775.1. NCBI lineage: Eukaryota > Metazoa > Chordata > Aves > Passeriformes > Cotingidae > Cephalopterus > Cephalopterus ornatus. The sequence goes on from VZRE01001356.1 coordinate 209,452, forward strand.
GACTGAGTGTAATTCCTATTAGAAGCACTTTCTTTATGCAGCAGATCAGTGTAAAATAATACTCACTGCGTACTTGAGCTGATAATAATTATTGTTTACATGGCATCTAGATAATTCAAAAATGTATAGACATCAGCTTGCTGAATGTGGCAGGTTTTTGTTTTGACTTTGATATGCTTTGATATGTAATTTTCAAAAGTGAAGAGTTTGGAAAGAAAAATAAATAAAGGAAACCATGCCAGGCTGTAGAAATATATCTCTGTTTTAATGTGATTTTTGGAAAGGCACTGTCATTTGCTTCACAATATCTTGGAATTTCCTCAAATGAAAAATCCTATATTCTGATATTACACAAATCAGATACACCAAAATTTTCTGGGGAATATAGGGTGTAGACTGAGCAGAATCCCTTCCAAGCAAAGCAGTCAGAAAAATAAAAGAGTTCCTCTCACTGCTGTTCTGAGAGAAGCCACAGCTTCTTCTAAAGGTAAAAAAGAAAACTGGGAAACAAACAATTCCCTTCCCAAATGAAGGTAGTGTACAGTTGTTTGTAAGAAAAAAATAGCAATTTACATTAAGGTAACCTGTAAAACAACAGAAACAAAGGAATTTGTATAAAACACATGTTCTTATCTTTGCAACTAATTTTGCATATAACTTGCTTCCCTCAGGTGTAGCCCTTTCATGGGGAAAAAATGGAAGCTCATTAGCATTAGTGGGCCATTTAAATTCTTCATGCTTTTTAGCTTAAAGCTGTCCAATATGAGAGAGATTTTTATTTGTGATGAATATTTATATTGTTCTATACCATATAGTCACATTTTATCACAATTCTTCCTTCAAACATTAGGGTAGGTTATAAGATTTCTTCCCACATATTTTCAGTAATAACTTTTCAAACAACTCCTATTATAAAACACTTCCTTTATGCGGCAGATCAGCTGTAAAATAATATGCACTACATATCCACATTTGTAGTAAATATTCTTTATGTAGCATCTAGGTAATTTAAAAATATAGAGACTTCATCTCTCAGTTCCATGAAGCAGTCAAGTTCTACTCATCTATATTTTGTCTCATTTTAATCTGTAACTGCTGGCCTTCATATTAGCAGCTTTTCCTTCTTTCTTTGAGCCTTTCTTAATTTTATTGGTAGCTTTCCCTCCTTTCTTTCAGCATGAATTTATTTTACTTTTTTTTTTCCTTTCCTGAATAATTTCCCATTATGGAGAGAAAGAAATCTGGAAGCTTTTGCTGACATACAGTATATAAAGAAACTGGATGGCAGAAATAGCTGACCTGGTAGTGGTAATCATGCACAGAAATAGAAGAAATTCAGGGTGAAGTTTTTGATCCATATTATGGAGTTGTGCAATGATAACTGCCTGTCCAGATCTGCTCTGTACTTATTATTTTTATGGAAATGTATCATCCTAGGTTCTGTTAGGTATACTCAGCTTCACTTTGTCTCTACCACTTGATGTTCCAACTATTTCTGTAAGATTTAATAAAATATCCAGAAAACACAAACACAAGGCCTTTGAAAGATTGGATTTTACTCTAATTGGAGCTGGAAAATCAAAGCTCCAACTCCGTTTTCTGAGAACAAGCATTGGAAAATGCAGATTGTGGATAGCTTAATGGAACTGCCCTACTTTCTAGAGTCATTCGTTTTGATGAGAGTCTGAGTGTAAATTCTGTGCTGAACACAGACAGCTATTATGCAGTTAATTATGCACAAAGTAAACATGTACAATTGCAAACAGTAGAATGCCACCTAATAATGGATAACCTGAGATTTATGGTATGCATGCCCAATCTGTAAAGGCTTCTACTCATGAATCTAAAATGAACGGAACATTGCCTAAATGATCTGGAATGAAGGATTTAACATATCGCTCTACCCTTATTGCTACTTATTTCCTGTCAGCAGATTTTTCATTTGGTTTTTATTTATTGCACATAAACACTACGCAGATGATTTAGTCATATTTAAAAACATATGGTCTGTGCTTCTGATTACTGGGTCTGCATTTTATTACCAATTACTTCTTAAAGTAATCACTTCTTTAATTACACTGGTCAGCAGATAATGATTTTGCCTTCATTTACTTGAAACCTAACTGCAGCAAAATAAGTCGTAATGTGAATGTCCCTAGAAGAACAGGACATTTTCCACATATTTATTGGCTTTCTTTGTAGGTGTTTTTCTAATTGTGATTGCAGTCTACATTTATTCTTACTTCAGGTTTTCTGTGCCAGAAACTGATCAGTGCTCAGGTGCAGTTAGCAGAGTTATGACTACATCAGAGTCTGTTGATGGAAGTGTTGGCTCACACACCATGATTAGCCCGCATCATCTCCATTTTTTCTTCTGCAAGGAGAAAAGAGCTTAAAAAATTCATAACTAATTGCAAAGTAGCACGGAACCTAACTGAACTGCTAGAGCAGCTTTTCAGTAAAAGGCAGTTGTTATTGTCTCTTTCTGCAGCTGGATTTCTAGCGTGTTCCTCTTTCATAATTTTGTTTTAGGGGAATAAAAGCAAACAAGCCCACAGACCCTGAGAAACCTTTGTAGCTTTGCTGTAACAGTGATCTGTGACACCAAGGACAGAATAGTTTGAATGTTTGAGTAGGTTACCACATAAATGGAAATATTGCTGACGTGGCTATCCAAGCCTTTTTTTTTCCTTTGGATTATTATTAATTGCATGTAATGTCTTGCTGTAATCAGGTTTTTGTTTCTTTATACGTGCTTCCTGACTTTATTCTTTTCTTTGCTGACTTCTGGGTCCTGTTAAAGATTTCACTGACCCAATTGCATTGTACAATCCTTTTGCCAGGGGTATTCTAATAAAGAACAAGAGAAAAGAGGTGGAAAATTTAGTTAGAAGTGTGTGTATCATAAGCTTTATCTACATTGTTAAATAAATCTGTCATCATGCATGTTATTGAAATGCTATCATGCTCTCAGTCATGCTTTTGGCACTAGAATTTTCTGAAACAATGTCTGGGTAAAATTTGGGGCATAGCATGTGTCAGGGAGCTCTCATATCCACACACGAGTGATACGTAGTGTAGCAATTCTGCCCTTTACAGTCCTCCAAGAGCACCCCAGCAAGACTGGCATCCTCAAGCACTCCCATGTGCTCACACTAGGGCTGTGCCCCAAAGCCTCCAAAACACCCCCAAGTTCAGGCAGTGAAACACTGATAGACTGCAACACAGATTTCTCAGTAGTCTAGACACGTTCAACTGAGAAGAAAACATACAGAGATGATAAGCATGACTTAAGGTGACTGAGTCTCAGGGAAAGATGAATACTAAGTGCTGTGTAGTGTGGATATAGCTAAGCCAAACCATTTGCCCAGAGACTGGACCCTGTCTCTGTTTTATTTAAAAGCAAATATTGGAATTCCATGGAGAGAGATGGAAATGCATCATACTGTGAGATATTCTTGTCTACAGGGGGATGGATAGATAGAGTACTTATCAAATATAAAGAATAGATTTTTCTGATGTTTGGAGAAAGAAAAATGATGTTCCCCCATGAAAAAAAAAAAGAGGATTAATTAAAAGTCTTTTTTTTTTTCAATGCATCACTTTAATTCTACTACAAAAGAGATACTGTTATAACTAATATTGCCCAGACTTAAGTGACAGGTATGCTCAACTCTATAGTTCTCTTCACATACATATATATGTATCACATCAAGAAATTAGTTTGGAATAGTGAAGGAAGAACCATGGGGATTCTGAGATACGTTGCTGTTGGCACACAAGCTGTCTGGTTCAAAGCTAGCTTATATAGTTCTGCCTTTGACAGCAATTCAGACATGCCGGGATATATAGCATTGCTGATGTTTGAACTACTTAGGCAGTGTTATGACAGTCTCTACCCCTGTAGGTGGAGGGGAAGATGCTGTACAGCCACACTTTCTTTCAGGCTGTGTATTCTCATTCCACAAGATGATACATCTGACAAAAAAATGCCCAAACACCCTCAAATCATCTCCCCGCCTCCCCATAAACCAAAACCAACCACACCCAAAACCACTCAGTTATAAAATTAGTAGCAAAGGCATATTGTGTTAAACTACAGCAAGAAGAAACAAAAAAAACCCTGGAGAACTAGTAACCACAAAAAACCAAACAAGCCCAGAAGTAAGGAAATAGGTATGGCTCTCTTCTAGGCCATTAAAGGCTACAGGGCACAAATGTGTACTGTATTGCATTGTTCCTTTTTACTATTTCGATGGTCCTGCCTCCCTTTCTTGCAGTTTTGCTGAATCCATCCTGCCTCCTACATTAAGGGCATATTTCCTTACAATGTGAAGGTGGAGGGGGGGGGGATGGGGGACGTGCCACTTTCATCTCTGGTAGACAGTAGTCCTTTTTTTGTCTCCCTTTTTTTTCACTTGTTCCTCTGTAATTAAAGCTAACAATTCAATTGTACCAGCATTTTTTGCTTGCATATCTCCTTAAACTTTTTTTCTCTTCCATTAAAAATTTTATCTTTGATTACTATTCCTTTCCTCTGGATCAGTCTGCTTTCACATCAGATCTCTTGTTCTCATCATTGGAGCCTGCTGTGTGAATCAGATAAGCCTGGTAAGATACCTTTACAGTGGCAGCCTTGATTGTGTTTGCTGAGCTGTGAGAAAAACAAGAAATCTGAAAAAAAAAAACAAAACCAAAAAAAAACCCCAACAAACCAACTCAGAGGCTTCCTTGTGAAAGAATCGACCCCTACTGAATCTACTGTACAGCAAAAGGCAGAGAATTTTACACTTAAATTGAAAGAGACTTATTGAAGTCTTGCTGAGAGGAAACCATCTCATGTTGTTAGCTTGATCTTAGTAGTTTTCATCTGCCTAATGTACTGCTCCAGCAGTATGTTGTATGCAGTCTGCATAGAGGTAAATGACAGCGTGCTGCCCAAGGCCCTGAGGAGTCAGGCCCTTACTCTTTACAAAAGAGCAGTGGAAGCAGAGCAGTCACCCCAGCAGGGCTGAGACTCCATTGCAGCAGCTAGGCTGACAAGAGGGTGCGCAGCTGCAATAAGCCTCTGGGGCTGGAGGGACCTCTGACCTTAATGGCAGCTTTGCAGCTGGAGCAATTACTGCCACACATCCAACTGGATGCGAGGGTGATGCATACACCAGCCTGAACCATAGAAACAGGCATCCTCTGCTAATTGGGAACAGAGTGTCACTACTGCGGCCAGTTAATAGCAATACTCTTTCTTTTTATACCCATGAATGTGTCACAGAAGTATTGGCAAATCTTATCCTCCCTGTAGGGAAGTGGGTGGTTGACACAGAATAAGAAAGAATCTTTTAGCTGCTAGTTTCTGCTTAGACTAGAAATGGCAAAGCTGTAGCAAATGATGATCTCTCTAATGGCAATCAATAGTCTTGAAGTATTTATTTGTTAGCAGGAGTATGTATTATAAAAATTCCCCTTTAGCAATAGACTTACTTGTGTTTTAACAAATCATGCCTAGGGCATATGTAATATTTGTGAGCTGCAAGAATGAATGCTTCTGATGGTTTTGCTGTTCTTCCCACTTCCCCCCTTTCAGTCCCCTGAGAGCCTAGCAGCGGTCTGCAAGAAGTCTTGGACTGGGACTGGACCAGGAATGTTTCCTCACTATGAAAAGGAATTGTCAACCAGTAGTGGAAGGGAAGGGAAATACATCTTTTGAATGGGATGATGTAGAAATTGTACTGAGGTCCCTAGAACTGGAGTAGACTTGGTGTTGGGCAGAAATATGGTCAAGTAATAAATGTGGAAGAAGACAGGTAATTCTTTAGGCATGTTGAGCTTTCTTGTACTGTAGCTGATGACAAATTGTGCTTTGGGGCGAAGATGTTTTCTTTTATCTGACATTTCCCTTGCAAATTCTGGGAGGTCAGCTTTGGACTTGAATGAGCAATATCATTTATTTGCTTGTAACTTCAACTTCTGCTAGTTTCACCATCTGGCATGAATTATACTGCACTGAACATGTTCTGTCTTATCAAATTCTATTATCACTTGGTGCTTATCCTGTAGTTTATCACTTTGCAGCTGCTTGTGTAAAAATAAGTAAAGCAAGGAAATAAAACTCTTAGTGGTTTGAAAACCCTTTAAAATCTTGTTGCAGCCATTCCTGCAAACACCTGAGGCCTGAATCCTTGTCTCAAATACAGATAACTTCAATGTTCTGTTCATTGTCTGTATAGCTTTATTGTTCTGTAGTGTTATTTTACAACAAATGGAACACTTTTGGTTTTGTCAAGCAGGTTATCGCTTTTATTTTGCTTCTATTTATTTGTCTCTAGTTCTAGACAATTATTTATTTTGTGCATTTTCCTTCTCTTATTTTTTTAATTTAATTTGATTAGTATCAAGTCCTAAATTTTTTTGCCTCGGTTCCTTCTTATTTTTAGGGTAGTATATTTAGTTTTTTAAACCTGGTTTAGTGATGCATGTTAAGTGTGCTTTTCATTTATGTTTTGTTTCAAAATCCTATCTGTTTTTTCTCTTCTCTCTCTGTTGCCTTTTCAGTTATATTCTTAAATGTGCTCTGTTTGTAGTGCAGAACTTAAGTGCTGACTGATTTCTTTTTTGCTCCTGTTAGCTAACCCTGGTTACTGTAGGTTGATTTATTTACTTTTGCAGGTGTTTTTTTTTCAGGAGCAAATCCTTCATGCTGTATCAGATAAGAATCTGAACATCATGGAAATAATAAACAGAAGAGATTTCACTCATAGCCCAAAAGTGTTAGAGAAAACTACTTTCGAAAAGCACTTTTGCAAACTGTTACATATCATGGGTTGAAACTTTTGAAGCATCTTAAATCTGTTAGCTTTGAATTTCAACTCTCACTTCTAGTTTCACCTTTTTTTTGGCTTTCACATAGATGCTATACATCAATAAATATTTAAGTCTGACTACTCAGGTAAAAAATAAATAAAACCCTTTGGCAAAATCTATGAATGAGAAGTACTTGATCTCACCTGATGATCAAACTTCAAAGCGATAAGGATAGACCAAGGCAACAAACCTTGTCTATGATGCCAAGACAAAGCTAATAAATGAACATTTTTTTTTTCTCTTGTTAAATGGTGAATGATGAAATTATTGTGCGAAGAGTGCTTCTATTCAAAGTGTTTGACCCACAACACCTCATAATCTTGTTCTGCCCTGGTGAATTCTGAAGTGGAGCAATTTTGGGGATTCTCGTATGGTCAGGGAACAGCACAGTTACATATTCCTCAAGAGGAAGTTGATGTTAGTTACAGTCACTTTGTTACGTGGTTGCAGTATTACCTTGCTTTTTGTTGAAAAGTCAAACTACCTAACCCAAAATTTGGTAAATCTTCTGCCAAATCCAGGTTTCAGTTACTCCGGTCAAAATACAGAATTCCTTGGACTTGATGACATGGTGATTATGACCAGAATGTAGCCACCCATCAACGTAAATGGCAAGACTGTCTATTTCTGGATAAATCCTGAAGGAAATTATAAGAACACTGATCTCAGTTCTGAAGTCAAAATTTACAATGTGGCAAAGTAAATAAAGCTCGATGACTCTGAGTCTTTATTAATTAATCAGTGTGAATTTTTACTAGTTCCTTCTGTCTAAAAGGACATTGAAAGAATTTTTGGGTTCTACTACTCTTTAATTGAAGTGGAACATCTAATGCACAGAAATGGCAGAACTATTACATATCTTGTGATTCTCCAGGTAAAATTATTTATAAACCAAGATGTGACTTTAATAGTTTTGAATCAGGAGAAAGAAATTGATTTACTCTTACCAAGTAAGAAGGGGAACCTATTACTACTTCACAATAAGCATTTTATTTGCTTGGAGGTTTTTTATTTGTTATTTTTAAATAACTTTAATAATTTTAATTTCCTTGATCAGGCTGTCTTTCCAAAACCAGCATCAAAGGGGTCTAAGTATTGTGAAGGCATCTTTTACTAGAGATCTGGATATGCACAAAACTACAGCCAGGTTTTATTTTGGGTTTGAGACATACGAAACATGAATAAAATGACAAATCACTGGAAGGATGAAAACACTTGTAATCATAATAAAGCCAAAAGGAGACTGAGAGAATTGTCTTGGAGACATGAATGCTTATGCCAGACAAAATATTCTTAGAATGAGCATTTCTACTCTGTAAGAGCACATCAATTTTGTTTTCATAACAAGAAATGAAGAGTTAGTAAATAACAAAATTTATATACAGATCCTAAGTACTGAGTTGGACAATCACATTATTGATTGGCCACCATGATGGCACTAAACCTGAACCTCCTTGATGTCATCATCTGTAATCATCTCTTGATTAGGCTCTCTAAAGCACCATAGGCATGATCAGGTAGAAAGAGAGAGCTCTGATTGAGTAAATCAGTTTGAAAAGGGTCCCTGGAGAAGAATTTCATTTTCCAGGCCAGAATTACCATCTTTGTGCCTTTGAATCTATACTAATAACATAATGGGGGAGAAAAAAAATGTTTCTCATGTTGAAATAAACCATCTGTTTCCTCCCCCTCCTCTGGGTTGGGTTTATCAAATTATGAGCTGAGTATTATACAGCTCTTTTTCAGTGAGAAAAAAGGACTGATGTAAGACAGACCTTTTAAATTCTTCTGTTATCTGCTGGAGGACTGTCGACATATGTAATTATTTAGCATCATATTTGAAAATGGTTTTAAAACTCTTGATAACAAGAGATAATTTGTGTCCCTTTACAGAAAAGTAAATCCCGTGCCAACTGCACACAACTGAAACTAATAATATATTTTAGCAACTCTGACCTTAAGAGATTCTGGTTTTGGTTAGAGATGCAAATCAATGATATCCCAGTCTGTGATTCTACTCTGGAGAAAAAATATAAAACAGGCATCAAAACAACATCATTTCAACATTTGCTTCAGCAAATTAAATTCTTTATTAAGCTGTTGATGACAGTCAAGAAAGCTGATTTTATTTTGCTTGAGCTAAATTGTATCACTATTATGCTGTAACACTTGAGAGAGCATAAACCCAGAGAACTGAGATTGAAACCATTGAGAGCCCTTGCAATCTGAGGCTGGTATCACAGATACAGCGGCACTGGCTTCATCCCATCAGTACACTGCTGCACATAATGTCTCTCTTTGAAAGAATTGGAAAGAATTATTGCTCCTGGAGTCTCCCTGTTTAATAGGGTAAAGTGGGAGGCTCTGGGCCCTCTCTTCAAATTCCAGTGGTAAAACCTATCATCAAAACTTCTGAAAAAGGTCGATGTGTTGAAAAGAATGTAAGTACCTACAACCCTATATCTTGTCTATCCCAAAAAGTTCATGATTCCTGGAATATTTTGAATGGGACTTGATATTATTTCCTTGCATCTTTGCAGAATTGTCCTTATATGTGTGTAGTTCATAGTGTGTTTTTCAGAGTTGGTTTTTTTTTTTAGTTTTTTTTTCTACATAAAGTGATCCCTTCCGAGAATCTCTTTACAATTCTGACTCATAGATTATGTTTTGAGTTTATTTTATTTTGGGTAGCCAGAGGCCATATAATGCTGTATAGACATTTCAAGGGAGGAATGGAATAACTTCTAGCACATATTGTTAGCAGTGGGCTTGGTAGATCTACAAAGAGTGCAATCACGGTTACCAAGTAAACAGATGAAGTCTTAATATGAAGCCAGTATCAATACAACTAGACAACACTGTTAAGAGATGCCTGAGGTCTCAATCACTTCATTCCCTGAACAAGGAGTATATATGGAGTGGAATACTTGGGAATGTCAGGCAAACGCTGATTTACATTGATTTTTATGGGAAGTCCATCCAACAAATGGAATGGAGACGGCTTATGGTTGCTAAATTTTCCACTACAGGAAAATTCAGTCAGCTCAGAACAGTTTCTGATAGGTGCTCTCTGTTCCTTAATCAACACAATAATAATCTATTTTTGATCCATACTGAGTAAAGTCCAACTACCTCTCACCTTGCAATGTGTTGGAATTGCTGATTTAGGTTGTAGCAATGGCTGAGGAAAGGAAAAGATAGTCTGATTCTTATCTGCAAAGAATTCTGGGATAGGAACCTTCTGTGAAACAAGGTGAGTCATTACCATGCTTGTCCATTCATTTCTGCTTGTTGTTCTGGTGCCAAAGCAATTTGAACTGTGGTTGTGTTTGCAAAGGCATTATTTAAAAACAGGTGTGAGAACAGTCTGTAGACAGTTAGTGTGTGAATCCTCTGTGGCCAACAAATTCTGCAGATGCCCTGTTCCTATATTAAAAAAAATAATCTGTAAGAAGTTGTGGCACACTGAACTCTGCTTTTGCTGTATGCACCACCTTGTATCAGCAGAGTTTCATGGTTAAGTGTTCAAAAATTTTTGTCTAGGTATTTCACACATTCTTAACACAGAGACAGACACACCAATTCCCTATGAAGATTTTAAAAACCTCAAACACACCATAGACAGGAAAGGTTTATGATCTCAAAGGTGCTCTTGGAGGTTTCATAAGCAGAAAATACAATTATAGACCCTTAATCCAAAGGCTGTTTTATATCTATACCTCTTCACAACGTAGCATTACCTCATAAGGTCAAAATGACTGTCTGAGGTTGGTGCCTAACCTACTCATTGTCTTCATCCAGCCCGTTGTTGCTGTCAGGAGGAATGATGGACCAGACAACCCCCAAGACACCATGCCTGAGGAAAATCCTGCAAAAAATTACTGGTACCCTGCTACATCCCATAGGTGAAAAGGACAGAATGGATACCTGCTGTCATTTTATTTCACATGTAGGAGATAAAAAAATTGCTAATTTAGTGCTACCATAGCAAGGAATTTAACCCCTATGAGAGCAGCTGCTGGTGCATGTAGGGAATCTACCTGTTGTTGGGGAGGCCACTGGGTAAGCTGCAGGTTTGGTTACGGCAGGAGTTGTGTGGTCTGTGGGGAAAGATCACACAGTGTCTGTAGAACTTCTCTGAAGAGTGACTTCAATAAAAAGGAAAGGTCTACAGGCAGTAAGAAGGGAGGTGGGAAATTTGATTAGAAATGTCTAGCAGAAGAACATAGTTTGCTCCTACTGTGTATGGGTTGTGATGGGATGAAACCAAACACTGCAATTTGCATTTTTTTTTGTGAGAACAGTTGGGAGGAGGGAGAAGAAGTAGCTATTGAAAAGTATACAAGATTTAAAAAATAAAAGACACCTAAAAGAAAGAAAAGAATTAACCTATGGTCAGAATGAATTATCTGACAAATCTTACATTTGTTCCTACAGATGTTTAATCCTCAGATTGCCTTCAAAACTTTCAAAACTATTCAGTCTTAGTCAAATGTCGTGCTATCTTTGGATAAGAGCTGTTGTCAGAGATTTGGAAGAAAAATATTAACACTAATAATAACCATTTTTGTAATATCATGGAATGATAACTATTGAAATATCAAAATAGTACACTACGGTGGGAATTTGTATCTTATAAAAATGTAGAAAGAACTACTACAAAATTATATAATATAGTATGAGGTCAGTATCACACACTGCTCCATATAAGGCTTTCCAGGTGGTGATGCTGAAACCAACATTCATTTATCACTGGGTGCTAGATTTATTTTGGCATCATAGATGTAGAAGGCAGACATCTGTTTAAAATGTTTGCCATACACATGCAACAAACTAGTAAGCTACTCACAGCTAGTTGGACCCCATTTGTACCAAATACACAGTAATCTACACTGTTGCTAATTTATTTTACGTTACTGTTGATCTCCAAACTTTTTTTTCTAGTGGAGAATAATTCATTCTTATTGAAATAGCAATAAACTTATTCCTTATGATTACATAAGTAAGAAACAAATCTCTTAAACGTCCTAATTTTCAACAACACACACTAGACTGTAGTGAGTAAGGAACACTGAAATCTCAGACCAGTTTCTTGTGGGTGTCTAAGAGATTTCCATCTGTGTGCCTCTGGTTCCCTGGATAAGAAACTTGAGGTATGTTGTCTCATTATGCCTCAAATATATATGTTGCACAACAGAAAGGGGACAGTATAAATCAGTTGAACTGAGCTCATATTTTTTTTTTTGGATCAGGGAAAGCCAAACAAACTTCAGATTCTTGAAAAGTGTGTGTGGAAAAGTTAGATGTTTCCATTTTGTAATTATATTATTCCAAATTTGGTTTTAATTTTTCTCTTTCTCTTTCCCCTTCTCTAACAGTCTGTTTTGTTTTATTTTGTTTCTCCACTTTACTATTGTGGGAGGCAGTTAGGAAAGAAGACAATAAGCAGAAACAATTCAAAGAGATTTAAAATTAAAAAAGAAGAGGAAAGCAAATAAACAAAAAATTGGCTCAAGTTTCCCAAGATAAAACACTGCTAGGGAGAAAAAAATATATTTTTTTTCCTTCTCAATGAAAACTACTGGTGACTTCTGTTTCACTCAAGTGATGCCAGGCTGCTGAAACACAGAACCATCAAAGTTGCTCAGTCCTAGAGCAAACTCTCTAACAGGAAAGAAGGAAGAAGATCTTATCAGTGAAAACCTGGACTCTAGATACAGCACACAATCTGCCATTTTGCTTCTAGTCTCTTGGAACTGTTCCACTCTCCTTTATAGGTTTGCTTTAAAGCACTAAAATAAATAAATATTTATAAACGTACTTTAAAGCCATTGTGATTGAAGAGATATGCTGTTTAGAACTAAACATCTGGAATGAACCATAAAATCCAAGAACTGTGCAGCCGTGATGACTCTGTTACATCATAATCTCATAGTGGCCATGCTCTGCAGAGCAGGCTGTGATGGGGCTGTAGTTTTGTCAGTCACCACACGTGCTGTACGAAGCACTGAAACGTCATCTTTTTTTCGCAACACAGAAATACAGTAAAGGGTAATTATATATTTTACAGGAGTATATGTATTAGGAGGAATGAAACAGATCTATATTGTATATATTAGCAATGAAGTAATTATCATTGTATGGACACTGTAACAATTGCATATGACTATAAATAGGCTAAGTGTGAAATTTTGTTCTACTTCTGCATTTTAAAAAATTTTGGGTACCTGCTGCTTTACCTTTTGTGTTGCGTGTTGGGTTTTTGCGTGAGATTTCTTATCCCCACTCCCCTTTATCAAAGAATGAATAAAGTAGATGAAGCTATTCTAGTTGAAATTGAAATCCATGGTATGAAATGTTAATATGTGCAGTTAGTATAGCTCCATGTCTCTGTCCTGTAGTACGAAAAAAAGCAGTGTGCTTCCCAAATCCCTGAACCTTAACTCAGCCGGCTAGGAATTTCACAGAGATTACATACCTGTGTGTATATGTTGAGGTTGTCACTTAATAATTAAGACTATTTACTACAGCTCATGCAACTTGGTGTGTTTTAAAGTCCTCACAAATTTTATCTTTGGGAGCACTTGCTTTCAAATGACCCTGAGAGTACAACAGTCTTTATAGTCAATGTATGTATAAAATGTGAAGTTTAAATATATTATGCTCCAACCACAGTGAAATTGATATACTTTGCTATTTGGCATGGGAAAAAATAGATTTAAAAAAATTCTTTGTCTGAAGAATTTTACCCAAATTTACCAGATAATAGAGCATGAAAGGAAAACAGGTTGCAAATGAAAATTAAATGGAATATTTTGGTATTAAAAGGAAATTTCAAGTAACATGCAAATTTTTCAGGAATTAATAAAATCTTCTGGTCATGATTTTCATTCTTAAATATTCAGGGCAGCAAGTGTCTTCTCTTAACTTTTCACTTCTTTATCTTTTCTGCACTGTTATCTTGACAAACTAAGGGTGTTATGATACTGCTGATCTGGGTAATCTTTCTCACCATGATTTAAGGGTATTGTGTATGTCTAACTGGTACAAACCAGTAATCCTACCAAAAAAGCAGCCTCAGTCACAAGAGGGATTTGTCCTCAATCCCCTGCTGCCAACGGAGGAGAAGCCACTGAGGGAATTGCAGCAACTAAAACTCTGGGGAGAACAAGGGAAAGGAAAGCTTCACTCTCACAGTGTGTGGTGCTCCTTAGCAAGTATATATAAACCACTGTGGGCGGGTGGCTGGGCAGAGTCAGGAAAAGCAGCTGGAGGAGGTAGGGAAGCCCCTGTTATTATTGGCATATACTAGCACAAGGTAGCTGCAGGTGGTATGAGTAAAAGTGAAATTATGAGGCATAATTTCATAATGAGTATCAAATTATTGTGTGTGATGAGTAAGGAAATTCTTTGTAGTATTTTAATAAATGTCATAGATCTAGCTAATTACCTGTGTAAAAATAACCTATTGAAAAAGCACAGTTAAAACAATTCTAAGAGGAAAGTAGGAGCAGTTAAAGGTGAATCACCTGGAAAGGATCTAAAACAAAGTGGAGGAACTATTGTAGGAGTACTTATACTTGACAGCTCTGCAGCTGGTCTTTTAGTGCATAGTCTGTCCATGCTAAATATGCAGAATTACAGATAATATTAAATTAGGCAAGCTGGACTAATTAATACGACTAAATTACAGAAGATAAGCCTGAAATTCAGATGGATTGTTTTACAGAAAGATGTAGGGTAACTACTATAACTAGATCAACCTACTCTTAGCCTGGCTGTTATGAGAGAACCTCACATATATTCCAAGGAAACATTATTGTGTTCTTAGAGAAAATGTACATTTTAACACTTGGTTGTTTTGACACTCTGTGGTGTGTATTATATGCTCTGGGTGAATAGGTAACATTCTGTCCTGGAGAATCCATTTTCTGTGTCTTTAATCAGCCAATGTCAGCTCTGCTGGTTGTCTTGTCTTCCACAGAGCTGGAAAACAGATGGAGCTCTAGTCAGGGAGTCTGGGCGTGTGAGGGTCCTACCCTTGAAACAGGTGAAAAATCCTCAACCTGTTACTTGAAAAGAGGAAATAATGAGTGCAAACATAAAGCCCATCTATTAGTGTGGAAAAGAAAAGTATTCTGGCGTGCTGTACAAGTAATATTTTCTGTGCTTAAGAGAAAAAAGTTCTGGTAATTTGAGAAACTGCACTAACAGATATGAGTATTAATACACCAGGTACACCAGCTCAAGAGCATGAGAGTATTGTCAAAAATGTGCAGAAACACTCCAGATACTGGAAGAAACTTGCCTTTCCAGAATGTATGCCACTACTTTATACATGGACCATTGCAGCCGTGAGATGAAGGAGGATAGCATTAGAGCCTACAGTCAGTATGCAATGAAAGGAAACCAAAAGTTATATCTTTCTATTATCTTGCGTGTTGTATTATATACAGGCTGTCCACTGGCCTTCCTCCACCTTGGATGTACTCTAATGGCAGTGAGTGTTTTGGCAGGGAATGCACTGACTGGTGTCTGTCACACATTATCCAGTGAGAGCTATTTCTGCTTTTGCTAAAACTACAGCTTGGAAATATGTACTCCTGAGACATTTTGCTGTTTGAAAATGCTCCAGGAACTGGTTCCATGGCTGTAAATCAAGAATTATAATGTCATCATAATACCAAAAAACTTTCAGTCCCAAATGTAAAAATTTGATGTTCAGCTGACATGAATAGGCTATAAACCAGAGGGGAACATGAACTGTTTGATAGTTTTCCCACGTATGATGCTAATATTTCTGAATTTTAGTTTCACTCACATTTACATGAAAATTGTCATCTGTCAATGGTACTTGAAATGGCTGTTTTCCTAGTGAAGACAGAAAAAGGATATGAATTCCTGATTCTCTTTTGGCCTAAAATTTCTTATACATTGACCCACTTAAAAAAACTTTTTTAGCTTTTTAAGTTGTGGTTTTTTTTTTTTTTTTTGCCTATGGAATGCTAATTTGCTAAATCTGTATGTGAGAAACTTTGTCTTTCATTTTTAACTAATTTGTTTAAACTCTGAAAGTTGGCAGAGAAGTAAGGAGAGAGAAAGCTCATTACTCTAAGCTCTCACATGTCCAGGTTCTCGGGATTTCAGTGGCAAGCTCCTGACCTGAGACTGGAAGGACACGTATTCTGCCCCATCATATAATTCTCATCTGGATTTATGACCAGGTCTCCAATGAGATTCTCTAATGCAAGTCAGAAATGTAAATTGTCAGAATTTGAAAATAACTTGGCTACTGCAGTATCAAATGTTACCATTAACTTTAAGATGTATGACATTCAGCTCAAGTCCACAGTAGACAAATGAATTCTGTATCCCAGAGATGAGTATTGACTCTAAACAGTGTATTAAATAAGGAGAGCACAGCAGTGTACGGCACCTGGTTGTGCACGTGTACAGGTCTCTGCATCATTTTGCATGTTGAGTGTAAGTTTTTATAGATGCATATCAAATTACATCCTCTTCCAGGATGGAGGTGTCTTACTGAGCCCTGCCAGAAAGCTGTGCCTCACCATTCAGCATTAGCAGTGTGGGATCTGACCTCAATTCAGGCCTCTTGCTGCCCTAACTGAAGGACTGCAGAGAGGCCTTTCTGGGACCATGCTTATAATGTTTTCCTTTTTACAAAAGCACTGAAGTTTCTCAAGGCCAGATGGTGACAGAGGAGAAGGGTAAGGAAGTAGTAATGGATCGCTTTCAGAAGATTGTTTTCTCTTTGTATCGTAAGTTTTCTCCAGGATAGTTTACATATTTAAAGCAACATCTCCAGAGGGATGGGAATCCTAGGCTTTTCTTTCTAATTGAGTGCTTCCACCTGTCCCAATCTGCTGAGCAGTTACATGTCCTTTGCCTTGCAGATGATTTGGCAAGGATGTATGAACTCCCTCTGCAAATGTGGGTTCTACAGGTGTTTGAAATCTGGCACTTTGAGTCCAAAGGGAGCATTCATTATCTTTCTCTCTCACATGCACACACATACACACACACATACATACACTTTGCCTTTCAAAGCAGTCCTTACATCCTCAGACCGCCTGACAATGGATTTAAAATGAAGCAACAGCCACCCCAAGGCATGATTTGTTCTTTCAGAAACGGCACTGAACTGAATTTGTGGTATACAGATGGCAAAGTTGTGCTTTACAGAACTCAGTTGTGCTGATGTGTGAAGCAGGTCTCAAACAGTTCAGCTGGCAAGAATGGGTGATTCAGCCATTCACAAAAAACAGCAACTAAAGTACTTAAGCTCTGTAGCCAGGCTTAAATTACTGATATGAGCAGAGCCAGAGCAGAGGACTGTCATTTGTTTGTCCTTGCTGGGCATGATATTAGCTCAGTTGATTAGAGCCTGGTGCTAGTAATGCCAAGGTTGTGGATTCAATTTGTGGAGGGACCATTCACTGAAAAGTTCAAGATCCTTGTGAGTCCTTTCCAATTCAGAGTATTCTGTGATTCTGAAAAGAATCCCTGCTACATCTCTGGCCTGGGAATTTGTCACTGTGCCACCAATTTCCGCGGGTTGCCTGGGAGCTCAGCACAATCTGGGGATCATTCGCACGGATGTTGTAAATGTGGCCTCCCTGCCTTGGAGGCCTAGGGAGCTTTAAATCATGGATAATGCTCTTTAGGGACAGCTAGCCTCAGGGTCCTGAGCACATTTTGTTTCAAAGTCTGGTTTACTCATCTGTATTGTTCTGACCTAGGCTACAACAAAGAAATAGAGGAGTTTTAGACCCCAATTCCAAGCCCTTCTACTCTACCCAAGACTTACTTTTGATGCTTTCAAATTTTTTCTTTTAAACTGAAATTCTTTTTCTAGGCTCAGATAAATTGACTCAACCTGAATACCTACTCGTTTCAATATATAGGATAAACAATACTTTAACTTGTCTTTTTAGGTCTCTTGTTTGAATGAGAGTGCTAATCATTAAACCTATTTTTTTTTCTGCCTGCACAGAATGAATTGCAAGACTGAGGCCCTAGCATCCTCTCTGTCCCTACCCTGTAACACTGTTCCAGACGAATTCAGCTGTTGAATATTTACTAGAAGAATTGGTCAAAGAAAAAAATGAAGGGAGAAATTAGGAGAAAAATTGAAATAGAACATAGGTTAAAATATGCCTAATCATGTCAGTAACCTTTATTGCTTCTGATTGTAGGGGAACCTTCTCCTGGCAGGGTAAATAATTCTATTTATTTACCCTCACACATACAAAATTCTCAATGACATTAATTAACATATTCAATTCAAAAGGAAAACATGAGAGAAAGAAGGAAAGGGTTGAATCTAGTGTTTACACAAAGATACATTTTTGTTTCCCTCATGTTTAATCTATCACACATGCACAATGAGTACTAGGTTTGCCCTTCAGCTTCAGAGTCACTCGTCATAGATATTAACAAGGAGTCACCCTGTGTCAAATCTAGCTCTTTCCCTGTTTTTCTTCGTGTGAAATGTGTTGTGGTTTAATTTAAATGTGATCTCTGGCTGCACATGTTTACCAGAACTGTACAGATTCTTTTAGTCATTTACAAGACATTTTGCCTGTTGTATGAAGACCTAAGTGCCTCTGCATTTTCCTACCCTGAGGACTTCAGAGTAAGAACTGGAGCACAGTTTCACTGGAACCTATAGTACAATTGCTCAAATCCTAATGCTCACTGTCAGAGACAATAGCTCCCATGAGGAGGGGCAACAATCCTGTATAAACAACAGCCTTGTGATCACAGTAAAAATGAATTTCAGCTCTCAGAAGAAACACATTTCAGGAAAGGCAAAGGATGTGAATTTCAATATTGGCAAATGAATTTGTATTGAGAAGTGTGCTCCACATCCCTCTCTAAAATCCGTTAGGAGTAGGTAAATGACTGTATACAAAACCAAAAAAAAAAGTAGAAAAGATAAAGAAGAGAGAGACGTGCAGCCAAGAGACACACATGAAAAAAACCATGTATTATGGAGTGCAGAATAAAAAAATATACTCAACAAGTTCAAAATAATAAAGCAATGTCTGCTAGTCTGTTGCTCCTTGGTTATTTGAACTGATACAAAAAACGGAAAACTTTTGAGTAAGAATGGGCATTTTACAGCAGCTTTATGCTAAGAGGATGAGACTACTACTTCAGATTTACTGCTGATCTGTGACTTTCCTATTTAATCTATGGAACCTAAAAGATGTTTGTGCCTGCTATTGGTCTCCTATAATTTGTGATTTATAGACCCTGGCAAAACAAAAGTGAGTTGAATTACGGAATGTTTTATTATGACATAATGTAATACCTTTACTATGTAGTAAATGTTCAATAGAGAACGCACTTTATAGTTCATCTGTAAAATCAAGAAATCTACTTTTTGAGCTTGGATTTTATTTAGCACGGAGTTCCCTTAGTCTCTGTTACTCACAGAAATATGATACAGAATCATAATTTTCACATGCTGTGGGACATCAGGATCCTTTTATTCCTTTACATTTTTTTGAAGGCTGTGAATCTCCAGAAAGTGTCAGAAAATTCGAGCAGAGATAGCGGCCTCCTTTACTTTGCTGAAGGTGTAAAATGGTAATTGAAATTTATACTCAACATTTTACCTGACTTATATTTTGAGATGCCTACAGAGTCAAGAAAAATTGATAAAACGTTTTCTCTGTTTCAGTCAACAGCTTGGGAAAGTGGGGAAGAGGAGGGAGAAGGTTAAACTGAAACCAGGAAATGTTGTTTAGAGTTAATCTCCTTTTAAAATCTGTGTGTATATCTGCTTCTGAAAACTTTTGCTGTCAGGTGCAGCCAGATAAAAATCAGCCACAGAGGGAATTTATAATTTATTTTGGCTTGGCTGAATGATGATTTCTTAGTATCACAGTTACTTTTTTTATAATGCATCTCTTCACTGTGAGAAGCAGATATTCTCCCTCTGGTATAAAACTGATAGGCAATAAATCTATTTAATATCTTGTAGTTCTGTGGGACTCCAGCTGAGAATTTTGCCAATACAAATGATGCTCCAGATCACATTTTGTGTTTGCTCGTACTTACTGGAACATCAAATTTCAGTGGCAACCATCTTTTAGTATACACATCATTGGATGAAAGCAGAAACAGAAAATATGATTCAGTGTAAATATTGTGGATCTTCTGAACAGTGTTATCTCCCTACTTTTCCCTTATTTTACACTTCTCTTTTCACTATGAGCAACGGTTACTATCCACTAGGATAAGACATTTCTTTCTAGCTTAATTTTAACTTAAGTTTTGTGGTGTCTGCATTTGCAAATGTGTATTGAAACGTACATGCTGTTCCTTTATTATTCTTCTTTTCCCTGTAAAACCCTTTTCCCTTCTGATGTAAAATTGGTTTTGAGTCTGGTTTTGCAAGTGGGCTGGAGATTTCTAATACTATACATCTATAAGTCAGTCTTGTTTTGTAAAAGGCAGCTTGAAGATACAGGGCTGGAGGCCTCTCCAGCAAAAAAAAAAGAAAGTCAGTCTTTTAAATTATTCTAGGAGGTTAGGAAGAAATTCAAATTCATATAATTTATTTGACTATAGTTTTCTTTCCATTTAGAATTAGCATCAGGGAAGCAAGGATCTATCCTGCCCTGTGTCTCTGACTCGAACAAAACTTAGGAAATACTCGTGCTCTGTTGTCCTTAATGCAGCAATGCAAAATCAGGTTAGGAAGAGATTGTAGACTAGCATTTTGGAGAGCTGGATTTTTTTGGTTTTTTGTGGGGTTTTGTTGGGGTTTTGGTTGGTTGGTTGGTTGATTTTGTTGGGTTTTGTTGTTGCTGTTGGTGTTTTTTTCAAATTTTGTTCCTCAGCCAAAGATATAATTTGTGACTTTGAGAAAGCCATTTCTTAGCTTAGGTTTCAGCTTCACAGGTTTATGTGGCAGTGTATTGGTAATGGTGTGGGGAGATGGTGGGGGCTGCAGGTGTGGCTTCTGTGAGAAGTCACACCAGCTGCAGCTGGGTCAAAACAGACCTGCTGCCAGCCAAAGCTGAGCCCATAAGTGATGTTTGTGGCACCTCTGTCATAACTTTTAAGAAGGGGTAAAAACCACAGCAACTGTGAGAGAAGAGTGAGAAAATGTGAGAGAAACAGCTCTGCAGACATCAAGATCAATGAAGAAGGAGGGGAAGGTGCCGGAGCAGAGATTGCATGATTGCTCAGTGGTAACACCAGTTGCCTGTGAGTGGCAGAACTGAGATTGCTGCATAGCTTGAGGCTTCAAATCTTTCCAACTTTGGGAGAAGCAGGAGAGAGTGGCCTCATCAAGGGGAGATGAGGAGTGAGTAATGGTACAAGCTGGGCCATTGTGTGGTGAGCTCAGATGGGAAATTTTACCCTACTTGCTCGTTTTATGAGTGACTCCCAACTTTTTGTGATGTGGATTGGATGAGCAATAAGCTGTGGAAAGCACTTATGCCTCTGGGTCTTCATATTTTGTGTGTGCATCTCTGAAGACAAGAAGAGAAAGCCTCTTTGGTGAGGGACTTGGACTACACATACAACCTCATGAGACCTAAGTAGAATCTATGATATATCAGAAAAAGTCGAGGATGATTTTATGGTTGATTCTGGTCAGTGGGTGTTTCCATGTAATTACAACTGTAGAAAAATTTAGGTTGAAAGTATTTTGTGGACTGGTACAAACCCCAGTCAAGTCAGAAATAATTTCAGTGTTGGGACAGACTGCCCAGAGACTTGTCCAGCTGAGATTTTGAATCACAGCCTCTCTACGACTGACTAGTTACGATAAGTACATAGACCTTCCCACATGGAAACTCTTCCACAGGAATTTTCTATATTCTTCACTTTTCTTTCTCAGGATTTTTGCTAAAAAAATGAACATTGTAGTATTTTGCTGGAAATTTCAGAAGTGGTCTACTTGATGTTATTGCACTTTTTTCTGAATTTTCCTAAAATTATTTTATTTTATTGCAAAGCTTGATTTTGCAGTCAACATTCAGTTGTAGTGGAAAAATCTTGAGCTTATGAATTATTTTAAGAACTCAAAGGAAAGAATAATTTCATATTGGAAATCAAAATTTGGCAAGCTATAGTATTTTGAAGATTTCAATTCCCCAAACATAATGCACTTCTCTTCTGCTTTTTACATGGCAGAACAGCAATTGCACTTTTTATATTAAAATGAGCTGTTTCCATGTTTTTGTATGTACACTGGTCTCAAGGGCCTTAACACTTTGACAGGTTTCTGTGGTTATTCAAAGAGCTGTTATGTATAAATAGCAGGCGGTTTTGTAATGTCAAGAAAAATAAAAATTCTTAATTCACATTCAAGTTCAGACTATCTGCTGTTTCAATTAATTTTCCTGCAATTCACCTTAAAAATTATGGGATCTCTATGATTTTTGAGTCTGTTTGGTCAGTTGGTTGGTTTTTAGGAAAAAAACACTATGAATAATTGGCCAGACCATATCAGCTCTGTCAAAGAAGATGTAATCTTAGCTCAGAACAGCACTTGAGGAAAACAAAATGAAAGACAAGATTTAGGAACAATTCAGCCTTCTCTACATATGGCAGTTTCAGCTGTTTCTTTACTTTTTGTTGTTGTTGTTAATACATCTAAAAGCTGCAGGGAACAATTATGATCATCCTGGCTGAACTGCTTCATAATCCAAACTACACCATTTCACCCAGGGACTCTTGCACATAACGTAACAGCTTGTGATTGAATTACTAGAGCATGCTGAATTGCTGAAAGTCCTTACATGGAAACAAGTTGTTTGTTCTTTAGAAGTTTGCTCTTTGTTGCTCTAGCAGTGTCAGGTTTGTGGTATCATAAAGGTCCTTAGCAGCAGTTTGCTGTGATCTTGCCATAAGATGATTACGATTCTAGATGAGCTGCAAAAAAAGCAGAGATGTTGATTTAAGCCCCAGTCAGTCATAAATGAGCTGAGTTTTTAAAAGCTTACAAAACCTCTTGGATTCTATTACTTTCAAACAAACATTTTGTATATGATCAAATAAAGCCCCGGTATCTTTTGGAGTTGTGGGGTTGAAGAAGGCTCATCTGTGAGAATGGTTTGCTATGCAGGGTGCTCAAAGGGCAGTACAGAATGCTTTCTTGTTTTCAGACAAGAGCTATGCCTCAGGTGAGCCCTTATAGATATTGTCTGCAGAGACTGTAGGCTATCTCTCCGGAGCACATATTAGGTGTTCTCACAGAGTGAAGAGTAGGAGAAATATTTTGCAGAGAATTTATCTGTTTACTCAATGGTTGTTTTATTTTTTTTTCTCCCTCAGATAGGCCCATTTTCTGTAATTGCTTTTGGAGTAAACTACTGCCTAAATAGAAAAAATAGAAGACTATTATAATTCATTGGTACTGACAATTTTTGCTCAACTTTTTCCAGTATGACACTGTAACAGTAACAGGACTGTTTTATAACTAATTTGCAGGAATCATCTCTGTCCAGTTTTCAGAGAGCATCTGTCACAAACCCCTGGAATATATAACTTAAAATAAGACCTAGTCTAACACAGTGCCATCTTAATCCATGATAAGATTCATATTCAGTTTGGCAGGCAGTGTGTCAGAACAAAAATTTGCTAGTGAGCTTAAAACTAAATTAGCCAAGTAAACATATGAGCTCAGTTTGAGATTGGGCTCTAAGTATCAAATCCTGTGAAGTGCTGAAATTTTTTAGTGTACTGCATTTCTGAAAATGAAAAGGCTAGGACTTCAGGAAAACTACATGGAAGACAGCAATAGCTTTTGTGCATATCATTGTTGTTGACATACTCTTTTCATAGCTGAGACTCTTTTGACTTTTCTTTGACTATTTAGGCAGTGCTTTTTTCTGTTGTCAAAATTAAACAGATATCCAAGGGCTTTTCTGTATTTAAGTTGAACTGTTTAGGGAAGACAGTTAATTAATTCTTTCCCGGTAGTTTCATTAAGTCTCTATATTTATTCTGTGAACTATTTTGTTTAAATGGGCTTGTTTGGAGGCTATTCTCTTATCTATAAAACCAAGATACCAGTAGAAATGTATTCTAAAAGCCTGTTGGAAACTAGGCATGTATTTGAATGCATACTGAAGGTATACATTCATACTTGTAAACCAATATATAGATGGATTGTGACAAATAAGCAAATATTTATAAATGCTATTAGTGGAAAAACATTGATTAAATCTCTCAGGAATCTATTCCAAGGATTTAATCTTTTGGATTAAATCTTTAGGATTTAAAGTGGTGCTTATTTCACCAGCCTGAAGTCTCTGATGGTTAAGTCAGTTATTCCAACATCTTCCAATGTCAATGAAGAGAGAGAGACCCTGGCCTAACAAAGAGTAGGGAACTAGAATACACTACTATCTTTCAGATAGTCGAAAGCGGGTAAACCAGACGTTATCATTTCAGTGTAAGTGGTCATTAAAACACTACCCATTTATATCTAATGCACTCCACACAAGCTATAAAGTGTACCAGGGATAGCATTTCACAAGCTTTTCATTGTTCATCATTTCAAATATCAGTCTGTAAAGTGGATATGACATTAGTTTGGATAAGATGCTTATTTTGCTGACATGTGGGACATGCAATTGTGGCTTTGAATGACTTTCTTACATATCTGCTACCTACTTCACTTTTTTTTTTTTTTGACATCAGCTTCCAGTTTCTCAGTTTAGAAATGATATTTCAATTTAAAGCAGTGTAAATGGAGGGTAACACTGATATATGCTGAGTAGAAGGTATAAAAATACTGAATCTATTTTTATTTGAAAATGAGCTAATTATTCTGGATTGGGGCCTGCTCATTTTGAAAGTATCGTTAATGACTTTAAAAAGAATTCTGCGGAGAACAAATGTTATGAGTTTGGTTTTTTTTTTTTTTCCTCATAGAGATCTATTTTGTTGAATATGCTCAATTTGTCAAGAAAATCCTTAAAATTCCATAAGATGATACTTCAATAAGCAAGGTCCAGCATGTGTGACATGTATGATATGTAAAGAAACTGTAATTGCACTTCTGCTATTGCTTCATTTTTATTTTTTTCATTTGAGATGTCATTCTATAGCAGATTTTATAGTTTACAAGGTGAATTGATATAATTAGTTTGGTTTCCTGCCATCTTTCCCATAGGTCAAGCCAATTAAAAAACAACTGAGGGAGACAGTACTCAAAACTGTAGCATATGGCACCATGGCATAAAACATACAGTAGTTGGAAAGCAATTCGGTTGGGATTTTAACTTTGAAGTTTAATTGAATGTAAACAGTGTTTGTCTCCGAATCACCTTGAAATTTCCTTTTTGGCTTCTTATTTTCAGCAAGAGTAAGATCACTATTCTCTCCTTGGGTCAGGTAACAACATTTTTTTTGCCTTTGAATGAGTTCCCTGCTACAGCTGTTTCACTGCACAACATTTTACTTTGGTTGTAAGCAGAATCAGTTGAAAGCCAGAATTTCTGATTTGTGATGTGTTTGGAAATTCCAAAATTAGTTTTACTGCAGAGAGCAATCCTATTCTCACCCACTAAGAAAACAAATAAAATGTGTTCTTTTCAAATCTTCTTGCTATGTGAAAAACATACTAGCAATAAATGAAACTGGTTGTTTTGTTCTCTTGTGGGTTTTTTTTTGCTTCAAGTCAAGTTTCACAATGCTATTTCCTATCCAACCCGAGTCTGAACTCTTAAGACAGGGAACCTGATTTCCCTGGGAGTAGCCTTGGAGCAGTGTAGCGTGTTGACCCAGGATGGACGTCAGGCACCCACCAAACCTGCTCTATCTTTGTGGATTATATCTAGATTTGCAGAGGGATATCTATATCCCTCCACTAGTGGACAGGGGAGAGAAAATATAATGAAGGGTTCATGGGTTGAGATAAGGTCCAGGAGAGAAATCACTCGCCAAATATTTCAAAAAAGAAAACAGACAAAAAAACCCAGACTTGAATTGGGATATTAATTGAATTTATTACCAACAAAATGAAATCAGGTTAATGAGAAATTAAACAAACCTTAAAAGCATCATCCCCCAGTCCTCCCTCCTTTCCAACTCTACCTCTTCCCACCCACTGGTGCAGGAAGACCAGGAATATGGGTTACAGTCAGTTCACCACAGTTTGTTTCTGCTGCTGCTCAGGGTGAGGAGTCCTTCCCCTGCTCCAGTGTGGGGTCCCTCCCATGGGAAACAGTTCTACATGAACTTTTTCAGCGTGAGTCCATCCCATGGGCATCAGTTCTTCCTGAACTGCTGCAAGGTGGATCACTCTTCCACAGGGTGCAGTCCTTCAAGCACAGGTTGCTCCAACATGAGTCGCCCATAGGATCACAAGTCCTACCAGAAAACCTGCTCCAGCATGGGCTCCTTACTCCACGATTCTGCAGGTCTCTGTTTCAGCATGGGTTTCCCACAGGTTCACAGCCCTCTCTCTGGCACCCACCTGCACCAGTATGGGCTTCTCCATGGGATGTACATGGATCTTTGCATCCCCATGGTCCTCCATGGGCTGTAGGGGCACAGCTGCTCCACCATGGCCTGCACCACGGGCTGCAGGGGCCTCAGCTGCTGCATCTGGAGCATCTCCTGCCCCTCGAGGCTTCTCCACTGACCTTTGTGTCTGCACAGTTGTTTCGTCTCACATATTCTCATTCCACTTTTCTCTGGCTGCAATTTCATTTGTACAACAGCTTCTTTTTTTTCTTCTAAAAGATATTATCACAGAGATGTTATACTATTTCTGATTGGCCCAGCCTTGGTCAGTGGCAAGTCCACCTTGGAGCCACCAGACATTGGCTCTGCTTGACATGGAGGAAGCTTTTAGCAGTTTCTCACAGAAGCCACCCCTGTAGCCCCTCACTACCAAAATCTGGCCATGCAAACCCAATACAGGCAGTCTGACAAAACCAGGTTTGCCGGGAAGTTTCTATCAATGTTTTATCACAAGGTGTGTGTGCACAGGGTGTTTCTCAGTGCTGCCACTCTGTCCTCCATGTCTTGTAAGCTGCTACCAGGTTCCTTGGAACAACTTAAGCACATGCCAACCACTATTTTACAGGCAGTCCCTGGGTGAGATTGAAAAGCTAGAGTGACCTAGGAGAGATTCTCCAGACACATTTTGGAAGTGGTCACCTTCTGGAGCCATAGATCTCACTAGCAAAGAGAAGAAGGCTGTTGGACCGAGTATTTGGAAAACACTCTTTTTATTTCTCTCCCCCGCCCCCTCCCCTCTTCTGCTTAGATTAGAGCTTTTCAAGTAACATTTGTTTTTCTATGAATATAACTTAGTACACCACTCACCTCAGCTGCGATATTAAGTGTTTCTATTTGATTACTAAAAGGTAATTCTGAAATTTGAGGTCTAAATCTAGGTCCAGTGTTTCTTAGAAAAGGTAAAGTTCTTTCCTTACTGTTTAGAGATTCTTTCAAATACAAGATTTTTTAATTTCTTGTGATTTTTTTTTCACAATATAGTTCAGTCAAGGCAACATTTTTTTATCTGCTATCGACTTCAAATCTGAAAATACCTTAACCATAGTTATATATATAGCTGCTGAATTTGACTTTCTCTTATTCCATTAAGCACCAACATAACTCATCTTCCCACAAATAATGGAAATACAGTAAAAGTGCAGTTGCATGCAATCAGAGTAATGTGGCTGCTCTGTAAATACAGTTATATCACACTACTGGAGAATAGGCAAACGAGATCTAGATCCAGAATAAAAGTGTTATTCCTGGATTCATGTAATGAATAAATTAATGTCTTTATATACTATTCACTATGATCTTGAATGTACATTGAGATACTCTCTGATGAGAATGAGAGAGCAAAACATGTCAGCTTAATTTTTAATCTCATCTACGGGGTAGTCCTTGTAAAATAATAATTATCAAATCAGATTCTCTGAAAGAATGAACTTGTCAAACCCACATACATTATCTGTTGTGGCAATTGATGTCAGTATGGTAATGCTATGCCAGCAGTGCTTAAGCTACGAGTTTGTCAGTTGTCCCATGATAAACTCTAGCATTTGAGGGATTTTTTTCATCCCAGTTCCTCAAATCACACA
This sequence comes from Cephalopterus ornatus, assembly GCA_013396775.1. Lineage (NCBI taxonomy): Eukaryota > Metazoa > Chordata > Aves > Passeriformes > Cotingidae > Cephalopterus > Cephalopterus ornatus. The sequence goes on from VZRE01001356.1 coordinate 237,417, forward strand.
GGTCTGACATTCAATATGCAGTCCTCAGGGTTTCAAATGTTCTTTTGCTCTTGATTTATGCTAACAATAGAATATTTGACAGAATGAAGACTTCATATCATCACAGTGACTAAGTAACTCTGATTAAATAGATTCCAGAAATTGGCTGTGGACAGTTGCACTGAAGTAGGAAGTTTGGATGAGTAAAGTTGGAAGTTAAAGTAAACTTGAACTTTGTAGCAGTGGAAAAGTGAAGGCTAAAGAGGGAAGCAGCTTATTTCCCAAATTTCTTTGCTCTGAAGGCAGTGTGAAACTTCAATATGTTCTTGATATTTGGAGACCAGGCTTAGGGACTCTTCTTGCTTGACTTTAAAAGTCTTCCATTTGAATGGTTGCATGTGGGTTCATCACCTTGGGCTCAGACACAGGCCTTTCCAGGGTTTGATTCCTGAGCTTTCTTTAAAAGTAAGGTAAATCACACTTCCTAGTACTTGACAACATAGATCCCCGATGGCAAACAAAAATGTGCATGTCCATGTTGCACTTGCCTATGAGTGAACTGCTGAATCCTTAGCAGGGACTAAGTAGAAAAAAGTTCTAATATTGGCAGGGAAAGCAGAGAGCATTGCTACAGGCAGAGCAAGCAGTAATTCATAGAAATGGGTCTGGAAGTCTCCTTTATTGGTACAACCACATGATAGATTATATTTAAGATCAAATGGAGACTAGTCACAACCAAGTGCTTAGCAAGGGAATTGTCTTTTTTTTTTGAGCATCTTTTCTATCTTGTTGTTGATGTACTAATTATTTCCAATCTCTGTCTCTCATTTTAAGTTGCAGTAATCATAAGATTTTGTGCAAGAAATTGCATTATTACTTCTTCAGATGTATTTTTATATATAAAATTTAAATTTATTCCACTTACAACAGTATGGCTTCCCTGGTTATAAAGCATTTTGGGAACATTGTTCTCAGAAATATTCAATCAGATTTATCATCCTAGTGTTTTACATACCCTGGTATGTAAAGAATATTTTTTAAATCCTTTTAGGTATTCTTAAGTGAAAAAAAAAAAAATAAACCCAACTGAAACATATATATAACAAATTACCAAGGGCAAGTTTTCTTTAAAAGAAAAGTTCTTCCCTGACTCTCTAAATCAAGCTGGAATTAATATCTTCTGCTGTCTTGTCTTGCCTTATAACAATCAGGAAACAATTTATTCGTTGCCACATGATGCAACTAAATTAGAAGACAGAAGGTCTGTGAAGCGAATGTTTCCCAAGGAGAATATCTTTTCTCCAGAAAGTGAGAGTCTAGAAGTTACAGTGTATTATCATCACCTTTCCAAACTCCTCCCCTCTCCTTCCCTACCAGATTCTCTCAAGGTTTATTTGAAATTGTATAAAACTCCGTATCCACGGAAAGCGCCATTATCTTTTTATTTAAAATAAAGAGCTGTACTTCCCCTTCATCGCTTGGAAGTACCACAAAAGCTTGCACAGCTTACACTAGAGGGCAATAGTGGGCTATAAATATTTTGCAGCTCATCCTTGGCGTTTACACCGCAGTGCCTCTCAAGCACATCAGGCCCCTCTTCTCCACTAACTATAGGCGGTTTCAACAGTGTAAAATCTTCCACAATAGGACCAAGTGCAGTTATGTGCTACTTCCACTGTTCTCACGATTTGGTGTATTTATAACTCACAGATGAAACCGGTGACTTTCATTACTCCAGAAGGTTACTCAGCATCAGTCTGAACCCAACATTCAGGCTTTCCTGCAGTGCTAATACACTTTCCTCTAAATCTCAACTCAACTATCTGGAGTAATGACTCTTGCTACCATTGGTAATATCAAACAAGAGGGAGCCCATATGTGATTTTACACATTTTTCTTTGAAATTCTTTTTAGAGCCAATTTAAATCCTCCTCTTCAGAGACTAAAGCATTACTATGCATAAGTCTCATACCTTGTTTCTGGATGTACAAATACAATACCAGCGGCAGAAAAGGTGAAGAGAGATGAGTAAGACAAAAATATTTCAGGAAAATATAAAAGGACAACATTTACGTTTCTTGCTTGAAATTATGACATAGTTTCCTAAAGAAAAGATTTTTGCCTTAGAACTTCTAAGAAAACTAAGCAGAGTTCCTGTGTTGTTACCTACTCTGTGGCTTGAATTGAATGTCATTTACAAATCTAAGAGTTTTGCATATCCCAGCTTTCTAAAAGTTTTGTACCGCTATTGGAGGACTACAAGTAGAAACAACCTCTTTATTCCTTTGACTTCTGCCTTTTGTCATTTGTATTTTTTTCTGCTTAAGATGGCTGCTGGAATTAAGCTCTTATGACAAATTCAGGGTGGAGAAAGAATTTTTTTCGCATTAGCTGCAAGTTCATTTTGCATGATATAAAGATTTAGGGAACAAGTCATTATGACCTTACATATGTACATTTTTACAAGTATTAGTCCATTTTTAATTGCCAATAAGAGGTGATCTCCACAAGAAGGGAGTATATTTATAGTACTTAAGAAGTGGTTGAGATGTAGCTTTTCTTTGGTGTTGGTGCACATTTGTTTTTGTTTGTTTGTTTTTTGTTAATTTTTTGTTTGTTTTTGCTTGTTTGTTTTGTGGTGGTTTTGGTTGGTTGGGTACTTGAAAGGATTTATTAAAGTGATCTCTAAATAGCACTGAGGCACCTTCCCCAAACACTACACCTGACCTGATGGTAGTTACCTTCATAATTTTCTGAACATAAGTTCCTACAAATGCCTGCTAATTGTCCTTTACTTGGATCCATCCATGGGACCACAGTTGTTAGAGACAAACCCTCAGGTTAGGAGCCTTTGACAAGATGAGGGTCCTAGCAGTCACTGTCTCTTTTGCCTTAATTTTTTGTGATGGAGGACAGGAGCTCTGAACTTGTTTAATTGGCTTTTATATTTAATAGACTGCCTTCCATTACATCAGCCTGCCCCTCGGGCCCTGCTGAATTACTGATTGATTTCTAATAGCTTTTAGAGTTAATACTGTAGCCTCCTGCTATTTTTCAGTGCATTTGGTTGGTGTTTTTATCTATCGGCTTCCTAACACATACCCAGATAGTGAAATAGTTTGAGTGTTTCTGATTGGGAAACACTGCAGGGAGGGAGAGAAACACCCAATAATGTTTTTTTCGTGGCTTTTAATTGGAAATGTCACAGAGAAACATTCTGACAAAGCTGCCTATCATAAGTCATCCTGAGTACTAGGGACTAAGCCCTAGCATGTTGTTAATGGGCTCAAAGGATTCAGCAGTTACAGCCATGTCCAGAAAAGTCTTCTTTTGCTGTTGCTGCTTTCCACTAGTTTGTGAAATCTTTGAAAATCACCTGCGGTCCACATAACAGTCAAGTAAAGCTCTACTTGAGACTGCAAAAGTATTTTCCCTGCCCCTGGAATTCCTGCCCACCTGGCCATGCAGCAGATGCCTGAGAACCTCACTGTTAAAGGCGATTCACTTACTGATACCTGGATTCTACCCATACCTGACCACCTAGAATCATAGAAGCATTAAGATTGGAAAAGAACTCTACAGTCATGGAGTTCAACCATTAACCTAACACTGCCAGGTCCATCACTAAACTATGTCCCTGGGCATGTCCTTAAGCACCATATCCACAACCCACCCTCGAAAAAGTATTAACAGCACATATCATGCCTGGAAGCTTACAAGTGGTGTGGGATATTTATCCAGCACAGGAGAAGCTTGCTGAATCCTGATTGTCCCAATGAGAAGGGAGGAGCAAACCAAAAGGGGCTGAGCTCAGGCTTGGCCTGACCCTGACATAGGTCCAAAGCAATCTGTGGATTTTGGGCTGATAAACCAGCTCCTCATACAGATTGGCACCTTCCCGGTGCTGGCAGGAGTGAGGAGCAGATGTCTGTGAGGCAGCTGGCGAAGCTGCCTTGAGCTGTTCCCAGCCAGACTGATGCCAGGCTGCCCATGATGGTGTTTGTGGTGGATGCTTTGTGCTTCAGTGGGGGTCACCCAGCTGCAGCCTCCCACTCATACCAGCTCCCTCCTGGCTCCTGCTCCCCCCTGGCCTCCCTGCTGGGCCAGCTCTGCCTGCTGTCCCTGGGTAGCTGCCAGCTAGAGATGGGTGCTGAATGATATGGGGGTCAGGCACAGCTTCCTCAGCAGCTCTCCCCTCAGACTGCTGCAGTTACTGGTTGTCTCTACACTGATTGGAAAATAAACTAGCTTTCCTCAGTCTGGCCTTCAGCCAACAGTTCCCACATGCATCTTCGCTTAGTAACTGGTTTTTCTTCTGCTGATGGTGCGATCTCCAGCAAAATCTGTCTCCTCTCACAGTATTGAGAGGAAAACTGAAAACCTCAGAGTGACTTACGCCTAGCTTGGCGGATAGATCTGCTGTTCTGTGTTTTCAAAACACAGTAAAATAATAATTATCCCTTGCTGCTCTCTTTGTGGTTCTTAAATAATACTGCCTTCATTTAGGGAAAATGGTATCTGTTAAACCCAAACCACATAGCAAGTCAGTGTCAGCCAGTGTTAGAGCTTGGGAATTTTGGCTTTTGACCTCATACTCAGTCCATCAGGCCATTTAACTTCCTCAGGAAGCAGAAAGCTACCAGTTAAGAAATATATATCATGAGATGCACCAAGATCTTCAAGAAGGGAATCAATGAAAGCCTACAAGAAACAAAACAATCTTTTCTGTAGCTGTGAAAATCAAATATCCAGCCAGTTACCCATCTGCACGGGACTGGATTCACCATGGAGTTGACAGATGATGATATTCCCAGTTAGCATAGTTTGAAGCAAACCATTCATTAAGGTTTGACTGCATTTTCTCTGCATTTCTGTTCTTGTTTTCACATATTCTTATGGAAAGTTGTGTCATAGTTTTACACAGCCATATGCAAAATACCACTGCATGACCTTGGGCCATCTGACAGGTGACATATTTATGACAACACAGCATTTTTAATGGAGATCACATATTACAGTGAGAGAGTGCTCCAAATATCTCTAGTTGCTATTCTTCAAAACCAGCAATAAAACGCATGCTAGCATTTTATATATCCAGCCTGTTGGATTGATTGTGTTGCTTACTGAATTGCCCTGAGATTGTGATAACAGAAAAAAACCTCCAAAATCCCCAAAGCTTCATTTTAGTGCAACCTAATGTATGAGATTTGAAGACCACTACAGTCAGGAAGTATGATTTTGAATATTCAATGATGAACATAGATCAGCCTAAGCTGAAAGCAAAGAGTAATAGCAAAGTCAGATGGAAGCAACAGATCACTTTACTTAGATCATAGGCTATTTTTTACTTTTAGCAGCTTCTTGATTTCGCTTTTGGCATATTCTTCTGATAGAGAAGAACAAGCTAAATTAATGTATGATAGTAAAAAACCTAAAATGCTGAATAAAAGGTGCTTTTAAAGGATTCAAGCATAAGCAGAGCAGTATTTCTAAGCTCATACGTTTATCATCAGCAGTGTGGTCTTCCTTGTGATGACAAATTATCCTTTAAAATTCATAGGATCAAAAGCTTATCATTGGAACATGGGCAAAGGTCAACCAGATCTGAGTGAGAATCCTACTGTGCTTGTAAAAGCATAGGATCATTTTCTCTGTGATTGTGCTGTAGCACCTGCTGTTTGGAAGGCTTATCCGTTGTTAATAGGAATGTGTGACCATAGGTGTGTGCATTGTGTGTGATAGAACACTTGAGTGTTGCAAAGCATGCATGGATTAAATGTCAGAAGCATTCAATTTAATGCTTTTATTTCTTGGAGACTGTGTTCTTAAGCTTTGTAACAGTGGACAGCTGCAGTTATGCAGAGAGGCAGCAGAAAAATAAAACAATGCAAGTGACTTTCCCCGCCCTCTTCTCTGAAGACGGTTTTGTATCCTGTGACAGTTTGAAAGCCAAGCTTTAAGAGCATAGATATGCAATATCTTTTGTGGAATGTATACATGATCTTTCTATGTATCACTGAGCAGAAAAGGGATGTTTTGCTCATTCATCCATGCACCACTTGTCAACACTTAAATTCAAATTACAAATGTTTTTAAAGAGAAATGCATTCCCAGAAGGATTCTCATCCTTCAGAGTTCAAGGTGCCTGCTATAAATTGACCCAAGTCCACTCTTTCAACTGATGGGATCTTTCTTTTTCTGCTGTGGGAAATGTATCACCATACAGAACACTAGTAACTCAGTGAAAAAATGCTTTTCTAAAATTCTAAATAATTAAATCTTATTTGATTGAGTGTCTGCTTGTAACTTGACAAAGTACATGTTCACAAACTGGCTGAAATGCTTTAAGTTACAGAACAGCGCACAGATATGACCTTAAGCATGATTTTTCCCATTAAATTTCATCACTGGATATTGGAATTTTTAAAATTATTATTGTCATATATCATATGAAATCACATGTATAATTGGGATTGTTCAGACTGAAAAAGCAAAGGCTTTGGGGTGGACTAATTATGGACTTTCACTACCTGAAGTGAGCCTACAAGACAGATGGAGAGAGACTATTTACAAGAGCATATAGTGACAGAACAAGGGGGAATGACTTCAAACTGAGAGTAGGTTTAGATGAGATATTAGGAAGAAATAAAATTCTTTACTGTGAGGGGATAAGACACTGGCACAGGTTGCCCAGAGTAGTTGTGGAGGTTCCATCTCTGGAAGTGTTCAAGGCCAGATTGGATGGGGCCCTGAGCAACCTGGTCCAGTGGAAGCTGTTCCTGGCCACAGCATGGGGGTTGGAACTGGATGACCTTTATGGTCCCTTCCAACCCAGGCCATTCTATGATTATCTGATTCTGTGCTTATAAATAGATACATATGCATGTGTGTCTTTGTATTTTAAAATATCCAGAATTGTTGCTAAATGTCAAGACTCACATTCTTCTAGATGGATTTTAGTTACTGAATGGCCTGGTTGCTGTGAGGCTTCCTATGTTCATGGATTGATTCTTGGTCTGTCTTATCACACATTAGCATAACTTGGGTACCATAATGAGGTACGTATTTCAGCTGACAATTGTTGAATATTGGTGCCTCTTTCTCTCCACTGTCTTCTGATTAAGGGCTAAGTGGTATCATCAAGGAGGGCTAGAAGTAATGTGGTGAAGCAGATATGGCCGTTTCAGAGGGACAGGGTCTCCTGTTCAGTGGACATTGCCCCTATACGTCTGTACCTTCCAAGATACAATTACTCAAACACTGTAAATGTGGGAGAGTAATCCCTTATTGATATGCCAAGAGTGGGGTACAACAATATCACCTCTCTGCTGCCAGCAGAACCTATGTGTTGTTCTTCTAAAAGTCTTGATTCCTCTCCTAAGCGTCTGCTCTAATGGAACAGCACAGATGGTAGTGTTTGGAAACAATGTTTTGAATTGTGTCTATTTCTTAAGAACACAGTCTTGTAATTGCTTCCCATGAACTCTTGTTTTGATTTATTGTTTTCAGCAATTATAACTGTCATGTGTGGGTGTTTAAACACTAAACCATATTCCTATTTAATGCTCCACAGAGGGAAAGTAGCCCTTCCTATTTGTGTGTTGCCACACATTGAGTGAGGACAGATAGTGATGACAGCAAATAACCTTAATTCCTCTTTATCAAACATTTATTAATGGTTGCCTCAGGAGGATGGAATCAGAATCAGAGAATCATAGTATATCCTTAGTAGGAAGGGACTGAAGAGGTTCACCAAATCCTGACTCCACACAGGGCAATGTAAAAGTTAACCCAAATATCTAAGAGCATTGCTTAAATCATCCTGGCTTGGGTCCATGACAACTCTCACTGTGAGCTTGTTCCACTGCTTGACAACCCTCTCAGTGAAGAATTTTTTTGCAATATCCAATCTCAACTTTCCCCGACACAGCTTTCAGCCACCCCACTGCATTCTACCAGCAGATATCAAAGAAAGCGGTCAGCACCTTCTTCCACATTGCCCTTCAGGAGGAGGTTATAGTCTTCTCTTCTCTAAGCTGAACAAACCTACTATCCTCAGCTGCTTCTCATAATTCAGGGCCTCTAGTTCTTTCACCTTCTTTGTTACTCTCCTTTGGACATATTCTAATATTTTTTATATATGTTTTATATTGTGAAGCCCCAAACTGCACGCAATACTCAAGAGCAGGCTACACTGGTGTTGAGTCTAATAGAGCAATCACCATTTTTGTCCACATAGATATATTGTGCTTAACGTGCCTCATGGTATGGTTGTCACTTTTGATTGCCAGGGCCCAGTGCTGAGTCATATTAAGTTTATCATCAACCAATATCCCAAGATCACTTTCTGCAGGGCTGCACTTCAGTCTCTTGTCTGCCAGTTTGTATGTACATCCAGGATTACACCATCCCAGGTGCAGAATCTGGCATTTGTCCTTTTAAATTTCATACAGCCTAGTACATCTATCAAGATGTCTCTGTAAGACCTCTGTAACCTTGAGGGAATCAATGGCTCCTCCTAATTTACTGTTGTTGGGAAACCTACATAGTTTGTGCTCCACTCCTTCGCCCAGGTCATTGATGAAAACAATTAGAGAACTGGCCCTAAAACTGAGCCCTGACAAACTTTAATAGTTACTGACTACCACCCTGATGTTACGCCATGTACTACAACTCTTTGAGCTTGACCCTTCAGCCAATAGTGCACCCATTTGATTATGTACAATAGTACAGCTGTATGCTGGACATTTTGTCCAGAGGATACTGTGAGATAGTATCAGATAGTATGTGAGAGACTGAGTCCATTTGTTGCCAAGCGCATGCATTTTACACTTAAGAATTACAGAGATTCCAGTGGTTATTGGCTTAAAGAGCAAGAAACAATAATCAGATCCAACTAATGACACAGGGCCAGTAAAAGTACACTTTGGAGCTGTGTCAGAAAACTTAGAATGCTTATGTAGGTGTGAAAATGCGACCTCTGAACTCACAGAGAGTCAGATCTCCCTATGATTATACCAAGAGGTACGTTCTAAAAATGTTCTCTTCTCACAGAATCGTAGAATCATATGGGTTGGAAGGGATCTCTGAGATCATCAAGTCCAACCCCTAATCCACTACCACCACAGTTACTAGACTATGACACTAAGTGCTACATTCAGTCTCTTAAACACCTCCAGGGATGGAGAATCCACCACTTCCCTGGGCAACCCATTCCAATGTCTGATTACCCTCTCTGTAAAGAATTTCTTCCTAATATTCAACCTAAACCTCCCCTGGCAGAGCTTAAGACCATGCCCTCTTGTCTTACTGCTGGTTGCCTGGGAGAAGAGACCAACTCCTACCTGGCTGCAACCTCCTTTCAGGTAGTTGTAGAGACTGATGAGGTGTCCCCTGAGCCTTCTCTTCTCCAGGCTAAACAACCCCAGCTCCCTCAGCCTCTCCTCATAGGACTTGAGTCCAAGTCCCTTCACCATCCTTGTTGCTCTTCTCTGGACCTGGTGTTTGTAAGTACGACATACTTGTGTATTAGTGTGTTGAGTTTGCATGACAAGGTTTTGGTAGCAGGGAGACTACAGGAGTGGCTTCTGTGGGAAACTGCTACAAGCTTCCCCTAGGTCTAACAGAGCCAATGCCAGCTGGCTCCAAGATGAACCCATCACTGGCCAAGGCCGAGCCCATCAGCAACAGTGGTAGTGCCTGTGACATTATGGATTTAAGAAGGGGGACAAACTGCTGTGTAGCATCAACAAGCAGAGTAAGTAAAAATATGTGAGAGAAACAGCTCCACAGATACCAAGATGAGTGAAGAAGGAGGGGGGAGACTTCTCTGGTGCTGCAGATACCAGAGAAGAGATTCTCCTGAAGCCCATAGAAAGACCATAGCGAGGAAGGCGGTCTCCCTTCAGTTCCCACGCAGGTGGACACCCAAAGGAGGCTCTGATCCTGTAGGAAGCACAAGCATGAGCAGGTTTGCTGGGAGGTATGAAGTAAACTCAGAAAAGGGCAGATTTTCAGCAGCAGAATAGTATGTCTGTGTGAGTGTTTACTGACACTGTAAGTTAGCAGAAGAAATGAAGGGCTGCAAGGGAAATATAGGATACTCAGGAAAGAAGTTGGACTGCCATTTGTCCATGTTCTTTACTCTTACTCTGATGGGAATTTTGGAAGGTTTGTAGCCCAGGGTCCTGGGAAAATTTCTGTATTGAGCATGTGAGTTGCAGATTGGTAATTGCTGGGCTGTTTGGATCAAAATGGAAAGGCAGCAACCCTGGGTGTCAGTGATGGAAAGGTAGTAACTTTCAATGGGAAAAAGAGTTCTCTGAGTCCTGACTTCAGCGCAGTTTTCTTCTTGCCCTTGCTTAAAGTTGCTCTGCCAAGGAAAAATACTGAATGTGAAAAAAGCTAAGCAGAATGTTGGAACTGTTCTCATCCTGACTGTTACCAATGTCCTTTTATGAAATATTCACATCTCTACATGCACATCTCCCTATCTTCCAGCTGAGTGTTCTGCGACATAGCACTGTTACTCATATTAAAGAAAGGTCATGAGATGAGAACTCCACAGGTCAATGTATTTATTCTTGTTTTCTTTTCATGAGAGGAAAACTCCATAGGTCAATGTTTTTGTTCCTGTTTTTTTTTTCTCTATGTTTTTGGAGGGCAGTAGGATTTCACTTACAATTCTTCTAAGTTTAATAGTCTCTCTGTGGACTATATGTATCTGATATCTCCATCACTTACTAGGAAAAAAACTATTTCTTAAATAGTAAAATGGTACATAGTCTTGTAGTACCTAAATTGTGCAGAGGGACTGAAAGGGCCAAGTACTTCCTGAAGAATAAGTAATATTTGCACTCCAGGAAGGTCTTTCTGACCTATCTTATTCTACACTCATGAGATTGTCTGATGAAGAGAAGCCAACATTATCAGGCCCTTTTTTTGCATGCATATTGAATGCATACATGATATTTAAATACTGCACAGAGCCTTATTTGCATAGGAGACTTTTTGTGTCCCCTATGAGCCTTATTTTGCATTGGAATCTGTACCTAGAGGGTTACAAAAAGTGTAATTTTTTTGTTTATGTGTCAATTTTTGCAGTTGTATAATAGGTTGACAGAGATATTAGAATTTTATGTGAACTTAAAATATATTTTACATTGGCTTGGTAGTTGCAATTGATCTTAAGTAGTTTTATCTCATTAACAAAAGACTTTAAGTAGTTTTGTCTCATTAAAAAAAAATTGCAGACCAAACATAAAGATTTTTTTGTTCCTTTTCATTTTAGGCTACTTTGATTTTCCCTCAGTGTATCTACCCTTTAGAAATATTTATGTACTTTTAACAGGTGTCTACAAAAGAAAGAAGTTATAATAAACAACTTCTGACTCTTTAACTAGTGGTTTCAACTTTGGTTCCTTTGTGGGTTAAAAACAAATGTTTATTTAGAAAGTGCCTCCTGGAAGGATATATTTTGGGATTTATTATATGTCACAGATTAAATTATTTCTTGTTTATTCCCTTCACTTAAAATGTGTAATTAATATTCCACAGTGTGTTTAGACTAGTAGTCACATTTGATTCTTTACTTAATTTTAAAAGTAATTTAAAATGATCTTAGTGGGACTTAGCCTTAGCACTCTCAGAACACAACCCATAAATCAGGTTAAACATTTGAGTCAGGGAGCTTTAAAGCCACTTTTAAATCCTGAACATTGGCAAAAATTACATTTTATGTAGGGCAGCAGTATCTTGTCACCCACTGATAATTAACAACACAAATGCAACAGCTTTAAACAATCACATATGTGGAATTTTTAAAGGCATCTCCATATGAATTGCTGGAGATTTAAGATCTGCAAGGTTTTCTGTTTGCTTGGTTGGTTGTTTTTCTCTGGAAAGAATAGTATACTTTATCTTCACTTCATATTTTTCTAAACAAAAAACATTTTGCAGTCATTCTCCACACAATGCTACAAAAGTTAATTATTTTTTCCTAAGAGTAAAATCTAGCACTTCTCTTTATTGGATTGTATTTTAGGATTTTAGGCCACTTTTCCAATTTTTCAGCACAGTTTTGAATTCTAATACCATCCTCTAATGTGCTTACTGACTAAAAGCAACTCTTTCTAGCCTGGGGTCCTCCTTCAAGCTTATAGAAGTACTGCTTATTCTCATTCAAGTTATTAACAGAAATACTAATAGAGAATATCTCATACCCTTTGTGTTTGTGTTCAAACAAAAACAAGCAAAGGAAGATTCATCCCACCAAGTCCCCCTGTGGTACAAAGTGGACATTGAGACGACAAAGCGTACACTCTTCTGATGTACAGTAGTCCTGAGTCATCTGATATCCTTGTCTATACTTTACTATTAAACTAAGATGTCTGGGACTAGGACTTGATTATTGTGCCATCTCTGTCTATAAGATGTAATTGTTTTTCTACATGCTGACTAGTAGTATTAAAGATAACATGCAAATGTCATTTAGAAATTAGTGTGAGCCATGGACCACTCTCAACAGGCAGCTTGTGGTAAGCAATAGTCGGGATGTAGGTGAGGAAATTTTCCCTTTGTGTATTGCTAGTTATGCCATGTCACTTGCCCATGGGGTTACAGCCAGAGCCCTGGTCTGCTTTTAGCCTTTATACTAGCTAGCAGTTTTCAAAAAAGGAAGTGCTTGGTTCCAGTTGGGGCTAGAAATAGCTGCTTGGAAGAGACTAAACACTAAAAATTTTGTTTCCTGTCGGGCTAGAGTCATACAAAAATGCAAAAGCTAGCAAAAGCTACTGGTGTGAAAGCCTAATCTGACATAAAGCTGTCAATATCCTTCCCTTGGAAGTAATACAAAAGCTTTCATTCACATCAGATCAGTTACGCAATTGAATGAAAACTATAGCTATGAAGTCATGTGTTTTGAGGCATTTTTTCCCCGTGAAATGGGACTATCATCCTGAAAATGTCATATGTGACACCACCTTCTTCATGAAATTGGAAGGAACAGCTTCATATCTGATGTATGTAATGTGCAGTCTTTGGAAAGAATAATCACTGTGTCTGAGTGGGAACTGGTTCTTAAAGTAAGAGAACTTATAAACTATTGGCTTCAGTGGCACTGTGCGGCATCAGTTCACACTGGCTGAGCATCCTGAAGCTTTAAATCATAAATGTAACACATTTTTTATGTTAATATTGTTTGTGTTAATGTTTTGTTCACAATTTATGTAAAATAATAAAAAAATATTGCTGGTTCAATTTGTAAGGAACTTCTGATAGGTTAAAAGAAAATTTTTTTGTAATGGTTATACCCTTCCACCTAGGGGAAATAAAAAGGGAAAGCAGGTATTTAACAATAGGTTTTCTCGAGAGTAGTTTAATTTCTATTTATCTGGGGTTTAAGACGTTAAAATTAATATTTAGATATTGTTGTTTAATTCAGTGTTCGAGTATCAGATATGAATTTGTATTCTCTGACTTGAAGGTACCTCCTTACAACATGAAAAATACTATTAGAGTCCTCATTCTTTCCACAGGATTAAATTTTGTTTGGTCTTGTAAGGGCAGCACATTGTGTGCAAAGTTCACAGATGGTACTTCAGGACCTCAATCAAAAAATGAGCACTAATTAGCTCAAATGGAAACCTTTTTGCCTGTAATACAATTAGTTACACCACAGGACTCATAAAATAAAGAAATCCTCATTCTCAAGATTTTAGTAAGATTAGGTTAGTATCCTATTGGTTTATCAAGGCTTTAAATTATTTTTGGTACAGATTTAGAAGTCATTTTATCCCCTTGATGTATAGTGCTACCATAAGAGAACAGGGGATAAATGAATTAATATAAATGTACACTTGTGACTTTGATCACATTTGGGACAGGACATGATGGCGGCATCTCTGTCCCTAAAGACACAAGTTCTAGAGATATTCCAAGTCCAGGTGTGTCCAGTGACTTGTGCCCACACCGTTTAGTGTGTCCACACCCTCCATGGTGACGATTACCTGTACTAACATTAACTAAAACACTGCTTGATCTTGCTTCTCTTCTGGCCCTGTATTATATCCTCGGTGTCCTGAAGACACAGCTAATTTTAGATGTTATTTTTCATCTGTAAATATTTGAAACAATATAAGGACTGTACTGTTCACAACACTAGTATATTATAGAAATGAGACTAGAGATACACAAAATATACATTAGAGTCTGTCATGAGATCATGGGGAATATTTGAGGATATGATGCCTCCTGGGTTAGAGCTGGAAGACAGTATTAGGCAGAGTTCAGAGGTTTGCCTTTTGGGAGCAGTCTCCAGGATTGTCTTGTTTAAACCATGTTTTGTCTTGAAGAGAAGTAATTGGTACACTGCAAAACAGAATTAGTAGGAAGCTAATAATTCTTCAGTGTGGGCAATTTAAAGTCCAGTTCAATACAACACCTCACATAATGTTTTAATATAGATGCACTTCCAAAAAATCTTATTTCCAAAGCTACTGAGAAAATAATAATAATAATAATAACATGCTCTAGATTTATTTGGACTTTAAACTTCCTGTTCTTCTTGATATTTATTAGTTTTAAACAAAGAACCAAAAATTTGGATTCAGCTGTTGGGTTTCATAGGTATCCAAAAAGTCCCTGCCAATCTAAATCAGTAGTATTGCCCAGTCCTAATGTAGTGTAGTGTACATGTCAAGGTCCTCTGCAGGAAGAAGAACTTGAATTCAGAGAGGGAATGTCACTTGCTTTCCTGTCTTGGGTGAATTACAAAAATTCTGAAAGTTTTACTGAGAGGAATACATCAGTTTATTCTACTTGTTCCAGCTTTCTTTTGGAAAAGAATGTATGGAGAAACACAAACTCACTCTGTGCTCTGAGGAAACAGGATGCAAGCTAGCACAGAGCATAGCCCAAACCTATTTGGAAATACCCATGTAATTTTTCCCTTGGGCAGGTCTCTGCTCCGAATGCTCCTTGTGGGTATCTGTTTGTCTTCCGGGTCTGTCTGTCTGTCTTTGCCTTGTCTAGATAACCTAAATATCCAGTTTGAGATTTTAGATCATTATTTCCATTACCTTGTCACCTGAATGTGTTTACTAACCACTAAGACATCTCTTTTGTCCTTTTCTGTCAGGGTTCTGTTGGGGGTTAGCCTGGGTAGGCAGCTGAGCCCCACATAGCTGCCCACTTACTCCCCCCTCCAGCATAATTAAAACTAAATAGTTAAAACTAATTAGTTGAAACTAATATAAGTTGTTATGGTTAGTGCCCCTGCAGCAGAACAGTTTGCTGATGTCAGATCATAGGAATGTCTTTTCTTTACCTTTTTTTTTAAGTGGACCATGCAAAAAGTATTTGTCTTCTGGTTTTGTGGACTTCAGGATTAATCTAATCTAGATTAGTCTGTACCTGAATCAAAGTATTTAACTTTTTTCATTAAAACCAGTGTGTAATTAGTTTCATACATATTTATATCACGTGATAAAAATCATTAAGGTTTGTTTAACTATTGTTTGACTTTGTTGACTGTTTAAATCCCATATAATATACATATACAACATTGTGTTTACTACTTTTCCTAAAATTTTGCTACCTTTCCAATTTCAATTCTTGCTCATAATTAATCTAAAATTAGCATGCGTTATAATTAGTATCAACTTCTCTTCAACACTCCCAGTTTGGCATGATCATTTGAAAGGATCCTCTCTGTGATTATCAGATTTATTTTCCATTAATATCAAATTATTCTCATAGAGAAGATTTGGGAAGCTATTATACTCTAGTAAGGTGTAGAGACTGTTACAGTCTCTCAGTAGCCTGCTAATAACTTTACTTTGTTAAGTAGAAACTAGGCCTCTCTGCTAGTAGAAACTAAAAACTAAGGGGATATATAGCATAGTGTTTTCTATAGAATCTTCCTACTGGTACGATTTTTAGTTTCAATCACCAAAAAACCAGTTTTCACTGCTCTTAAAATTCCTTATCAACATTTTTATTTTTTAAATTTCTCAAATCACTCAGGATAATACTCCACTATGAGTAAATAATTTATAATTCCAAAGTAACATCTTCTAATTTGACTTTAAGAGATGCATTAAGTGCAAGACATTTGTTTGCCAAAGAGAGTTTCATCTACATGAGTGCAAGAAACCCCTGTTAACTATGCACCCTTGGGAACACCATCCCACTCCAGATACATCTACAGAGCAATTCAGCAAGAACTGAAAATGCTGTTTGCAGATTCTGTCTTACATAGTTTCTGATAATGACTCCTTTCATGATTTTTACATCATCGACCACCTTATTAATTGTATATTCAGAAATAAACTCACACATATCCACAAAAATCAAATGGAACTAAACAGTGCCAGAGGAATTCAATACCCTTCCCAGTTAGTACAAATAATACTTCCTAAAAAAAACCATTGAAATCCATAGGTCCTATGCTTTTTCAGCCCAATTTGTGATGCACTTCATTTGATGGAACAAATGCCCTTGTGAATGCAACATGGGTGCAATTAAATGAGTGCTATGTGCTAGAATGAGCTCACTCAGGCAGTCTGTAAAGGAGAGAAACAGCCACTTAACAGTAGGACAGGACTTTTCATTTTGTTTCAAATTGCTCATTCCTGGTCCTATAAGGAGTCCTACAGAGTACCTTCAAAGGATGAGCCCACAGACTAAAATTCATAACTCTACTTGCTAGTAAAAATAAAAGGCTCAATAAAAATATTGGTTTAATGGCCCTATACAGTTTTCCAGCTAACCCATTCCTCTAATACTGATGCTAAAACTTCTTTTCTGCCTCTGCTCCATATGAGCTAACCTTTCTGGTTTTGCTCAACTCGTCTATTTGATTAACATCATTTCATCTTACTTGGAACAGTTACCCTCTTTTTTTTTTTCACTTTTCAGATCTGATGAACACCAAGGCACTCTTGAGTCCAAAAGCTTGCCTTTCTGCTTCCCTCCATGTTTTTTGTCCCAACAGAAGACATTTATTCTTCCCACAAATACTTTCATGCTAAAGAGTAAGTTTAACGGGCAACTAACGGTCAAAAATAAATGAGGGGTCCTATTATCACACGGCTCAGATCTTTTCTTTTTGCAAAAGAAAAGGAAAGAAAAAGGTTTGTTCTTGAGAATCAGATTGTTTTGCTGTGATTTTTTGCTTACTTAACCTAATCAAAATGCATAGAGGTGAGCACTGTCTGCTTAGGCACTAAGTTAAACAGCATTCTTCACTGTCAGACAGCATTCTGTCCTCAGTAGGGGCTTCTGGTTTTACAGGCCTGGAGGGTAAGTTCCAGAACTTGAAAAACTGTTCAATAGAATCTCTTGAGGCAACAAGCTAATGAACATGGTCTACAAAAATTGATGAGTGTAAATTTGGGCTTGTATGAGGCTTATCTGAGAGAAACTGATGAAAGGTACTATGTGAAGGTAGCTGTTCCAGGGATAACATCCATTAGGTATTGCACTATGTTTGAACTTGAAGAGGAAAGCAAGGTTGTAAAATCACAGTGTTCCTCAGGATGCATCCAAGAATAAGCAATATTTGTAGGCTGCTTAGGTAGCTTTAGATCAGGCGACTCTGAAGTGCGTTTTTCAAATGTTAATAATTTTCGTGGGTTCCAGCTGCAGCGTTCTTTCTGATAAGGTCCTAAAGGATGGTGATGAATCTATGAGTTATAATGCCTACAGATACTAGCCAAAATTGACTTTATTACATTACTGTCAATAGAAAAAAAAGAGAGTGCAAAAATTGCTAGTATGTCTCTCTTGCTAAAACTATTGTTAAACAGCTAACTCAGGTTGTGGTAGCTTTTCTAACTCAGCAGGTCCAATGTCATCTACTTGTTCCCTTTGCAAATTATGTTTAATCATGACGCAGCCCGCGGGAGAGGAGGGCAGGTCCAGTCCGGGGTAGAGCAGGTGCTATGCCTCGGCTAGCCGAAGGGCTGCGGCATGCACTCCGGGCCTGAGGAGCTGTGACGCAGGGAGGCAGAAACCACGCAAGCACACAGCACCAGGGACCGGGTGGGAGTGAACTTTATTAACATGGAGGCAGCCCCTTTTATAGGAACTGCCATGGAAGGGTCCAGAACAGGGGAGGAGTTTTCCAAATATGAGATTAAGAAGAGGGGACATAACCATATTGGGAGAATAGGGGAGAAGTGAGGGGAGGAGACCAGTAACCAGGGGCAGTAGGGAGGGTTTCACATATAACCAGGGAATAATAGGATAACATAGGGAAATATAATAATTGAGGATAACATTCAACAAATTCTTTAAAGAGAACTCCAAAGGTTATTTTTAAATTGGTTGTACAATTCGATCTCTTTGTCTTCATAGCGGTCCTCCACATAATCACGCATTGAAGTCTTCGGATTTGAACTATAGAGTGTCAAATAAGGCTATCATTTCAACAGCACACCTAATTCTCATTGATTTAACTGCTTGGGCTCCTTACACAGCAATACTGGTTATTAGAGAAACTTATGACAGTATTTGAGATGTTATTGTGGGCAGAACCTTTTTCTTCCCTTTCTGTGAAAAACTTATAGTGGACTGAATGCGTTGCTGTTGCTGTACTAGTTGGAGTCTTTTTGTTAAAGACACCAATATGAAGGTACACAAAACAGAGAGGGGAAAAAAAGTAAAGGCAGAAAATTATTTTTGTCTTCCTAGTGTTGAAAGATACCTTCAGCTTTCCTCCTGAAGATTTACAATCTCACATCCCGTTCTTTGCCATGCTGGCAAGATCAAACCAAGAATGAGACTATTAAAGACGTTTTTCTCAGCTGCCTCTCTAGTCACAGTCTCACAGCAGTGCTGGAAAATACACGATTAAGGATTACTAAACTAAGATAACTGTTGAAAAAGGAGAAATATCAAGGAAAGAAAATAAAAGAAAGAAATGAGTTTCGTTGCATTTAATTGTCACTTGTAGATACGTAAAGTTATCTACATAATTTTCTGCCTTTGGCTTGCCCTTTTTTTTTTTTCATTAGTTCATCTCTAAGAGTTAGAACACTGACCTAATGCTGTCACAATGGATTTGAAGAGATAACATTCATAGTTGCCATTATAATAAAGATTCTTTAGGGCCAGTTGTCCTCCAGTATAATTATAAATGAAGGCCTAAAGCAAAGAATTTTAAGGGAATATTCCCACTCTGTTTGGTTTTCCCTAGAGTTATTTTGTTAGTTTTATTTTAAACAGCACTTTAAACAGGACTAAGGGGGATTGGTAGTCTCTGTTCCTGTTTATCTCATTTTTAAAATGTGATTGAAACGTGGTTGTCAGAAAAAGTAAGGAAACCTTCTTTTTGGACTAGCCCAGCATCTCTCTCTGTAATTGCCACTGTCTTTCACAAGTAATTTCCATGGAAGCTTAAACTGACCAGCTTTGCATATTTATAAATAAAATTTGTTTAGCATGAGTGATCCCAATTAACTTTCATCCATTCTTTTTCTTCCCAGGTGAAGCTATTTGCAGATTCAAATTCCTTCCCTGGTAACATGGTAGCATCCAAAGTGCAGAAGAAAATATGGGTAGTGTTCTGGAAACAGTTGCTCAGCACAGCTTTTGGAAAGGAAATTCCCACTACACTGAGCTGCTGGAATGGTCTAAAGGTGTCTTTAAGCAGAGGAAGAAAGGACAACCAGTAGATATCTTTTTTTATTTTCCTAAAAATTATGAAGAATGGATAAAGTGAATGCAGAACTGTTTGTGAAATCCATTAATAATAAATCTGTTGGGAATCAGGGGCATTTTTTGAAACAGTAAGAGATCAGTCTTGGCTAAATAGAAGGAAGGTCAAACATACAATAGAATCAGGCTTGCTTATTTTTGTTATTTCCTAAATTGTAAATAGCCCTGTTTTTTTTTTTCCCTCTCCTCCCCGTATAAATAATTTGCAAGTCTAGGCAAGTCTACTTCGCAGCAAGTGTTCAGTCATGCTTGTAATGACAGTTCTAATCACAATTCATGAGGTATCACGTATTCAGGTGTGATTCAAGCAACAAGGAAATATACTGAAAAGAAGCAAAACTAAATTAAATGGAGTCTGGTGTGCTAAAGGTGGAAGAAATGAATAGGCTTGAGGTCATTTCCCTTCTATTCACAGCAGAGGAGATGCACATGAAGCTCTCAGAGGAAACCTGCCTGGGTGGAATGGAGGAACAGAAACAGTTGAAGCAGGGACCTCTGATGTCATGTAATGGGTTTTTCTATATTCTGACTCTCTGTTTATGCCAACCCCACTTCATCCTCCTGTCCCTGGATACTTTATTAGCTATTAATAAACAAGTAGCTAACTTAATGGTTGTGGAGATTGCACTACTTGTGTAGCATACTTCTTTCACTATTCTGTCAGATGTTTTTTCAGATTATCAGCTATTTGAAGTGAGGAGAGTGTGCTGTGTTTAGTGTTCAGTAGGGTATGCTCTCATTCCTGTCTGGCTTATGGGTAAGAAGTAATTGTTCCTAAAAATTGTACACTTTGAAAGACTACAGTAGTTTGATCACTGAACATCAGATAGGTAATGCAAATTCATGAGTTTACTAAATGCACAAGTATACATGCTCTTGAAAAAGATATGAACAGCTTCTCTCTCTGTGAGACTTTTAACTTTGTGTGTTGTGCTGGAGCTACTTCTATTTCCATTTACTAGTACTGTAGCAAGGCACAGATGGGAAGCTTGAAAGTCACATACACACAGGGGTGGGAGAAGATTTTAATACCTGCAGAATCTTCCTTCTGTTCCTCATTCTGTACTGATGACAGGAGAAATTATGTTTTAGTTCTAGTCTTGCAGAGTATCCCTTGTGCTATCTGCTTGGTCCATTGCTTTTCCTGCTGGAGCTCCTTTAGGCCTTTTAAATAGTGTTCTTGCAAGCAGAGAGAACAAATTTTAGCAGTGACTTGAGGAACACTGTATTTCAAACCTGATAAAAAATTTGGCTTTGTAGTTAGTTTTGTTGGTCAAATGCTGATAGAAAGATTTGTGCTTTCTCAAGTTTGGTATGTTTAATGATTTTTATTAGTATCTTAAATAGTATATTTCACTGACAGCCAATATCATATGAAATGACAATTCTTTTAGGATTTATTTTCTTGCTTCCAAAAAGGGGACGGTTCTGTTATTTTTATTTTTCATGGTACATGGCATTTCTCTTTCCTTTTTTTTTTCTGTAATAAAATCTCTATATGAATATTTTTTAAAAATATTTACAAGATCGTGTGCACTAATACACATATTTTTCTAAATAACATCAAGCAACATACTAAGCTGTGTTTTGGTTGAAGAATAACAGTTTTAAAGTAATTTAAAATTAGGATATCTATACTTACTTGATATTAAACAATATCTTCTAAATAACATGAATTCTTTCAGGTAGAGATTTCCCTAATATCTATAAAATCAGTGGATTGGATAATATTTTTCTTGTGTATAATAATTATCTGAAATATGAAACAGTAACCTTTTTCACCAAAAAACATATCTTGGATGTTTTTCTGCTTTCATCTTTATGTGTTACCTTCTATTACTAAAACACTTTCAGAGGGAAAACCTTTCCAACAAATCAAAATACTTTCCAAAATGTTACATTTAACTAACAGCTTTACGGTACTGTATAAAGAAAAGCTTAATACCTGCTTTCTGTATGTATATAGGGACTAGTATCAATCATCTGGGTAATCAATGTCAGACCATAGACTAGGCTCTGAAGAAGAATTGTTTGGAAAGCCCAAGTGATCGGCTTGCA
>VZRE01001357.1:4145-100622 GCA_013396775.1 Cephalopterus ornatus
GGGGAGCGCGGGGGCCGTGCGGCCTCGGCGGGGAAGGGGCGGGAGCCAAGCGAGCGCCGCTGCCCCCCGCTCGCCGCCCCGGGGCGGGCTGAGCCCTTCCCGCCGCTGCCGCGGGGCCCGAGGGCAGGGACGAGCCGGGAGGTGAGGGGTTCCCGGCCCGCGAGCACGGGAGTCACAGCATCACAGAATCGTTAGGGCTGGAAGGCACCTCTGGAGATCACCCAATCCAACCCCCCTCCAGCCCAACCACCTGGAGAAGGTAACACAGGAACGCTTCCAGGTAGGGTTTGAATGTCCACAGACTCCGTGACCTCCCTGGGCAGCCTGTTCCAGGGCTCTGCCAGCCTCAACGTAAAGAAGTTCTTTCTCATATTGAGGTGAAACTTCTTGTGTTTTAGTTTATGGGCATTGCTGCTCGTCCTGTCACTGGGCACCACTGAAAAGCGTCCGACACCATCCCCTTGGCACCTGCCTTTGAGATATTTATATGCATTAATGAGATCTCCTCCCAGTTTTCTCTACACTAAACAAGCCCAGCTCCCACAGTCTCTCCTTATAAGAGAGATGCTCCAGACCCCTCATCATCTCTGTGGCCTCCACTGGACCCCCCCCAGTAGTCCCTTGTCTTTAAGCTTTGTTCCCTCTACCGAGGACATTGGTGACACATTTTCTTCAATCTGTCAAGTGGCAGTCAAAGATCATGTAGATTATCAACATTAATTTTCAATTTATTTCATGCCAAAATTGCCAGTAATGCGGTTTGAAAACCATTAATGACTTTCTGGAAATCCATATCACCAACATTGCCAAGTACTTTTAAAGCAGCTCACTCTACTTAATAATTTTTTAAAAAATCTTCTAGGATTTGAGTTCCATTAATACAAATGTTTCAACTTCAATATGATTCGTAAGTCTTCTTGTCAGAGCTATGGAGACAGCATGGCAGTAGTATAAGCATCACTGCAAATTGAGTCAGGTATAAACCCCATCTACACTTAAAAAACAAGGGTGGGTAATAAACTACAATACATGCTGTTCCTGTCAAGAAAACAAGGAAGGCAGAAAAGGAAAAGTTTTTCTTATGGTCAAGTTGTGAACCATGTCATAGAGGGCAGTGGCAATGCTTAAGCCAAAGTTAGAACCTGCAGAGATCTCACTACAGTAGGAAAAAACAGTAGAAAAAGTCTTGCCTAACACATGTAAACATTCATTTCTCACTGAAACTTTTTTTATGCTTTCCTGCAAAAGAACTGTGATAGTAACCCCCAGGGATTAATTCCAAGGCCCCCACCCTCTTCCTCAGGGTACTTTGAACAGTGAGCTGTACCTAAAGACATAGTACAGCTGCAGTACAGCTGTTCTCTCCCTGTTCAGGGGACACAGGAAGGAGAGCTGCTGCAAGAGGTAAATTGTGCCAGTCCCAAAGTAAGTCAGGTTGGCACAACACAATTCCCCCCCCAGAATAAAGTTACACAAGGGTTTGCATTATGACTCTCATAATTCATTCCCTTCTTTACTCATGTATAGCAAAACTATATCCTGCCCTTTATTCAAGGCTCTTGACAGTCTCATAAATGTAGGGGGCCCTGAGTGGAATCAACAATCAGCCATATAGGGACTAAATATGCTCATGCACAAGACAGCTGTGCTACTGATCAAACCCACCATCTGCTCAAATAAGATGCATAGACAGTCCTTAGCAAAGAAATGATATCACTCCCTCTGACAGTAGAAGGAACAAAAGTGTATATAGTCTTCCTATGACTTGATGGAAGTTGCACAAATTCCCCACAAAAGAGTGCAATCAATTCCTACTATAACAGCTGGCATCAAAACGGTCCTATAATGGAAGGTTTGGAACTCGATTCAAGCATCGCTGAAGTTCATGAAACTTCAAGTCCTGGTTTATGATGCAAAATTCTCTCCAACTAGAACATGACACACTTGGCATTTAATCACTGACACACAGGCTTACGGCAAAATACCTGGTTTTCCTAAGTAAGCAATTTGTAATAACTCATGGCTCTATTCCCTATACACACAAAATACACAATAAACAATAAACCAGTGCATGTGTAAAGCACCAAGGTTTAATTAGCTGGCATACCTTCATCACCAAACACAATTCCAAACTGACTGAGTCAACCGTATATCTCCATTTACTTCACAAACTGCTCAAATGTCAGGTGACAAAAGGGGAAAATCATGTGTCTGTTGTCAACAGAATCATGGCATAAAGAAAAGCTGGGAGGTACAACGTGGGCTTTACTTTAGATTTCATAGAAATGAGAGGGGCAGGTAGACAGAGATAAGAGTGTGCTAAATCACAGGCAAGGATGGTATCTGCATACCATCAGCTTCTTACTTATCATCAGAGTGATGAATTCATAGTCATGGGTTTTAACAACCACTTAACAAATTGGCTATTTAGAATTTCAAGGGTCACTGTAAAAAGTTACAGTCAGTTCAAATTCCAAGCTTTTTGGCATCAAGAAAATTATTAGGTTGACCTGTCTGAGAATGAGCAATAGGTCTCGTATGACACAGTAAACTCCAACATCTGTGTTAAATACTCCAACAGTTACAACGCATTCCTCTGGATTTTATGTTGTTTGGAAAAAACGACATAAAGCATTCCCTGTTGATTTTGTCCCAGTCAAAGTACCTTACAAACTATCAGTTTCTTGTTAACCTGGAAAAAAAAATCCTAGCTCCAGTGTTATGAGTGTAAATTTATGCAACTTTGTTTGGAGCCCATTTAATATATTAAGTTTTCTTTTTTCATGTTTTTTTTCCCCTTCCAGTTCTGGTCCTTGTTCTTAGCATGAAGGTTTACCTTTGGGCAAAACCCTGCAATTATTCATAGTAAGCTTTTCAGCATGGGCTTTTCCCTTTCTCTTCCCAAATTTTCCAGAGATGTATGTCAGCAAGTGGCAAAAACTATTCAGGAGCTAAACCTGCTTGTTCATTAGTGTGCTCACAAGACAAAGCGTGTTTGTACGTGCAGAAATATAGAGAACAAATGTAAAACCTAATGCAGCTGAACATTAAAAATCCTTGTTGACATCTGTGAAGCAGAAGCTACTCCATGTCTTTGAATACATCATCAGGACTTGGCAGGAGCATTAGGAATAACTGTGTTCCACAAGACACTGCGTAGGTACACATACTGAAGTGCTTGGGAAACTGCTTGGAATCTTCCAGGATTTGCTTTCTTTTGAAAATCATGCCCTGGGATTCAGTAATCAAATAAATTAGCCCTGCATAGGCTTTTTATTGTTGGAAATCAGCCTTGATGGAGCTTTTCATGATGATTAAAGATTTGGTCATAGTTCAGACTCAAATTCCTCAGGAGTACTTTAGAGTTCACCCAGTTTTAAAAACTGAGTAATTAAAAAAAATAAAGTAAGGCTTTGTATGGTTGTTCCCTAAGTATGTTAATTGCATGACAAGTTTCAACTAAAATTTTAAACAATAAAAACATTCCATGTTTTTCCACTTGCTGAAGCACGATTTCACGGGAAAGTTACTTGGTGTTTTATCTTTGCAACATTCGTATTTAAAACTTGTTTGGTGTTTTGTTTTGGGTTTTTTTCCAGAGGTCTGAACTAGACAACCATTTAAAACCTTATGCTTGACATTTCATTTTTCCAGAGTAACCAAAAGGAGGCATATATTTGACATGGAAAGGGAACTGTTTTACCAGTTTAACCCAGTAGAAAGAACTATCATGTGCAGATGCCTTGCTCCTATGCATAAATGGAAGTCTCTCAAATTCCACACAATAGAATAGAAACTATGTCTGCAAAAGTTATTGTTATCTATGTGGAATAGAGCTGCAAAGAGCAGCTCTCAGATGGTAAATCCTTTCTGGGAATTCTGCCACAAAAACTTTGAGCAAGAACTTTATTTTATTGAAAAAATTCAGAGCTGAGCATCGAACATTCCACAGACGTATAGAATAGTTGGTTTCCTGCAGATCCAGCAAGCCAAATTCTTTCTCCTGTAAGTAATTACAATTCTAGTAATTACTAATCTATCAATCTTGGTGGAGCCCTGCGTGTTTACAAGAAAAGCAATTTCTGCTCTGAGTGCTTTTCACTTTTTTTTTCTTTTAATAAAATGGTACCTGTTTGGATGCTCTGTTAAAGTTTTTAATAGCTTTCAAGTATCAGAAGAATACTGTTTAAAAATATACCAGGCAACTCTATTGTCCAATGTGGAGTGATATTGCCAATCGGGATAATTTCAGAGAAAAAAAGATTTTTAATACCTCATGGAATCCTGTGGATTTATGAATCCATAGACACCTAGCCTCTTCACTCTATAAATCAGTCATAGTACTATATTAATTCTGCTATATTTTGGAGTTTATTCTCTCACCTATCCTTTCTAGTACTGATGTATAATAAGTAATTTCAGCTGGAACATATTTCTGTTTACATTTCACTCTGTTCCTGTTAAAGTCCATTATGAAATTTCATTTCATGGTCATTTTGTCCTGACTTAAAGAAATTGTTGTTTTATCAACTATACCTGTGTTCAGTAATAGTCAGCTTACCAAAAATCCCTGTATTAAACAAAGTCTAATGACTCATTCTAAAAGACATTTGAGCAATCTTAGCGATTCCTAGTACAAATGGAAGCTGTGTCACCCAACTTTCAGAAATGATGCTTATAAAATGTCACTGATTGCATGTTACTGAACAGCATAAAGCCATTCACTGACAAGACAGCACAGCAAACTTATCAAACCTGAGTCAGTCTTACTGTCAGTAAAACAGTCTTCAAGATAAAATCTAAATCAGATTTTCAGAGAAAATAGAAATTCTAGCAGCGTCTGGAATTGACCTAAATAATTTCAGTGTAAACAACAAAACACTGCCACCTAAGGAAGCCAAAGGAAAACCCAATTATCAGTCATTTAAATAAACAGATTGTGAATGGCAGTATAAAATTTAACTGGTTTACTTACTTGAGTATAATTCTGATTTTTTTTTCAATTATGGAGCCTCCTGCTACTTTTTTAAAAAAGGTAGTATTTCAATGCATTTTCTTTTACAATAATTTTTTCTGTATTTAAAATAAGGGTTACATCATTTACACTATGGTGGTCACAGTGCTCTCTTTGGTGTGGCCATTGCATAGACTAACTAGTTGGATTACCCTGGATGCAGTTTTGGTGATCTCACAGCCTTGCAATAACCACCCCCACAGTATTTTACTCTTAACAAATTCAGTTCAGATGCGAGGAAGGCAGGGCCCTACCAAGTGCCAGTTCTACAAGTTTTGCTCTTGTACCATCCTGCAGAATTCAAGGACACCCTTTTCTGAGAGAACAAAAGGCCTGATGATACTTTTTAAGCAGTCTGAAAGCCTGTTTATGCGCAGTCTTCCACAGCTGAAAGAAACAGTATTTGTTTCAAAGAAAGCATATATAGTTTGCAGAGAAAACTCTTCTATTTATTTGGTTTTTCAAAACTGGCTTCGAATAAATGTATAGCTGCTATAGAGAGTTCAATTAAAGCTGCATCTGCATGGCTGTAGATAGAACACAATCCTTAAAGTCCAGCATAAGTTGTGTTTTCATTTTGTGTGATACTTATCAAGTCCTTAGAGACACTTGTGTTCACTGCCAGCTGTCAACATTCCACACAATTAAACTTCTAGTTCTGCTAAACCCCAGTGTGAACACCTCAAGTTTCCACAGCAGCCAATGAGTGGAGGAGACATATTGACATATTTACATTATGATTATTTGGCAACATTTTCCACGACAGAGTTCTCTTCCTTAAAAAAATAAAAAGAAAGGAACCTATTCCAAATGTTGTTTATGTCAACATTCTTTATGTCATTTCACACAAAGCTAAATTTGATCTCTTCTTTCCCAGACCCAGGTTGGTCTCATAGAATGCACTTTATATAGGAAAAAGCTCATCAACAATAAACCTGCCAACCAGATCTTTCATCCCCAGAAACTTTTAAAATCAATAGATTCCAAAGGATGGATTCCTTTTAATCAGAGGTGCTATTTTCAGACCTGCTACATTACAGAGGTAGCTTTTATGGATGATCGTGCACTTACTGATACATCTCTCATCGGAGTTGCTATTTTTGTTGCTCTTTCCCCACTGACATTGCCGATGCTCCTGGTGATAATGCTTTCGAGGCCATTTCCTTTTCTGCTGATGCTATAGATTCTGCTGAGCTAATGAAATTGCTGTGGTCATTGTTAATGGCCCTCAACGGCTACTTCCCTTCCTATCCAAAGTACTTCTATTTTTATTCTCTGATATTACACCCACCAGGGCCCTGAGGGGGGGAAAAAAAAGGTAAATCAAAAGGAAAAAGAGAGTGCCTGACCGCATGTAGGTAAGTACCTCACGGCCCCGTGTGACCACAAATGACAGTGGGATGATTAGAGGGTACCATTGCACCCTCACCGCGCACAGCTGTTTCTGAGCTCCAGACCCTCCCCCAGAGCTGGGGCAGTTCCTCCCACCTCTTCCTTCTTCCCGCATCAGAAAGGGGAAGCGGGGGTCGTGTGTGTCACGCTATCGCCGCTGTCCGGCAGAGCTCTCCCTCCTGCCAGCGGCGTGGCGGAGTGGGGAGTCGCTGTGCGAGAGGCTGGGCTGGGGTCTCGAACCCCAGGGGAAAGGTGGGAAAGTTCCCAAAGTCCCGGTACCTCAGAGGCCGGCCCTGCCTCCCCAGAACGACCAGCTCACAGCTGCAGGGGGCTCGGAGGAAGGAGGGGAGGGAGCGGACTCCCCTGCCCCGCCGCAGGGGCCGGGGCACAGCGCTGCCTGTCCCGCGCTCTCCCTCGGCCCTGACGGGACACCCCCGGCGGCACCGACCCTCGGGCCCCGCGGGCGGAGGGAGGGGCGGCGGAGCGGCGCCACCGCTGTCCCGCCCCCTCCTTCCCCGGAGCCCAGGCTCCCCCTCCGCCTCCATTTCCCGGCGTGCGGCGCGGGCGCGGGGCAGGAAGTCCCGTGCGCCTGAGTCAGGGGCGGCGGGGCGGCCGCTGCCGGGGGTGGGCGATGGCGCTGGAGACCCTCTCCCCGGACTGGGAGTTCGACCGCCTCGACGACGGCTCGCAGAGTGAGCGCCCGCAGGGCAGGCTGGGCGGGGTCGGGCCGGGCCGGGCCGGCGGGGATGCGGCGGGAACCGCCTCGAGGCGGGGGGAGGCGCGGGCTGAGCAGACCCTGCTCCACTCCCGGACCCCGCCGCTGCATCTCCGCGGAGAACGGGAGGGAGGAGGAAGGGAGGGAGGAGGAAGGACTCACGGGAGCTGAGCGAGGTCGCCCTGCACGGCTTCCCCCGCGGACCCTGCCCCGTGCCCCTGCCCCCGGCTCATCCCGGCACTGATCCTCCCCCGGCCAGGCCTGCGGCGGTGGGCGGGCGCCGTGACCTTTTCCTGCCACCACCCTCTCCGTAGTTGTCGGGGTTGCCTTGGGGTGGGGGCAAGTGGCTTTTCCAGCCCTTCATCCTTTACTCCCTCAGAGGAGTCGCCTCCGGTGCCCCGCGTGTGGCGGGGAGGGCCAGGCTGCTTGTGTGACTCTCTCTTGCGCGAACCGGGCAGGAGGGACAGGTGCTTGTCGTGAGGATGGTGTTTCTTTCCTTCCCGATCATTTCTCGTAGCTCACAAATTTCTGCAGTTGCTTCCTTGCTTATCTGGAGAATTCACGTTAAGTTATGTGGCACGCAGTTAGTTGTGTGCAGCTTTCATTGGTAAAGGCTTTCTGACATGGCATCGGGTGGTCACTTGCAGTTTAACCTTTAAAATGTAGTTAAATAAAAAGACCTTCTGATCATGAAGTCCTTGACAGTGGGATCGTGTACCCGTCAAAATCCACGTTTTACTCAGCCTGTGGAGGTGACCTACTTTCTAAACGGGGAACGTGTATGGTTGTCTCACTGTAATACACACTGTAAATTGAACTGTGCCAAATTAATTATACCAGGTGTTGCTGTGAAAATATGCCACTCATGGCCCAACTGTTTCACATATAATATCATCCCAAGGGGTGATACTGTTTATGCCGTATTCATTTAGTCTGGATTTCAGTGGAAACTGAAGCTGCCCTGAGCAGAGCTTTTTACCAGTTCTCTAGTTGTGGAAAGGAAAATGCAGCTTTTACTCAAAATGCCAGATCTCCACTGCTTTGACCATGACATTATGTGCAGCTACAGGAAATTTACATGACCATTACCACCATCTTGAGGGTGAACAGACTGATCTTCCATCAAGAGCAACACACAGTGTTCTCCTAGAGAAAAGCCCAAGAAATATCCTGTGACTTGAAAAGTATTTTTTTGTACTTATTGTGTACTTTCACGTTGTATCACTAACTTTTAGCAATTAAAATATTCTCAACTGAGGACACAAGATACTAAGTAAGTCTGGTTTGTTGCATCTCTGTCCTAGATGTGTGTGGACATGGCACTTGCAAATCCTGCTGTGAAAATAAATTCATTGAACATTGATATTACTGATTGTATGGAAGAAGTTATGATTAAGTTGGGGGATCTGTGCTGCTGAGTTGATATCTTGCATTGTCCCAACTACAATGCTTTTGTTTTGTCACATGAGGAGAAACTAAATCAAACTTTATTGTAAGCAGATTATACCTTATGAAGTATGTACGCTGCTCTGAAGAAGAAGGTGGTATCTGCTTTCTATGATTTCTTTCTCTTCATCCGTGTGAGCCAGTTTATTTATGAAAATTCTTCTGCATCTTAAAAAGCTTCCTCCATCTCCAAGTAATTTTTATCAGTTCTACTCTGCAGCTCTCTGACTAGCTAAGAGCTTTCACTCTCATCTCTTTAAGGTGGTGAGAAATTATTCACACCTGTCTCTTATTTTATAGATGATCAGTACAAAGTGGCAAATTGATGGCTATCAATAATTAAGTATTTGTAAATATTTAATATTATTTGAACTGTAGCATTGTTCAAGTCCATCATTTGACTGCTGGAAAGGTGGCAGTCTGTAGGTCTCTAGCAGAGCACTGTTCTGAGGTTTTGTTTGAGAAATGAATGTTTCGTAAGGACTTGAACAGCACTGCCAATTTCTAGTTTATGACTTGTTCTGTTCTTCCTATAAAGCCCCAATGACTTTCAGTTTGTCTTTTGTGTGTGAAGGGAAGAGTTGTGATTGTGGGAATACCACAGCATATCTCTATAATAATTGTCTCCATGCTCCAGATTTTCCAGCAGATAAGTGCTGGAGCTGACATGGTGTTGGTTAAACGCCATTCAGCAGGGCTGTGCATCTGTCGGTGTTTCACTGGTTTTCTGCAGCAGAGCTTCCAGAAGATGCACTGGAAGGAACCTGAAAGATGAGATGAATTTCACGGGATAGAATAATTAATGATGCAACTCAAGGGCTCTGCATCACTGCCTGGAGAATGTACTGCTGATGGAGACCATTTTGTTCACTTGTTTCTTATCTGTTTACATGAGATGTTGTCTCCTGTTTTGACAATGCCTGTGCACTGTCTAGGCTGGATAGGCTTTGCAGTCTGCATGTCCTTACATTTGGCGTTGCTGCTGATTTCAAAGAAGTATCTTAGAATTAGTGCAGGACTTCACTGTAGTAATTTTTCCTTCTCAGTCTTAGCCTTTCTCTGCACAGTCATTCTCATCTTTGCCTTATGAATTTGTCTTTATTCAGTCCTTTCCTTCTGCCTGGTGCAGTATCTCAGTCAGATGTTTTTGTGTTTAAGTGATAATTGATTCAGCAGTACTTTCTCAGCAAAGTAGCCATCAACTACTATTTGTCTCAGTTATTTGCAATGAAGATGAGCAAGAGGTTGAACGTGCAGAATAACGGAATATATTGGTTTTAACTTTCTAGACCAGCATGCCTGCTGAAATGTGAAAAGGGCACATATTAAAGCTGCATGAAAGTTGAATGCTTAAGAAAAGTTTGGTTGTTCCGCTGAGCTGGATTCTCTAACTTTTTTAGATAATCCTATTTTTAATGAATGGCAGAAGATCACAAGCTGTTAGATTTGGTATCTAATTATGGGAAAGACACTTTAGTCTTCACATGGAAAAGGATTGTACTTCCTTTCTGAGTGTAGAAGCCTTGAACTGTAATCTTTCACTCTGCAGTTCAGATTATGCAGCTAAGTCAGTAATTGTATAAAATTTGGGGAGGAGTGGGGAGCGTCTTAATGTGGGAAGAAAAAAAGATCAGGATAGAGGGAATGAAACTTTTTTTGGACCAATTGCCTTCAGATTTACTTTGGTAATTAATACCACCATTCCTGGTGTTTGACCAGCTGAATGTTGGCCTTTGAAGCTCCTGGCCCCTGACAGTAACAGGACAGCTGTGCATTTCAGTGTTCAGCAGAAGAAACATTCTGCTTGGGGAAAGTGAATTTGCAAGTGGAGGGAATGATTAAAAGCCATAATCTTCCCGTGTAATGCCCAGATAACCTACTGAGAGGTAGCAGGGAAAGAGTGGAAAGAGGATTGCTAGTAATTCAACTGCTACTCAGGCCGAAATGATTAGTCCCATTGCCTCAAAGTTCTGATGTAATTGCCTGTGTACTGGTTCAGCTGATGGTGTTACAATTTCTACAGTCGCTTCTCTGCTCAGAATCTTATGTGATTGTTAAGGTCTTAGTTTGGCAATATATGTACCTTTTTAATTTTCTGCAAATGGCTTGGATGTTTGATGTTCTCCAAGTAGTATTTGAATTTCTTTTAAACTGACATTAAGTTATAGGATTGTTTTTAAACATGAACTTTGTATTAAAGATGCAGTTCTTTTAAGGAGAACTGCTGCAGCAAAATGAGGAATACAGGACTAAAGCTAAATAGCAACAGATTAAATACCTTTTAATAATTTTTTTGATATTGCAGTTTATTGAATTGTCTGTAAAACTGTATAATTATTATCAATTCTCAGAAATTCATGCTGAAGTGCAGTTGAAGAATTATGGAAAATTTCTTGAGGAATATACATCTCAGCTGAAGAGAATTGAAGATGCTTTGGATGACTCTGTTGGAGATGTTTGGGACTTCAGTCTTGATCCCATTGCTTTAAAGGTCTTCATATATTTACCATACATTGCAACTGTTACTTCCCTAGTTTGTCCTTCCCTTCAAAACCTGAGAAGTAAAAGCTTGATGCATTTGTGCTCTTAAAACTTGACTTTTGTGTTTGAGAAACCTATCCAATACTATTTTAATTATTGAGTAATTGATAAGTTGGTGCACATCACAAAAGAAGATGCTTTCATATTATTATTGTTTTTGTCTTTTGGGTACTAGTTGAAGTTAAATGAATTTCTAATTCTTCATGTATTGGGAAGGCTAGTTCCAGCAAACTTCTTCCCTGGGGGTACTGGTGTTTTTATCTGGGATTTGGGGTTCCAGGCGAGCTCACTAATAGTTGGATGAACTGTGTGTGTATTTATATCTCGTGTTTTGACTTAGTGGCCTTGGTACAATGTTTGCTGTCTTCCAGAGGAGGCTGTTTTCTTGGTTTTAAGTTCTCTGTCCTCTGTGGAGTGTTATTTTTTTCACTTCACTGAATTTGCGGACAAAATTTAAAAGCACTACTGTTGCCATATGGAACTTGTCTGTGCTGAAGATGCACTCTCAAACAATTGTCTGTCTGAATAATTTGAGTAAATTATATGTAGAGCTGCAACGGTACTGGACGTATATGGACTAGTCAGTATTACTTCAGTAGAAAATGTCAGTGCCTGCACAGAGATATATTTTCTACTTCCTGTTTTCTGCAGTTGGGATTCCTAATTCAAGTTTTAGGTTTCCTGAGCTGGTTTTTTTCCTATTCCATAATCACCAGGCTTTTTCTCTTCAGGTTTTGTAAGTAAATTGTTGTAAATGCTGTATAGTGTACCCAGTTATTTGCCTTTCTGCCTGGAGTGAATGAAAGGTATTTCCATGTAAATGTGAAGAGTGAAGGTTTCTTACGCTGCAGGTTGCCAGTAATGTGCAATTATTGCTCTCTTATTGCAGACCCTATTTGAGATTAAACTGGGGAGAATACATGGTTAGTTGGATAAATGTATTTTAACTAATGTTTTTTGAAGTTGTTAATTTGTTATTTTTGTTTGGTTGTTTTGTTTGTGATTTTTTTTGTTTATTTTTCTTTAAATTTTAATTTTAGCTTTTGCCATATGAGCAGTCCTCCCTACTGGAGCTCATAAAGACAGAAAACAAGGTAAGTACTTTATGCTTAAAAGATAAAAAAGTTATTCTACCTAAAATCAAGCCCTCAAAATGTGAACATATTTGTAATCTGTGTGGTTTTTCCCCCTTTGAGTCTAGGTTCTAAACAAAGTAATAACTGTGTATGCTGCTCTTTGTTGTGAAATCAAGAAGTTAAAATATGAGGTAAATTCAGCTAACTTTTATTACTATGTGTGAAAATGTTTGCGGATTGGCAAGCTGATATATAGATTTATTCTTTAGCAGTAAAGAAACAAGATATGATGTCTAAATTTTTGTGGCATGATTACATATACCCTATTTATTAAAAAACAAATTTCTGCTTTTGTTGTTAGGCAGAAACTAAATTTTATAATGGCCTCTTGTTTTATGGAGAAGGAGGTAAGTAGCTCCCTTTACTGTAAAAGTTTGTAGTTTTAAATTATTGCTTCTGGTTATATTAAATGCTACAATAACTTTAATTTTATAGTATGGATACGTGATTGCTGTGTCTTTAACTGATGCACACCAAATAACAAACTTTGAGGTTATAGGGATATATGTTAGTGTCTTGTAACTGTCCAGAGTGAGCTTAAGATAATAATGTTTATCCTAAAGCCCTGTTACCTGCAGTAAGTATTGTTATATTAACAGGAAATTTTGTTGCAGCCTTGTTTAAATGAGAAGTAGGGAGTGTGGACTGCTGATGTTGTATTAAGTGTCTAACATATAGCTTATCTACTGCAGCAGGTATTTTTCCAAGCATGGCATTGAAAACATGTATTTCACATGTAAACGCATCCTAAACCGACTTATTTCCTACTGGGACTAGAGTTTACGTTGGTAAAACAGTAAATCTGTGATTTGATTATAGTAAAACAATGAAACCATTAATAAATAACTTGGCCAAAGTCCTGCCTCCTTTATTATGCAATCAGTTATTCCAAGAGAAGTTGGAATGTGTTAATGTCACCTGCCCTTCACGTGCAGGGGACAGTGCTCACACTACTGCTTAGACCGTCATGTAGCACAGGCACAAGTGATTGTAAGTCACTTCAATTGACAAATCACGAGACCCTGCTTTAGGTAAAAGCTGCTTTTTGCCTTGGACTTAAACTGGTAACTCCTGTGAGTGCCTGGTCTTAAGCTTCCACCTTAAAGGATGCTAGTGTGTGAATAAGCACAGATCTTGATCCTGAGGACTGAATATATCAATCGATTCAGAGACCTATCACCCAACTTGATTTTCTATTTCAGTAATTTGAGAGAAAAGTATTACAGTAGTATTGTAGAAGGGCATTTTCAAAGCTTTTCAAGAGCCTTGACTGTAACAGAAATTCCAGGCTATGTGAAATCTTTGAGCTAGGGACTGTTTGTCGTGCTTTTAAGTGCTATATCAGATGACTGTTGTGGTTAAGGAATATGAAAAAGTGTGGGAGTTTGTTCTGGGTAGTTTTTTTGGGGTTTATTCTTTTTTTTTTTCTTCAGATTCTCATGTCTCATTAGACATGGTTTTAAATATTTTGAAGTCATTGCTGCCAGCATGATACTAGGAGATCCCTTCAGACTTCTCCCATGTTTGTAGCATAAAAAAAATCAGACTATAACAGATTAGTATGTTACAGCAGCAGTTTGTTCCTGGTGGGTATTGTGCAGGCAGTACTTGGGAATGGCAGGAACGGAGAGGTGAGCCTTCTGTGGGTTAGGCAGGAATGTAGAAATTTATGTTCTCTGCTTCCATATCCCTGCTCGTAGCATTTGCTTTGATAACAGCAAGCTTGCTTACTTTAAACAAGTGGCAAAGTTACTGGCTCAAGGATGGTTAAAATTTAAACAAATACTGTGCTGGCTTTTTCCGTCTGTGTAAAGAAACGTTTTTCCCCCCACCTCTCTTTGCAGTGGCTAGGGATAGTCTAGGAACTTTATTAAATAGTTGGATGGGTTTTTTGGGGACATACACTAAACAGAGTAAAGGTGACATTAAATGTGTAAAGGGGAAACAGTATTTAGTATCTTGTCCCAGAACTCCATCTTAGAGAAGTATGGAGACTCCTTTAATCTCTGACTGCTCTGAAAGAACATATTTTATGATGCAATAAGACCTGCATTTCTTAGGCAGTAAACTTCCAATTGTAAGCCTCTTTTGCTCAGAGTGGCCCAATGGAAAAACTGAGTCTAGAGCATCAATCTATAATCACAGTAAAAAACCAGTCAGTTGGTGTTAAAACTGATCCAGATGACTGAAACAATTGGGCATTGGTGAGGTAATTATTGTATTTCGTAGTATTCCGTTAGTGTTCTGTGTCATACAGATAATGCTGTGAAGCTGTGGTGATGAGCCAGTTCTTTTGTACAGGATGATATGTAGGAAAAAGAAAATGAATTTCTTGAGGAAAGATTTTTCCTTCTGGTTAGTCATGTAGTGTGTTCTTTCAGTAAAAAACATCTGGATGTTCCTTGCGGTATAAATACCTGATGCTGTCGTACAAACTTTTTAAAAATGGAAACTTTTATATGAAGTTACGTAATAAAAATGCCTTTAAAGAATTATGTTTCGTGTTCTTTATTTTCTTTCGGGTGACCGAGACACTTTTTCCTGCTTTGTATCTAATTTATAAATAATGCAGTTTTTATTGAGAAAGAAACTTCAAAAATAAGTCCAGCTTAGGAAAGCAAAATTAAGAGTTTTTGAGGCTCCACCAATATGCTTATAATAGTGCACTCCATTTGTATGACAGATAAATGGCTTGTAGGACAAGCTTTAATGTTAATTCAACAGATGTAACACAGGCTTTTGAAAGTGTTGACAAATGTTTCTCTTTTTAGCCACAGATTCCAGCATGGTGGAGGGAGATTGCCAAATACAGATGGGAAGATTTGTTTCTTTCTTGCAGGTAGCATATGTTTTGATTTTTTGACAGCAATTATAATGTTATTTTTACTTGCAAAGTGGATTTAACAGTGTGCCTTATCCTGTCTGCATCTTGCTGAAAGGCATTGAAGTCACTTGATATGTTACTATGTTTTGCCTGCAGACCTGTCACAACCCGCTGATGTATCACACATTGTTTTGAGGTTTTTTTATACTTGTCTCTGGAAGTCTAATGAGAGAAGAAGTTACACTTTGCGTAATTGCTCAAAGAAATTAGAATTTACTTAAGAAAATTTCAGTATGAGAAGATAAATTGAGGTTGTTTTCATTTGATAGTAAAGTTAAAGCTAGCTATTTTTATGGTTTTGATGGTAAGTTTTGGTTTTCATTGAACATTGGAAATGGATTAATTTTTCTATGCGTGTTTTTTTAGCTGATAGAAGAAAGCAAAATTAAAACATGTCCCTGGAAAAATACTGCGTGTGAGTCATTCAAACTTTGGTGGAAGAACACTCATTTCTTACACAGTTTGATAGTTCAGGGTCCTTTGCGTGAAAACAGGATCTGTTTTTCTTCTGAGGATTTCCTGTGCTCTTGGGTTTCAGTCTACTGTGGAGCTTTTTGTCCTTGATATAACTTAAATGAATGTTCTGTTCCCAAAAATGTTTCTATTTTTATGCGATATTGTTTGTAATGAAATATCTGTGTTCAAGTGGAGAATATACAAGAAGCTTCTAGAATGTTTAAACAAAGTTTAACAAAGGTTAAAATTCCTTTTCTTGCTGTATAGTTGCAAGGCAGTAGTCAGTAACTGAGTCATAACAGGTTGAATGCTATAGAAAGTTGTTTCTCAACCTCTTTTACCGTGCCCAAGTGCAGTTAGGATCTCCTAGTTTTTTTCCCCTGTTTTCCAAGCTTTTTGTCCTATCAAATGTATAGATTTTGTCCTTCATCCTCTATTTCCTCCTACCAGATGTTTGAGACCTTTTAGTGATTCTGAAGTGGAGCTACTGTACCTTTGTGTTTCTCCCAAGTCCAGGTGGAAGTTGAGAGCAGGATTTGGATATCTATGCATATTGCAAGCCCACTCCATAGTACAAGCTTGTTAATGTATGGGGTATATGCTGATGTGTAAGGGTAAGCATAGTACAGAAATACAGGAGTATTGCTTGTGAGCCCACTTTGTATATATGCTATGATGGGTTAGAGAATGTTTAGAAACTTTGGAAGGAAGGGAAATGTAAGATGTTACCCGCAAGGGCGGGTTTACTGCACTGACAGATGTATATTGCTTAGGGTAAAACTATGAGGGAAATGTTTTCCTTGTGGACTTTGTTCTTCTTTACCTGTTGTGTTCTCCTAAATCCACTCAGAGTAGTCTAAATCCATAGACTAGGAAATGCTGTTCTGGTCAACGTTATAAGTGTATCCCCAGGGATGGTGTGAAAATATGAAGGTGACAAAAGAGGTGAAAAATGGCTTTCATAGAGCTAATGTCCATCTATTGGTTTATTGGCTCTTCTGAGTTTGGGATTCCTTTATTAGCTATATGCAATAGCCTCAGATTTGCTATGTCAAAGCATTTTTTAAAAATATTGCCAAAATAATGCTCTGAAAACACTGGTTAGGTACTCTTGATTGTGCAAAACCCAGTATATTTGAAGAACTCTAAAATGATAATTGTGTCTGCATTATGTAGTTGCTAATATGCATGTGCTGTTAAATTGGACTGTTTCCTGGAAATTTTAAAATGGCAGGTGGTACTCCCCCTCCCACCCCAAGAAACATGATCTGTTGTCTACTAATCCATTCCTCTGGAATCTGTTGGCTTATTTCAGCTGCATTTGTTAGAGCAGTACAAGTATAAGAAGTAATGTTTTGTGAAAACTGGTGACTAATAGGAGTCAGAAGCCCAAATAAGATCTATTTTTGACGGAGAGGAAGACAGAATTCAGCTGTTAGCCAGTCTTCTGGCAGGAGTGGCAGGCTGGCTGCTTAGCCAGTGTGGGCTGGCTGCTGTGGAGCCATCCGTGTGCTGACTGGCCAGACTCATCACACACGGACTTTTCCCCAATGGGATTATAAGGTGCATTAATGAGCAAGTGTTATTGCAGTTAATGGAAACTCAGATTAGTTTATCCTGTTGCTCAAGGAATGCCTTGTTAAAATGCATTCTAGAAATTAAGAAAGTCTTTTATTTGGTCAGAGTTGACGTGTGTTACGTAATTGAGCTCAAGGTCTGCTTTAGCCAAGCAAATCTCTCAAAGACATCAGCTTTGTTTGTTTATTTTAAAGCAATATTATGTATCTTATCATTCTTATGGTAGGTGCAGGCTTCTGTGGTAATTTCTAATTCGAATTTGACTATCACCAGCTCCCAGAGTGTGACCTTTGAATCTGGTGGGGAAAAAGCGCAGCCTCTGCTCTCAGGGATATTGTTCCTGCAAGTACTTGGGCGCTGTTGTCCAGTCACTTCTTATTGTCTTTGATAAATTGAACCAATGGTATACATAGTCAAAGTTGTACTGGAAGCTTTTGTTTGGTAGTTTCTTAGCTCAGTCCCAGATTCCTTTTCAGAGCTGTTAGTAGGGTGTTTGCCATCCTGCTGTAGGTCTGTCCCCTGACTTGGATTAGGGATGTAGTTGGAGCTTGGGCTGCAAGTTCAGTAGTTTATGTTTGTTGTTTTTGATCTAGTGACAGCTTGTGAATGAGGAAGGTCTATACATATATATGCATTTTATTTTCTTGTATTTCAGGAGCTGTCTTGCTTTGTTACCCGATGTTACGAAGTGGTGGTGAATGTAGTGCATCAGTTGGCTGTTCTATATACCAGCAACAAGTAATTATTCCCTAACATGCTGCCTTGTTATAATGTAGTTAAATGTATAAAATATGAATGGTCTATTTAAGGCATGGTCATTTTTGGAATATTGTTGTCTAGAGATATGGATAATGCTTTTCTGTGAAAATTTGGGCTTCGTAAACTATTATGGAAGTGGTTTCGTTTGATTTTCAGAAAAAACAGTGCTTATATATAACGAGATGCAAGAATTTTTTTTTATATTTTTTTTGATGGGGCAATTAGACTTTATGTTTAAGAGATATTGTTTTAGTTTTTTCATCCTTGCTCCATTTGAGATTCCTCCTGTTGGCTGATGGAGTAGATACCAATAGCTTCAGAAGCTTAAAAATCAGATCACTTCCACAGTCTGTTTTAAATATAAATCTTGGTATATATTTAGGTAAATCTTGGTATATATTCCTCACAGAACAATTTAACACCTGAAATTGACCTTAATAAGGGCTGTTTGGTTTAGCTCCTTTGAAAACTGAGGAGAGTTTAATTCTGAATAGAATTGTTGGATTTAGCTTTCAGTGTCACTGCAGGACTCTCGATTCCTTTCCCGTCCCCCAGTAGGATGGCATAATTCTCAGTTTTATTTGTTGCTTTTATTTTTGCCTTACACCACAGCACAAGGTAGACTTTCTGTGTGGTGCTGGATGTGTAACTTGGACATGATTTGATTAAATATGTCAAGTGACTTTGTCTTATGGGCCCTGAGGCTGTGTGTATCAAGGCTGCTTGTCATGACCATAACTGAATTGGGAGTTGCTGAGATGTGTGCACTGAGTACAATAAGTGCTTTGAACCAGTCACATGCTGTACATTTAAAAATACAATATTAAATCTGATCGTAGCACCCAGATTTCACATAGCATCTA
Organism: Cephalopterus ornatus; assembly: GCA_013396775.1. Lineage (NCBI taxonomy): Eukaryota > Metazoa > Chordata > Aves > Passeriformes > Cotingidae > Cephalopterus > Cephalopterus ornatus. The sequence continues at coordinate 22,930 of VZRE01001357.1, forward strand.
CTTTCAATTGGGTTTTTAGATTCTTTTGTTTCCTGAAGTTGCTGTGTTAATAAATAAAAAATATACCCCAAGAAACAAAGAACACATCATGATACAGAATTGATAAATATGATCTGCTCTGAGGATTAAAAAGACATTATTTATTTTATTTATAGGAATGCACCTAAAATTATAGAGACATCTGGAGTTCATTTTCAGGTGAGAATAATTTGGAACTCTTTTGCTTATGTTAAGATATATATATAGTGTGTATATATACGTGTGTATATATATGTGTGTATGTATATATGTATATGTTCTGATGGCTAATCCTGAGAAGAGCAGCAAGAAAGTGATTTGAGTACAACTTTCAATTTGGAATCTCCTTTAAAGGTTTTATTTTGTTAATCAGCTTTTTCTGGCCTTTGTGTGGGAAGGCTGGTATCTCCATGTCTGTCATATTGTAGCTTTCTTAGCTGTAAAGTGTTTGCATGCTCCCTTATTGCAATATGTGCTTCTGCACATAGACAGTTTTAAAAATCATGTCTCCGGTGTCAAAATAGATGAGTGAATTTAGTTTGCATGCAGACACCACTTTTATGTTCCTTGTGTCACTACAAGAAATACAAAATCTCTAAGCTACTAAACCATCAAATCTCCAATTTAACTCTCTAACTGATGTCTTGTTGGCTGAAAATATATTGAAAGGAACTGAAATTTTATATGCCACCAATGACTGCAATAAACTTTTTAATAACTACAGTCCTTTTCCTTCCTTTTTTCTTTTTTTCCTTCACAAACAGGCAATGTACGAGCATCTAGGAGAGTTGCTTACAGTCTTGATCACTCTGGATGAAATAATTGACAATCATGCCACGCTGAAAGATCACTGGACCATGTATAAGAGGTATGTCTCTCATGTAAAAAACGCTCCCAAAACATACAAGATGTGCATCTGTGTGGGAGTGTCAGTGTGGGAACATGGATTTTTGTAGTCTCAAGAGTTTTCCGGAAATTTCAGTGCAGAGCAGGGCTAAGCTCCTACAGTGTCCTTCTCACAGAATGAGTAAGTTTTCAAAGTGCTGAGTGTTACATTTCCAATACATGGTAAACATCTTGGCAAACAGAGTAATGGTTGGAGGGATTTAAAGTATATTCACTAAGAAATTCAGTTGTGTACAGAACTGATCTAACACTACCCCTAACTATACTGATCATGGGGATGAGCATGCAGATTTAAGAAAGAATGCTATCTTAAATAAAAGCTGAAGAGTCAACAATTATAAAGGTAGTTAAATTAGTGGAATAATAATTGTTTCCTTGAAAATCTAAATTAAATGGGAGTTACTCAAATGCAAATTGATTGTACAGACTTAGTGGGGTTTTTTGTATTTTTTGGGGTTTTTTTTTTTTTGTTGTTTTGTTGTTTGTTGGGTTTTTTTGTTTTTTTTACTTTTGGAGTTGCTGCTAAGAGCAGGTGTGGGGCAATCCAAATCTATTATCAAAATAGCGCAGGATATGATTAAACTGTGAGCGTGTTTTAATTGTCTTCTATGTATGTGTTCCACACCTGTTCCTTACAGGCTGCTAAAATCTGTCCATCACAACCCTTCCAAGTTTGGGATTCAAGAAGATAAACTGAAGCCATTTGAAAAACTGCTGTTAAAACTGGAATGCCAGTTGCTTGAAGGAATGATATTTCAGGTAATGAAATTAATGTGCCCCCAGTACGATAGGGAAAACTTGCATGAAAGCATCACTCTTCCTAGAATGGTTTGTTTGTTTGTATTTTGGTTTTGTTCCGGTTACAGTGATGTGTGAATTTGGCTCTTGCATCTGTGCATGGGAGGAAAGAAAGAGGTCTGTTGTAACATTCTTCCTTGCTCTTCTCATGTGCTTGAACTGTGCCAAGCTTTGAATGGCAGCAGTAAATGCTGACTGTTTTGCCGAATTAGGAAAACACAGACAACTTTGGTGTTAGGACTCTGTATTATCAGGAAGTCTGGGTTTTGTCCACGTAACAGTGAGCAGCCTTACATACCCTAGGTCCACTTCATTTTAGCTGCAAATCAATTAGTCTCCTCAGTAATATTTAAAATATATTAAGTGTGACATCTCATTCTTACCTTATGAGACAGGTAGCTGTCATTAGGAACAATGGTACATAGCCCTGAAACGTGCAAGTGCACAGGTGGGTGAGAAGGATTAGTACATTTTCAGTACAGTTAACTTAAATGTGTTCATACAAGAAGCTATCTTTTTTTAGAAAGGTGTGTCTTTGAGACACTGAAATTGGATGTTGTGGCTCAAAGCAGAATCAATTGCTCAGTTCTTTCAAGTTACAATGGCATAGGGAAGAAGGGTTCTGTAAAAGCCTTCAAAAGGGATATTGTACATAAATAATTAAACACAGTTTGGCATATTCTTTCAAAGGACGCTGCTACCAGCTATCCATTTTTGTCTTGTATTTCCCTAATGTTGCATTAGTACAAAGACTTCATTATGTGTTTGAGATATCAGTAGGGTTGGACTGGTATTCATTCAGGAAGTTTCCCCTACTGAGCTGCAAATGCCTCTTCTCAACAAAAATACATTAAAATTATGTTTAAATGCAGATCCATTAAAGACTTCTCTAATATCCTTAGAAAGTATGAAATGTGTGTCTGTTTTTTGACTACTGTGTGGGTTTTGGTACTTTTTTTAAACCACCAGCAGTAGTGTGTGATTTTATGCTACAGGGTCATAAACCATATCCTACAAGTGACTTGCATGATAATCTTGTTTAGGTAAAGGGTAGTTATAGTGTAATAATACAAATATGCATCTAGTTTCTTAGCACTAGCACATCAAAGGGTTTCTTTAAAAATGCTCTTTAAAGGAGATGGGAAATAAATAAAATGGAGGTTTGAATGTCAGTTATAGGAGTTTTTAATATTGTCTGTTATTATACTAAAAAATGTAAGGATAGTTAAAAATCTGTATGTTGTAGAAGTTTGACTTACTTGAGTTTAGTCTTTAATCAGTGAGCTCTTCCAGTATTCTTCTCTTGAAAACCAGTATTCTTTTGAGGTCCAGAATTCATGACATTATCATTATGCTTTTTCCCACCCTTTTTGCTCAGGCCTGTATAGAGCAACAATTTGATTCCTTAAATGGTGGCGTGTCGGTGTCGAAGAACAGCACATTTGCCGAAGAATTTGCTCATACTCTTCGCACAGCTTTTGCAAACATTGAAGCCAAACTTGGTAATACATGCTTATACTTTTCCTGCCAGCTTAGTAGTTTCTAAAATTGTTTATATTGTTTGTCTGGGAGTAAACTTAATGTAAGCTGTGTTTGTGCAGGTGAACCTTCAGAAATGGATCAGAGAGATAAATATGTGGGTATCTGTGGCCTCTTTGTACTGCATTTTCAGATTTTTCGGACTGTGGACAAGAAATTTTACAAGTCCTTGTTGGATGTCTGTAAAAAGGTGAACGCTTTATTCTTTTGTCAAAAATTAAGAGGGGAAATAAATCTTCAGTAATGAAGGAGATAGTTTTCTTAGGTGCATAGCGTAGCACAGACTTGGGAAAAGAAAGAACACACAATTTACAAAAAATATGTCAGCAGAGTTAGGACTATCATAGAATCAGCCGGATTGAAAAGGACCTCTGAGATCATCAAGTTCAACCCTTGATCCAACACCACCGTGGTTACTAGACCATGGCACTGAGTGCCACATCCAGTTTCATCTTAAAAACCTCCAGGGACAGAGAATCCATCACCTCCCTGGGCAGCCCGTTCTAATGCTTGATTACCCTCTCTGTAAAGAATTTCTTCCTAATATCCAACCTAAAGCTCCCCTGGCACAGCTTAAGACCATGCCCTCTTGTCTTGCTGATAGCTGCCTGGGAGAGGAGACCAACCTCCACTTGGCTGCAACCTCCTTTCAGGGAGTTGTAGAGAGTGTTGAGGTCTCCCCTGAGCCTCCTCTTCTCCAGGCTAAACAAGAATTTCCTACTTTTTATAACTCTCCGCTGTTTTCTTCTAAATATGGTGTGAAACTTGTGTACTCACATAGCAGCAAGGTAAAATAACTTGAAATTACCATTAAAATGTTTCTTCTCAAGATTAATGTGGCATTGAGGACAAAAAACTGTTTGAGTTATGAGTACTGTGGTGCGGAATAAATGCTATGGGTTTCAACCTTGGCTATAAACATGTCTTTTGGAAGACACCCCAGTCCAAAGGTGATTGGGGCTTTTTTGTGTTGAATGGGTATTACAAAATTATTAAATTCTCTAATACTGTTTAGAATCTCTAATACTGTTTAGATGGTAATAACTTTGCTTGTGGTGTCTTTAGAGGACTTTTAGGGAAGAAACTTTTTTTTAACATGAATGTAATACTTTGTAAAAAACAGTTATGCAGAAATAAACTGAACTGTGTATTTTGACTTAAGAGGCGTAAGAAACATGCATGGTAGCATAGTATTTGTTGTAGTTAATTATGTTTACTGCTACTTGGTAGTATTCTCACCCCCTTTTTTTTTTTCTTTACAGGTGCCAGCTATTACATTAACAGCTAACATTATCTGGTTTGCTGACAACTTTCTGATTCAGAAGATACCAGCTGCTGCCAAACTTCTGGACAAGAAAAGTATTCATTCAGTAAAAACACAAAGGGAGAATTTTCTGCAGCAGAGGGCACAGTCACTTACCAAGTATGCTTCCCAAATACTGCTGCATGATGCTGTTTGGCAAATGGATTATAAACCATGGGTTTCTGGGTTTCTTCATTCGGTGTACTAGCCTGTTGTGTAGTGTTGCTCAGTGGTGTTAATCACCTGTTCCACTTCACTGCAGCAATGTGTGCATGTATTAATGTTGCTGCAAAAAGTTTTGGTCAAAACTAGTCTGCTTTTCATGTCATGCTGTCAGAAAAATGTATATTATGACACCAAAATAACAATGTTCCTAGAAGTTCTAAATATTTCTTTCAGATACTTCTATTTCCATACTTTCAAATTCCTTCTTATTTTAAACTAGTGTCTAGTAACCCGAGCTGCTCTGTTTTCTATTAGGGCTCTCTGCTTTCTATGTGTTTATGGAGGTAAGTTGCTTGTAGGCTTATAATCAAGTTTTTCTCTGCTTGGTGATGATACTTTCTTTGCAAGCATTTCTTTTTTTGACAGTTTTTATTGCTTGTTTGATGGTCTTTGAAATTATCTGTATTTGAAAAAAGCTTCTCTTGTTTTGTGCTCTGCATGTAGTTTGCAGCTCACTTCCTTCTCTTCTAAAATATGCTTAAAGATAAGATGGAATTTTTTTAGTTGTTAAGAGCAAGTGTACTGCATAGGAAGATAATGGGGCTAAGGTTTCTGTTTATGTTTCAGACCAAAACAAGAAGATGGATACTGGGTTCTGTGGAATAGCAGTAAAAGCTCAGATTTTTCATGTTGTCTTCCAACCCTATAAGCAAGCTGGCAGAACTGAGTTGGAGGGGAGGAGGGAAGGGGAAAAGCAACTCCGTGCCTACATGATCCTCTGACAGATTGTTTTCTCTACTTCCCTGTTTCTTTTTCAATCCACCTCTTCCTGGTTTAAGTCCTACAACCACAGAAAGATTCAAGAGCTGTGACTGATTCTTTCTTGGGCTTTAATTCCTGGATGGGGCATTGTTGCACTGCTGCTTTGCTTCTGGTCTTGGGCAGCAGTACTTAATCTTAAAGAAAGGTTGAAGAAAAACATCTGTGTATTCACAGACATTTTGTGGAATCATTTAGCTTGGAAAAGACTTCTAAGATAATCAAGTCCAACTGTTAACCCAATTATTGCTGAGCCATTACCACTAAACCATGTCCCCAGGCGCCACATCTACGTGGCTTTTAAACACCTACAGAGATGGTGACTCCACCCTTTCCCTAGACAGCCTGTTCCAATGCTTGTCAACCCTTTAGGTGAAGAAATTTTTCTGATAACCAGTCTAAACCTCACCTGGCACAACTTGAGGCCATTTCCTCTAGTCTTGTTATTGGGGTGAAGAGACTGACTGTCACCTGGATAAAATCCCCTTTCAGGCAGTTGTAGAGAGCAGTAAAGGTCTTCCCTGAGCCTCTTTTTCTCCAGGCTGAGCAACCCCAGCTTCCTCATAGGACTTGTGCTCTAGACTCTACACAGGCTTTGTTGCCTTACTTTGTGCAGGCAATTTTGAGGATATTGTACTAAAATCCAGATTTTCCTTCTACTGACTTGAATAGTGCAAGTAATGTTTGTTTGCTTTTTTACAAATCCTTGCACTGCTTTTGATAATCAACTATTGCCTTAAATATGAGTCCTCTTTAAAGTGTAACTTCTAGTGACAATCAGTGACCTGAATATGTTGCTGCTACAAGTGCTGCAATAAGTTTTATTGCAGTGTTGCAATTTGATAGCATGGAATAAAGAGTTTTATAAAAGTGAACTCTATTTAAATGTTTAATTACTACTGGTGTAATTCAAGCAGATAAATTTCTGTAGGAGATTGTGTTACTCAAGAGTAGTCCAGTCTGATGTAATGACAAGTTACACTTGTGTGTGTGTGTATGTAATACAACAGAAATTCAAACGGGGATGAAAAAACTTAACACCAGTGTTGGACTTTTTTGGCTAGTCTTTAAAAGCATTTTCTAACAGTTTTATTCACTGTTTTAATTTAAGGAAGTGTAGTACTGCTAAGAGGGCCATTTGTTCTCTTGAAAGACACATGATTTTTGACTCATTGTACAGATATAATTGGCAGATTAATGCATACCTGTAGAGAATTAAAATGTAAATGAGTATGTGGTTCTGATACTTTTGAGAATGGCAAATTGTTATTTTGGGAACTGAAGAGTTAACATGTTTCCCTTGCAAGAATTGTAAGTTTTGGAAAGAGAAAAAAACTGTTCTTATTTGAGGTGAGCAACATTCTTTGTTTCCTTCCCCAGAGATATGCAGTCCTATTATGTTTTTGTGAGCTCGTGGATGACAAAAATGGAATCTATCTTGTCAAAGGAGCACCGCATGACTAAGTTTTCTGAAGATCTTTCTAACCGCTGCAATGTCTTCATCCAGGTGTGCAGTCTTTTATCGTGATGATGCAGCAAACTGATGTTTTGATGCAAGTTGTTGAACATAAAAGGAAATCACAGGAGTTCTGTGATTAATTTACAATGTGGGAATTCTTATAAAACTTTTAATGCCCAGTAGATACTCTTTAAGTAAGTCCGTGAAAGGTGTTTCCATAAAGGATGTGGGGAAAGGGAATCTGACTAAATACTCAGCGGCTAAAATTTTGAATTTTTCTCCTGACTTAGGAAATCAAGAAAGCTTCATTTTCTCTTTAGTAAAGGTTTTGGGTTTCTTTCCTTTTGAGTCATGAGGTACTTAAGTTGGACTGAACCAGTGTCTAATTTAGTTTTATTTAGGACAGTCGATACTCCCATAAAGGTTTTGTGTTTCATTGTGCTGTGCCTAGTGATGGTTCTTCGCAAGAGACAGCTGGTTTTCTTTTGACCTACTAACAGCATGTGATCTTAATGTAAGATGCATCTTATTTCTGAATTTATTTTTTGCTAGCTTTATATGTATATATCTGCCTGACAGAAAATTGATGAGGTGTGTGAAAGAAGCATGATCCTGAATCTTCCTTAGCTGAAGACACACATGTGCTAGGATCTGTGGTTTTTACGCTGAAATTATTTGCAGTGGACTTGGAATTTTGCTCCATGCTGAATTGAGTTTCCTGCAATGCTTGCTGACTTTTCCTGGTCTTTTTTTATTGTTACTATTTTTTCTTTGAAATAAGTTTAATAACGTTTTTGTCATGGCTTATGTAATCGACATTGTATTTGAAAGCTTAGCATATATTGATGTGGAAATAGTTGGTTTCTTTATTGTGAGATTAACATTTCTATTTTGAAAGTGTAAAATTGTGTAAACACTGTCTGTGTATTTATTCCATGGAATCTGGAAGGTTTAGATTGTTTTTGTGATAGGATGTTTTTCGGGGGGATGGGAATTGTTTGGTGGGTAGGTTTACCCAAGTAGGTCTGAAATTGTTACACCTTTGAGGCTCTGTGGTTAATTCACTAACCTATGTTTAATTTGCATGGCTTTAGAAGAGGTTAATCAGATGATCTCATGAGTCATAGGCACTTCATATGTCTGCTAATGAAAGAATCTCATTCAGCTTTGGGATCTCAGGCTTGCTTAATAAAGTGGAGTGATAAATTCTCTAGTGTGCAGAGGCAAAAGTTACCTGTCTGTCATGTACGAAACAAACCAGAGAGGACTTACTTGATTGACATGTTGTGGAAATACTGTTTTTCTCCTTTCTCCCCTTGTATTCGTTTTATTTTTAGGGTTTTCTTTATGCATACAGTCTTAGCACCATCGTTAAAACTACAATGAATCTTTACATGTCAATGCAAAAACCTATGACGAAAACCTCAGTGAAAGCCCTGTGCAGACTCGTGGAACTTCTGAAGGTAGGTCACTGAATGGAAACTTTATTTCATGTAGGAGATTACAATGAACACTGATCACACATCCCCTATTAAAAAAAAAAATGGGAGGGGCCCAGAACTCGGACCCAGCATTCCAGATGTGGCCTCACCAGTGTTGAGTAGAGGGGAAGGGTCACCTCTCTCAACCTGTCAACAGAGTGTTGTCTGATGCAGGCAAAACTACCATTAGCCTTCTTTGTGGCAAGGGCCTGTTGCTGCCTCACATTCAGCTTGGTGTCTACCAGGACACTCATGTTGTTTTCTGCCAAGCTGCTCACCGGTTGGCTGAGTCCTTAGATCAGTCCTGAAACTTTTTTATGCTCCTGAGTAGTTTGATTTTTCTCAGTTTCTAAGGGTTAATTGCAACTGCTACTAACTGTACGTTACAAAGTGGAAAGAATCTGTATTTGCCGTGTGGATTAGTCACCCAGCATAAAGCCAGATTCTAAAGGCAACAATTTCAGTAACTACACGAACTGTTGTGTTTTGCGGTTGACTTTAGGCAATAGAACACATGTTTTACCGAAGAAGTATGGTTGTGGCAGACTCTGTGACACACATCACTCAGCATCTGCAGTATCAGGCTCTTCACTCTATTTCTGTAGCCAAGGTATGTAATCCAAGTTCTAATAATTACTCTTCCTATCTAAGTATTTTAAAAAATATTAATTTCAAATTAAAGTATTTTTCGTATTTTTTCAAGATCAGTAGTGTAATGTTCTATCATAATCCAGAGATATGTAAGCTTTCCAGTAGTTCAGAGCTGGTATCTTGGAAAACTGTACAGCATAGGTGGTTATCTATTTTTTGACCAAGAATGGTTCCCCTCTTACTCTAAACTGCTGCATCTCTTGTCATCTTCCTCTTGTGTTCTTTTTAGTTTTTATTTCTAGTGATTTTCACAAACTGACCTTTGCTTACCTGTTTTCTGATGCACAATTGGAAAGCAATCTGTTGCAGGTCTAAGCAAACAGGCTGTTATTTAAACCTTTGTCTGCTTGGCAAAATAGCAGTACATGATGGCTTACAGGAGTCTAATGTGGGCATGTATTCACTATGTTACTGTAGGATAAAATGGCTTCTTTTGCTTATCATCTTGAATTTCAGAATTCAGGGCAAATAGGAAAATGAGATTTTTAGTATTCTTGTTCTGATATATTACTGACTGTTTTTATTCTTTCATCACATTAAATAGCAGAATTACAAAGGATGTATGCTATTGTTATCATTGCAGCTATAAAATTTCCCATTTATTTGGCTGTAAGACCAATTTATATATCTGGCATCTCTGTATTTTTTAGGGTAACAAAAAGAAATAGTTGTACTTCTAAAAAAAAACCCCAAAGTATATTTAGCAGGAGTAGCTTGAACTGAAGAAATTCAAGGCTTCAAAGCTACTAAGAAAAACTGTTTATCTTTAAACAGTTCACCTATGTGTGGATAACTTTCATAACCTTTTCAAATGATGTCTGTAATTACATGACAATTATTTCTAAACACATAGAAATATGCTAAGACTTGTGTATTGAAGGATATTAAAGAGAACGCATATGTGAACAATTCTTGATGTTTTGACTACTTATCAGAAAATATGTAAAAGGTAGTTGTTGGTAAGTAAAAGAATCCATCAGTACCACTCTTTATCTGTTCCACTTTGTTTCTAAGTGGTGTAAGGTCTGAGGTATATAGCAGGTAAGATTGGGAGCTTCATGTTGAAGAATTGAAAGATGTTTGCTTTAACAATTTTGTGAAACTGTACCTCTTCTGAGTTACACTGCTACTCACAAAAGAATCTGTGACTTCAACTTCTTAGCCAGAAGACTTGGTTCCCTTCCTTTCTTCATGCAAATATGGTCGCCTAATCTTTCTGGTAAATTAGAATTTGTAGCAAATTGCAAGCTGTCATTAATACCATGTTTGTACGCCTTGTAGCTTTCCAGCTGTAAGCTGGATTTTGTTACCAACAACAGGGAGTTGCTTAAAAATTTAAATTATGTGTTCCTTAGAACTAAAATTGGCATGCAGTTGCATGCAGCTTGCACAGTGTTTGTATACTGTAGGACCTATGTTCATGTTGAACTGCACGTATTCCGACTGTATAGATAGGCAATATTGCTGAACTGACAGAGTGAGTGAATCTGGGTTCAGTTAGCTCCATTCACAAAACATAATTTGTTTGCAGAAATAATTTATGACAAGTCCACAGGCTTTGGAAATAAGAAGTAAGCTGTTACTTTTGGGCTTAGGTAACTTTTCTCTGAATTTCTGTGTCTTTCTGTCATCAAGAAAAGAGTAATTTCTGATAAAAAGTACAGTGAGCAGCGCCTGGATGTCCTCTCTGCTTTGGTGTTGGCTGAGAATACCCTCAATGGGCCAAGTACGAGACAGAGGCGACTGATTGTTTCCCTTGCGCTAAGTGTGGGAACACAGATGGTAAGTGCCACGATTGGTCCAACCCTTCACTTGTTTGTTGTAGTGTCTTATAAAGAAATATCATCTTGTGGTCTTGTGTTTACTTTTTATTTTGCCTTTTTTTTCTCCTTCATTTCCACAGAAAACCTTTAAGGATGAAGAACTTATTCCCCTCCAGTTAGTTCTGAAAAAACTAGACTTGATCAGTGAACTTACAGAGCGGTAAGCAGTGGCATGTAGTACGTAGAAGGCAGTGTAGTGTCTCTGGGGGAGCTGGGTCTTCACTATGTGCATTGCAAAATCTGATCACTTCATGCTGGGGGTGATTTTTGCATGTTTTGTAGACCCAGGGATGGACAGAAAAATTTCAGAGTTAAGCCTGTAGCTCTGATTTTTGGGCAAGTCATATTTTACCTGACTGTTGCCCATTAGATAACTCGCTTCTCTAATTGTTCAGAAATTCTGTCACTTCCTTGGATGACTTGGATTTATGATAAGCTAACGTCTTCCTCCTAACTCAAACCCAAAATTTATGAGTTAGTACCAGTCTGTTTGGGAGATGTGACATCATATTTTGCTGCTGCTGTAGTGTCAGTGGACACTCAGGTTATGTAATGTTGGCTGTTTGAAAGCCAGGTGGATATCTGAGTTTCATACGTATTTTATGGAGAGAGAGGAACATCTTCAGTGGATGGCTCATCAGTTAAATTCCTGGTGTAAGTGTACACAGGTTGTATCAGGAGATACCTGTTTCTCCTTTGACTTACAGGAGAAACCAACAAGATACATTTGACCTCTAGGCTACTTATTGCATGTAATAAGAAAATAGTTATTTAGGATTTTGCTGAGTGAGACTGAGTGAACCTTTTTTCTAAAGCCAGGTACCTTTTATTTATAAATAGGCTGGTGGGAAACAAGAAATAAAAAGTTCTTTAATATAGAACTTTCTTTTGAAAACAGTGCATCTGGAACATTAACTCTGTAAAACTTGGACATGAAAAGCAGTTGTCTTTAGTTAAATATACTAAAATAAGTATCACTGTGCTAGAAGAATGGTTTCGTCCAATTCTGTGTCCAATGAGTAATCTTATATTCCAGAGTTCGAGCACAATGCGACTGTTGTTTCTTATACTGGCATCGAGCAGTCTTTCCAATCTATTTAGATGATGTCTATGAGAATGCAGTCGATTCTGCTAGGCTACATGTAAGTAATAATGTTAGTTTAACAAGCCACTGTTGTGGGAGAGATTCACATGAACAGAGGGTAAAGCTTAGACTGAAGCTCCTAAAGGAAAAGCTCGGAAAAAAAAAAAAAAGGTAAAAACCAGGCTGCTGCCAAGGCAAACATTTCTTCTCAACCTGGAGGTTATAAAAGCAATCTTTGTTCTAAATCTGAATATATCTGTTAGATTGCTCTAAAAATTGTGGGTTACTATTGTTAACTCTGGGTCTCCGAGCGTCTGTCTGTCTCTTTGTTCCTCTTTTCATTCATTCTAATTTGAAATGAACACTCTTTGCCAGACTTGAACAGTAAAAGCCTTTGTTCCTCATTGCGGTTACATATTTCTAAAGCGCATATCACTATGTTCAGTGATTCTGTGCGGGAGAGTTGTCCTGTAGCTGTTTTTCACCGCTCATCTCTCCTCCCCTCACTGAAATATTATCTATTTGCTGCAGAAGTGAATTATGCTTTAGCGGGATAATCCTGATAAAAACCAATCATCTGTTCCAGGGTTGTACATGCCATGGTCAGTTACACTACTTAAATGAATATAGTGCATATAATTTCTAGTGAAATATGATCTTCCAGTCAGCAAATCAATGACAACTAAATACTGCAGCCGTACAATTAAGGACAGGAAACTTTAGTAGGGTTTATGAAGTCAATTTTTAATAAAAATGGGAAGACTAATGGTTTTGATTTTTTTTTAGCTTTGAATGCTATTTGAGATGCTGGTGATGTGTCTGTTAAGCATAACATTTTTTTTCAGTATATGTTTAGTGCACTGCGGGACTGTGTACCTGCTATGATGCATGCAAGACACCTGGAATCTTACGAGGTGCTTCTGGAGTGCTATGACAAAGAAATCATGGAAGTGCTCAATGAGGTAATTTGCTGTGATTGGAAACTAAAGACATCACTATGCTTAGAATATCTTTACAGTCTGGCATCTGTTGTACCAAACCTGATGTGATCGATAAAAATAGCACAGAGAACTTCGAGATTGATGTGAAGTATTTTAATAAATAAGAAAGTGTTCAGCTTGACTGATGATTTCGGTTATTTAAGACCTGTTGTTAATGATGTCTGTGTTGGCTGGGAACATGAAAATAATGCTCCCTAAATTACATAAGTTGGCAAAACCTCAGTTGCAGATTTGACTATGCAGGCAGAGGAGTGTTTTTTGGCAGATTAACTTTTGCTTGAATGAATGCCTAAAATAAGTGCTACTGTTCTTAGTCTGCATGGCATTTAGTAGTGAAGGGTCTGCAAATGTAGATGGCCTCTTGAGTGAATTATTATCTAGAATTATGAAGGAGGTTTGACAGAGAGAAAATGCAAATTTGGATTTCCTTAATCCTGGTTTTTAACCTTTTAACCACTGTTTTTATTTGACTAGTTCAAAACCAAACATTACAATATTCTTGAGGCAGTCAGGCCAAATTGCTTATTGCAAGATTCTTCCTCACTGAATTAGGTCTTAACTATTTAGATAGACAGCCCTCAGCCTAGTTCCCCTTGGGAAGTGAGAATACTTAAGTTTAAATTTCGTTAAACTCCTACATGGAAATTTTAGTCATTCAGAGTAAGGCACTAGGTAGTTAAACCTTTGCCTTTTCTGAGCTGTGTAGCTTTTTCTTGCTATAGTGTACTAGAACAAGAACACAGGAAATAAATATCCTTCTGGTTCCCAAGTGTTGATTCACTTGGACTTGTGGAGCTCTGCCAAAGCAAAGCTGTCATCACTAGTTTAATCAGTCCACATATCTGTGGAGAGAAATTTTGGTTCTGCTAACAGAGCATTGTAAGTGGATACTGAATATGACTTTTGTTGCTGTTTTTGTTTTGTGGTTTGTGTTGTTTTTTTCTTTCGCTAACTTTCCTTAATAGCACTTGCTGGACAAATTGTGTAAAGAGATAGAAAAGGACCTACGCTTATCGGTTCATACACACCTAAAGCTGGATGACAGAAACCCCTTCAGAGTTGGTATGAAGGATCTAGCTCACTTCTTCTTTCTGAACCCCATACGTTTTTTCAATCGATTCATTGACATAAAAGGTGAGGAGTTACACATTTTCTTCATTCTATTATTTTCATCTCTGTTAAACTTTGGCTTAGTATATCTCTACACTTCTTTCCACACTTCCCTAAGCAAATAGGTGGTACTATTTTATTTCATCCTTCTATGTGTTTATAGCATATGTAACCCACTATTTGGACAAGACCTTCTACAACTTAACGACCGTAGCTCTTCATGACTGGGCCACCTACAGTGAAATGAGAAACCTGGCAACACAGCGCTACGGTTTGAGTATGACTGAGGCACATCTTCCCAGTCAGACTCTGGAACAGGTACGGTGCCCACAGGGTATAATTTGTTCCATTACACTGTCACATTAGCTAGCTGTTCAAGGGGCTGAGCCATTGAAATTAAAGTACCCAAGAATAGAGAACTGTTCGGAAAATTAGTTTCTGGTTGACTTGTGAGACAGGATCTTTACCTACTTTTGGAGATCACACCGATATCAGTTAATTTCATATTGGACTTGTATTATTCTTTTTTTTAACGTAAGATTTAATGAGTCAAGTATGCAAAGTCAGAGAGTGTTTTCTTGAAAATTCAGTGTTGGCAATTTGACAAGCAACGCATCTGGAATACAACTGTCACAAGTCTAGGCTGACTTTTGAATTGTGTGTCTTTTGCTTGGTTTATTGCTTGCTTCTCAGCAGATTCGCCTTAGTGATCTCCAGGAGAAACTGTTTCACACTGAGGACTTCGGGACACCTGTGCTTAGGTTGATAGGAGAGTGACTTAGAGCCTCCTCAAAACTGCTAAACATGGTTACATACAGAATACAGTTACAGTGTTATCAAGTTAATGGTGAATGTATTCACTTTCATAGGGCCTACAAATTGCATATTTCTGAAGACTTTCCTTCAAGAGTTTTAGTATCTTGGACACATTTGGCAGTTAGCTTCATTCCCTCATTTGGATTAGCACATTGGTGAAAGCTCGTAGAAATATAGCCCTTTTTTTTTTTTTTTCTAATGTTCATGATGGCTATGTGTTCCTAAGTTGTAGGAGGGCACAGAACTAACAATTTTAGCTGGTTTTTTGCTGCAAAAGTGCTGTAGGTCAGTTTCTGTTTCTGGTTTTGGCTTTCTGTTGGCACTATTTGGCCAACACATTGTTATAAACAATTAAATAATTTCACAACATTGGTTTCTTAACATTCATTCTGATATAAGCTTTACTTCAAAACAAAGACAAGCCACATTCCATAACCTTCCAGCCCCAGCAAAATCCTGATAAAATCCATGGTACATCTGGAAATAGGGTATATAAATTAAATAGCATCCTCTCCATGCAAATTGATAATGAAGGGACTCTTTCAGGCAAAACAACTGTAAAATTTGTATTGTAAATAGAAAACTTCAGTTTCCTAGGCAGGTTGGGCAAAAACATATAAAAAAGTAGCTAGTTGCTCATGTCTCTGTAAGACATCTATATGTCTGTAGAAATCTCTAAGGCAAGATTCTACTTTTTGGAACCTGAGAACAGCCAATTTTTTTTTTTTTTTTTAATTGGGCCTTGTGGAATACACTGGAGGGATTCCTTACTTTCAGGAGAAGCTGGAAAAAAACAGGCAGGAGTGTAAATGTTAAAATGTGGGCTGAGTTGGTTTATCTCCTCTAAGCATTATATTAGAGACACTAAAAAATTGTTAAGAGATTCTTAATTTTGCAAAGGAAAACATTGCTTTCTAAGGCACCTTCAAGTAGCTACAGAAAATAGTATTTCTGCATCTTAGTGGTTAGACATGTTCTTGAGGAGTTTTATCATAGTAATTCTCAATAAATAATATTGTTTCAGGGTCTGGATGTTTTGGAAATCATGAGAAATATTCATGTTTTTGTATCCCGCTACCTCTACAATCTGAATAATCAGGTAAGGTATATCCCATACTTTTCCTGGCATTTGGCTCCAATTTGAAGGGTTTGAGAAATGTAGAGTAGTATACATGTAAGGAAAACCTAGGCTGGATACACATAGTGACAAGCTGTAAAATGGCTGCTGCTGCCCTAGAAAAATGTCTTTGGGGATGCTGTGGCTTGGTCTTGGAGAATGTTGTGTAAGCATATTTTGGATATGATGTGCCAGTAGGATCACTCCATGTCAATTTTCCAGTGAATCTAGAAGGCAGCAAGGATAATTGGCTGCTCTATGGGGACATACTAAGTATGTGATTTTTGAACTTGGAAAACGGGTATCTGAAAATGTGTCATGGGAGAGATGAAGCAGTGAATGACATGGAGAACATCTACAGGGAACAAACCCGTGGGGTTTCTCACAATGTGAGAATGAAGGGCCCACTACAAAAATAAGCAGCTTCCTTAAAGAAAAGGAAGTACTTTTTCTCACAGCGCATGATTCAGTAGTGGAACTCATTGCCATGGTAAATAGTGGGGCCAAAAGTACAAACAGGTGCCAAAAGAGTTTAGAATGCTTAATGTAGGATACAGTCTCAATAAATACAGGAGTCTGAGTGGAACATATGCCTTGGAATTGTTGAGTCACGGCTCTGTAAAAATTGGAAGAACCTGCCAGATAAAGTTTATGCACACTGCATTTCTTTGGTTCTTTCCCTAATCACCAGTTATGAGCTGCTTTCAGAAACAGAATATGTGCTACTTAGATTGATAATTTATCACAGAAGTTTTATCACCAATTTTGAGACTTATCACCAGTCCTGGGTAATTAACTTTCTTCTTCCTTCCCTGTCTCCCAGATCTTCATTGAAAGAACAAGTAATAACAAACACTTGAACACCATCAATATCCGGCACATTGCTAATTCCATTCGAACTCATGGAACAGGGATCATGAACACAACAGTGAGTATCTTTTGCACTGTTGTTGGATTATTTTTTTTAACTGTGCACAAAAGCCTCCAAAACCCTGCATCTCCTAATAGTTTATGTCATTATTCAGTTTTAATAATGCAGTAATCTCCATACAGTGCCAAAGGTATTTTCAGGTTGGTGCTTTCCAGTCTGCTGCTTAACTTTTACCTCTTCGTTGTGTTTTTTTCTATTCTTCTGACCCTATCAAAAAAAAAAAAGAAAAATTGGAACTTGCTGAAATACTGAACCCACTCTGAAGTCATTACTTTCCCACTCTCAAGTCATTGCTTTCAAAGTGGAAATTATCAGAAAAATAAGGTTTTAATGGGTTTTTGCACTATTCTTCTGAGAGTGGGGACTTCAGTTTCTCAAATAAATGCTTTTATGTTTTCTGGTGATGTATGTTTATTCACTTCTGATTGTGAGTAAACTTATTTATGCAGATAGAGAAATATTGAGATATGTAGGGTAGAAATGTACTTCTGCTTTATGGGAAAGTGTTTTAGAAACTTCGAGGAAGTGGAAAAGGTGTGTCAGGAGGTTATGCAGATTCTATGACTTGACTGAAGAAGTTGAGCATGTCCTCCCATTTGAACTTGAAAGGTTTGTGTTACTTCAGAAGGACAGTTACAGGATATTCCAGACAAACTAATGGCTGTGTAGGGTATGTCATTGACTGAAATAGTAAACTTGTCCCTTGATGTCTCTGTCTTCCCTGAAAGAGAGTAGGCCTTCCAGGAGAATGGTTTTCTTTATTCTTTTAAACCAGTGAAGTTAAAGAAATACGCTGAGAACTCATAGTAAAAGTTACTCAGGAATCTTCTGAGAAAAGGCTGTTAGATGTGTTTGTTACTTTGCTAACTTTCTTGATTTGACTGGTTTTTTTATCTTTGTCCCCTAGGTAAACTTCACTTACCAATTTTTGAGGAAGAAGTTTTATATTTTTAGCCAGTTCATGTATGATGAGCATATCAAATCCAGACTTATCAAAGACATCCGATTCTTCAGGGAAGTCAAGGATCAAAATGATCACAAGGTATGGTAGTTTTTGAAGGCTTGAGAGTAACTTGGCTAAAAGAAGTGCTACTTTCATGTGACTGAAGGTGCACCAAACCATAACACTACTATTTTTTGTGTATCTCCATACAAAGTGACAGCTTTTGTCCTAGCAAAATGCAGCATTACAAACATCTGTGTGCAGGATGGCTTTGTTTCATTCTGTCTGCTCTGTAAACATGATGCTGGCTAAAATCATTCTCCAGTGACCTGAAAAGGATGATTTGATGGCATAGTAGTTTATTGGAGGTTCTAAATTTCTAGTCCAAAACATGCTTAACAGTTGTCAGTTTTGAATAATAAGCATATTCAAATAGAATCTATAATGATGTGAACATGTAGTACTCATTCCAGTATGTCAGGATATGGGGATGAGGGTCTGATTTTCCCTGCTAGAAAATTGATTTCTCAAAAATGTGGAGACAATGTATTTAGTAAAATGGATAGACAGCTTCTTTGTATGTCAAGTGCTTATTTCTTTTAGGAATACTTTCTCATTCTCAGTAACACTTCTATTTCACTTCTCAGCGACTTCTTCTTCTCAGTGACTTAGCCAAATGACTTTTGTCAAGTAATACAAACAGGTGTATAATTTACAAAAGAAATGAAGCTGTAGATGTGAAATAAGATTACAGTGCAAATAGAATTGTGTTGATATGATGATGATTTTTTTTCCCAATGATAAGTAATTATTCTTTAAAATTATTCTAAAATATTTTTCTAGTATCCCTTTGAAAGAGCAGATAAATTCAACCGTGGCATCAGAAAACTTGGAATAACCCCGGATGGCCAGAGCTATCTTGACCAGTTCAGGCAACTCATAAGTCAAATTGGTATGAAATGCTATCTAAGATGTTTATAAGTGTTATTAAGTGGAAGAGATCTTCATTGCCTAGTAACTAAGCTTTTAGCTCAGGCTAAACCTAGGTTTAATTTCGGTCAGATGGAAAGTAGTTCACTTGTAGCCCATGCTAAATAAATGCTTTCATCTAATTACACAATAATGGCATTTGCATGTCTCAATCTAAAAATATATTTACAGCTTGCAAAGATTACTGTTCCCTTTTCAGCTCTTTTCTTTATGTTAATGGAAATGACTTTTATCCATATTGAGTGTATTTGCTAGTAAAAACATAATACTGTTAAGTTCATGTACTTTAAATAATGGCCATATACCCAGCTAAAGTATTATATTAATTTACATTTCAGAGCTTATAGGAGCTGTGAAGAGTGTGTGTGTATCTAAGTAATTTCAAATTGCTTCTTTGTTTTTTTTTTTTTGTTTTTAAAGGCAACGCTTTCTGTTATGTACGAATGATAAGATCTGGTGGACTTCACTGCTGTAGTAGTGCAATTAGGTACTTCCACAAGTATTTAATTTTTCTGTTTACTCCTCATTCCTTTGCTCCCTATTCTTGTTGGTATTCCCTAGATTCTTATCTATCCTTAATAAACTTTGAAAAGGTCTATTTATATGCCTTCATTCAAGGGGAATTATCAGACAGTGCTGGAATTCAGAACTGTGCAATCATTGCCCTAAACCACTAAAAGTAAAACAAATTCTGTGGAAAAAAGTTAATAGAATGTACACGTAAGTGATTATTCTTTAAGTCAGTAATTTCTGATGTTAATCACTTCAAGGACGTATTAAGGAAAAATAATACAAGCCTTGAGGAACTTGGAAAAACTATGTCTTTGCTTTTTTCTGTGTAGATGCGTTTATAGAAGGTTATCAAAACATAGTGACTTTTACATAGTGAGAAAAAGTTTTTTTGCAAATTAATATTAAACTTAGTTACTAAGGACATCAAAAGATAGAGAGAGGAGATGGTAGCCCAGTAAAAGCAGAAGTACAAATAATGGTGTATATGTGTTTAGAAGTGAGGTTAATAGTGCCTGCATGAAAATGGTATGACAGGTGTAACTTGAAGTAAGTAGTTCAAGTCAAGAAGATTAAATTAACTAAATTATAAATTAGGGGTAGATACTTCAGTGAACATAGACAGTTGAGCATAATCCTAACAAACAGTAAGTTTTCAGGTTTGTTCCTGATCTGGAAGATATTGTGAACTTTGAAGAGCTGGTGAAAGAAGAAGGACTCTCAGAAGAAACACAAAAAGCAGCAAGGTACACTGACATTATGCCTTTGAGGTCTGGGGCAGGGATGGGATGAGAGAATTTTAATTTATATTTATAAATGCAGGTATTAGTTTCATTTGTGTGTGTGTTAAAAGTTCAGCTGCCTTTATGCAAAAATATATGCTTCAAAACAGAGAAAACAGAAGCAGTTGTTTTGAAAATGCGAAGCAGCACTGGAACTGACAGATTGTTAGAGCCTGATCTTGATGAAATCCTTGTTGTTAAAGGCTAACAAGCTTTCCTTACCATGTGTCTAACTTCTGCTTTTAGAATGTTTGGGGCCTCAGGTAGAAAAAATGCAAATACCCTGTTCATAGAGCTTTCCTGAGAAAATTAAATCAAGAAACATAATTCAAATTGGCTGCGGAGGAAGGATACTCTTCCAAATACTGGATTGTGGGTGTAGCAAAGGGTGAAGGGAGGGTTGTTATCCCAAGAAGTGAGTAAGCAGAGAAACTCCTAGCAGAAACCAGCCAACACACTGCTTACCCTCGGCAGGCAGTTGGACTCTGTGCTCAGTGACCTCACACGCAACTTTGCAGAAGGAACAGAGTACTTCAAAATGCTTGTGGATGTATTTGCTCCAGAATTCCGCAGTCCAAAGAATATGCATTTGCGGAACTTCTACATAATTGTTCCCCCACTGGTGAGTATTATTTGCATTGTACCAGGACTTACTTTAAAGAAATGTATCAGGTCAGGTTTGTGTTTAAATATTTTGTATTAGACTGTTGACTATCATATTCTACTTTCTTCCCCGATTAGAGTTATTGTTTTGAGCGTGATTTTGTTGATAGTTGTCCAAAGCCATGTTTTTCTTTGTTTTCCTCAATTCACATACTAGCACTCAAAAGGTGCTAGTAAAAAAGCTACTTCTCCTTGAATGAAATTTGGAGAAGCCAAGTGAGTTTAAAACCATGTTCTTCATGTGTCTGCTCTTTCTGCATCACGTTGGGTATCTTTAGGCTCTTCTAGCGTCGTGTCCTAATGCAGTAAAACTGGAGCCCTCTTCACTGTAGTTGGACCCGCTCTTGCTAATAAACTTTGCTTAGAAAGAGACCAACTAAATGGAGGTGATGCACACCTGAGTCCAGCATTCTGAGCATTTGGAAGCAGTTCAGTTTGAAGGCCAAAGTGATCTAGAGAGATTGATGTGTAACATCCCATTTTAGAAACTAGTTCAGTAGTGTTGATGAGCCATAAACTTAAGACTGAGAGGACAGGTGTGTCGTGGTTATAGAATTGAGGAAAAGTAAAGGCTTGTGTTCTGAGGAACTTTTTATGTGATAAATACAGTTTCAGGAGTATACGATCCATTTTAATTTTAAAAAAGCAATTTAGTGTAGTTAAACTTGAAACTTTTGTAGGTTTTCAGGAAGTTATTTTACTCACATTTCCGTGTCTCAAGAGTAGTTGTTGCGTATTCAAACACGTACCAATCACTGGATCTATTGTTCAACATCATTGTAAATTTAAGACTATTGGAATATTTCTAATGTTTTCTAAACAAAGTGAAATAGCAACAGTAGCTTTAAAAGAGTACTTTTTTAAAGCTTTCCAGGAACCTGGGCTATTTTAATTATCCTTTACTTGTTCATATATTTACTTCCAGTAATCAGAATGTGAAGTAATAGATCAGAATGTGACAAGAACAATGAACATTAAGATCTACCATTGTTTTTTTACTTGCACATATTGCAAGTGTTTTCCAAAGCTTAACTTACTTTCTTCCAGAAAAAAAAAAAAATCTAGAAAAAGGACAAGTTCTAGTACAAAAATGCCTGGGGATGGGCCACATAATTAGCACAGCTTTGGGCATGCAGTTATATTCATAGGTAGCAGCATGTATGTGAATGCCTTGTGAATTTTGTGAGTCTCTCTTTGTGATTCCAAGACAGCTTTTCGCTCTTTCAGACCGTCAATTTTGTAGAGCATTCAATTAGTTGCAAGGAGAAATTGAATAAGAAGAACAAAAGTGGAGCAGCTTTTACTGATGATGGGTTTGCCATGGGTAAGTTGCAGCACACTCAGTAGCCTTTGGGTACGCCAACAGAATGGATATTTGCAAGAAAATATTTGTTTATACTTTGTCTGTTCCCATAATTTAAAATTCCATAATTTAAATTTTATTTGTCTTGGCTTCAGCACAGTGGATTTGAGGATTATGGTTGTGTTCAGAATCTCCTCGGCATGGAGTAGCTGTGTATGGGAGCAGACAGTTTTATCATATACTGGTGATTCCAAATTTCTGTCAAGGCTTGTGGATCTGAGCCAGATGAGAAGGGATGCAAGTATTTGGAGTTGTGAGGTGTTAGAAAATTGAATCACTGTTCCTTATTGTGATTCTTTTTTTCCTGATCTGACAGATTTAATTGTAAATTAATTGCAATTTAAATTATATTTGTGGGGGAATTACCAGCTTGGGCTGATCCGTTAAAGACATTCACAAAACATTTTGCAAATTGCATGTTGACTTTGGTACCTGGTTTGTTAATGACTAGGTGTGGCTTACATTCTGAAGCTTTTGGATCAATACCAGGAGTTTGATTCTCTGCACTGGTTCCAGTCTGTTAGAGAGAAGTATGTGAAGGAAATAAGAGCAGTAGCTAAGCAACAGAACGTGCAGTCCACTAATCAAGATGAAAAACTACTACAAACTATGAACCTTACCCACAAGCGACTGGAAGTCTGTTTACAGGTACAGCATTGGCCTAGTTCTCTTTTCTGTTCTATATTGACTTCAGCACTTACTCGTCACAAATCAGGTATCAGTTTCCTGATGGAGCTCGTGGAGAACAAAACCCAAAGCGTTGTCTGCAGCAACGGTGCAAAATGAATATAAACACTTGAGGTGTGTGATCCAAAGGGGATGTCATCAGTGTTTGTGGTATTTGAGTGGAGTGGGAAAACCTAGTTGACTGGAGTTCTTTGTCCCATGGAGTTTGAAGTCTAATGCACCTAAATTCTAAATGCTTAAATAGGAGAGAATAACCTTTTGGTTAAATGTTGTGTAAAAAGATTTTACGTGACACTGTGAACCCTCAGAGTTGCCTGTGTGTTAATTTTGAGCTGCTAAGTTGAGTGATACATTAGCTGTCAACTGGAGGAAAGATCCATTTGAATTTTGAAGCATTGCAGCTCAGGTTTCACTTGTGGTGTGGTGCTCTCTCTCGATTTGAGAAGGCTATGGGACAAATCTGTAGTTGGCCATTTATACAGCCCATGGATACATTCTTGTCTGTTGATGAAATAGATAAAGCTCTGTGTGTTCTCATGATTCCCTTGTTCAAAAACTGATCGAGGTTGTGGTCATTTAAATTACTGACTTGCATGATTTTCCATGGGCAAGTTGCTGCAAGTTCTTGTTGCTGCCACAAACCTCATTTTCAGCCTCAGTAGATTAGTGACAGATTTATTGCAGTGATGCTGCTTTGCTTAAGTTGACTTTTCAAGGAAGGGCTGACATTTGCTTTGTAAAACGCATGAGAATAAGGTATGAATTGAGAAAGAATTTTTTTTTTTTCCAGGAGCATTTAAGAGATTTAGAAACTGAAATCTAGTTGCCTAAAATGCTCCTGAAAAATCCCATCGGTGTCTGTCTGCAAATTCATCCTTGTGATATGCTGATGCTCCTCTTCTTTATTTTTTCCCTTAGGAATTTGAACTCCTTTATTTCTCACTAAGTAGTGCAAGAATTTTTTTCAGAGCAGATAAAACTGCAGCAGAAGAAAGCCAGGAAAAGAAAGAAAAAGAAGGTGAGCGGATGCTACACACAAAACATTTTGGCTCACGAGAGTGTGGGACTTAGTAGGGAGGGTGCTTTTTTCCTTTTTCCATAGCTGCTTTTTGCTGGTGGGGTGATTCAGTATTTCAGAAGGGTATTTGTGGGGTCAAGGGTGATAGAGAACTCAAGAACTGCTCATGAAGGCCTTCTTTGGAACAGGTGAATTTCAAACTGGGCTTCTGGGGCGTGGGAAAAAAGCAACACCACAAAAAACCCAAAAACCCCAAAAAGTCTGGGACAGGGAGAATATACTTGCAGTAATACGAAATTCAGGAACTTCAGCATCATATTTACCCCCTCAGTTACCAGTGTTGACAATGAGAGCTTTTACTGTACAACTTTAGCTGGTGTGACATAAGGTGGTGGTTTTCACCTGTTGTTTAGCAACTGTTTTTCAACTTACATGAGGCAGATGATGCAGTTACTATATGTATTCAAGTGTTTATGATATGTTTTGTCTCCCATTGAATTATATATTCAAAGGGTAAGATCTTAATTTGTGTTATGGTCTCTTGACTAGGTAACATGTGTCTTTTGCATTTATTATTCTTGCTTATGTATTCTCCCTCATGAATTCTGAAAGACTCTCTTTGGTATGGGAAAATTCTTTCCAAAGAAATCAGTGCTCCTAAGGATGAAGATTGTAGAAATGCAGTTTGATCACAAGTTACTTAGAAACTCAGATAGCAGTGTATTAAAAATTGAACTGCTAGATAATTTTCCACCTGTGTGATTACAGTCACTGGAGGAAAAGACCAGTTTTCTTCTGCACTAGGAAAACAGTTTGTAAAGAAAGAAATCTTTTAGCAAGAATTTATATTCAATCAGATTCAGTGAAGTTGCTCAAATAATCATTCAACTCAAAAAAAAAAAAAAAAAAAGGCCAAAAAACTCTCCAAGCATTGTGGTAAGAATAGACATGCTACTCTGGTGTCTGTAGGAAAGCATTCTGTAGAACATCAGTTACCTAATTATATTTTAGGATGAATATTCACTGTTGTGATATGTGTTCGGTTCCCCAAGAAATGTGTTTTGTGGTGAGAAAAGTTTGAAATGCGTACCAGGGTGGAAGGTTTTGAACACTGTAATATCTTTGCCTTCTACTGTGACATTTGGACTTGGACTCTGCAAAATGTGTGAGGAAGTATGTGTAACTCTTAGACAAGTACTGCTGACTGAAGAACCTTTCACCCCAAATACAGATTTCTTCATAGGGCCAGGACCCTTTGTGCTGTAAGGTCGCTTTGCATATGCTCACCATGGAATACTGCATCAAGGGTTGTTATGACATCAGCATTATATATATATATGCTGAAGTTTGTTTTTTATTGCTTTGAATAAAATGTTAAGCATGATCCATGTGTTTTTTATTTTTGTAGAAGAATCTGGCAAAGCAAGCAACGGAGATCTTTCCAACTCTACGCCTGCAGAGCCTGTTGTGAAATGATGTGGCTGGTACGAGTGGTGATTACTTACTCAAATAACTCATGGTGTCATCATCATCAGTAACACTCTGTAGGGTTAAAAGCTCTAGAGTTGATTTACTTGCTTTGTTAAACCCAAGAGAAAATGTACAGTAGTATACTAGCATCCAGGGAGGCTAGGTCTGTGTTTGTCTATATTCCTTATAGAAACTCCTATTTTTCAGGAGTTTACATTATTTACAGCACTTTCTTTAGATTGAAAATAATTATATAAAATGTTGCCCTTGGAGGTAGTTATTTTAAAATGTGCAGATAAAAAAATCCCTTATTAATTGCTAGATGCATTCTTGCATCTCTAACATAGCATTAAAAAAAAAAAGGAACCACAAAACAACAACAAACCAACTCATAGGCTGTTTTGTCCAAGATTTGAACTGATGCATCTCTTCAACCAGAAAAAAAAATTGAATCAAGATATTGTGTGTATCTGTTGTCCAAAAAATAATTCAGACGTTTTTTTGCAGTCCTGCTACATTTAATACAGTCACAGATTACACTGTAGATTTAACAGTGTATCCTGTGAATGTGTGTTAAATCTGTTACACAAAATGGAAGTGCTTATTGCTGTGTTATTCCAAACCCTCTTATTATTACTACAGGTAGTAATTGTACTGTGGGAACTTGGGATCCTGTCAGACATTTATTTTCCCCTGCTATTTTTACCTCCTTATCAAAGAATGGGAAGACCAGAAAAGTTAACATGACAAATCACTTCTCATTTCATACCGAAGGTCTGATTTGCATCCACAGAAGTAAGGAAATCCAGAGCCAAGACAGAACCACAATCAGCTCTTCCTTTTATGACCAGACACTGTGATGGGTGTCTGTAATTATGAAGTGATCTTACAGTTCCTGAATATGTTGTGCCTAATTGCAAGTTTTGGCCTCAATTCTGTATTTCCAGCCTTTGTAGGTCTGTTGTACTGTCTGTGTTGTTCGTACAGTCTTATATGCCTCTTTATTAACAATGATTGCACTGCAGGCTCAGAAGCTGCTG
This sequence comes from Cephalopterus ornatus, assembly GCA_013396775.1. NCBI lineage: Eukaryota > Metazoa > Chordata > Aves > Passeriformes > Cotingidae > Cephalopterus > Cephalopterus ornatus. The sequence continues at coordinate 49,417 of VZRE01001357.1, forward strand.
AACACTGTGAGAACTCTATATAACATCTGTTCACGCCTGCAAGTAGAGGTTCTAGATTGTGCAGTTACTCAGATTCCTAACTTAAGTAGCTAGACTTAGCTTAAAAGAAAACACAGCTTTCATCAAAAGATACAAGTGTGTTTTAATCTCCCAGAACATAAAACAATTCTGGGTCTTACTAACTAGAATAACCTACCCTAAGAAGTCCAATTGAGAATTACCTTCAGGAGGGGTTTTTTGGCACTATTAACTGTATTTTTAGACCATACTTGCTTTAATACTTATTTTAATGGCTCAAATTGTTCCATCCACTCTTGGGTCAGTGGTAAAGAGAATTCCTGATGTACTTCTGATTCACCCTTTCCTGCCAGTCACATCAACACTCAGACAGCAAGGATGAATGTTTTGTCACAACTGGAAAGACCAGACTGATAACATGGAAGTTCCATTTTTTGGTTCTGAAAACATGACAAAGAAGCTTCATGGACTGTTGTTAAAATCAGCTGGGCTCATTAAAGTTTTTATTTTTAATCCATTATAACTGCCCTAAAGAATGCTGCATTACTTGATTTATATTTTTGCTTTTTTTACTTTGATAGTTTTTTAATTTGTGTACATTTTCTTTTTTGACCAAACTGTGCCCGTACTGAACACTCAGTAGCACTGCCGAGATCAGCATTCTTGCTCCTCGTTTCCATGCAGTAGCTGTGCACGTACTTCCATATTCCTCTCTCATCTGAAGTTCTCTGAGTGGAATGGCCAAACACTACCTTTCCTTCTTCCACAGCGGTGGCAGAATCACAGAATCACAGACAGGTGGTGTTCATTTCCCCCAGGATGGCCTCACTAGGTAGCTGTGTACAGTCAAGACAAGACCCACATTCTAATCTGCACTTGTATTCTCCCTTCTCCATTTTTTCTTTTTTGGAAAGGTCAGGCTGTGGAACATAAGGTGAACTGAGCATTGTGTTAATGTATGGTGGTCAACAAATTAATTTGGTTCTGGTAATGGAAATTCTAGAGGAAAGACAGCCTATTTTTATAGAAGCTTGTTCAATCTGGGAGACCTGAATGTATATTCTATGTGGCAAAAATATACACACAAATATGTACAGTGGTAATAGAGCTATTCTTGCTAATACAGGACTGTAGTTTGTATTTCCTTCTTTCTCTTTGTCATGTAGCAGCATATACATGCAGATTGGCTTTTCTCATGTGAAATACAAGGTGAGTCCCGGGTTTGGATGTCACACCCCCCACTGTGTCACATGACACTGAATCACATTATGTGCTTTATTCCCCCCCACAAGGATATGGAAGAGGTGCAAAATTCATGCTGTGGTGCTACTACTCCTCTCATTGCTTTTGCCCTCCTGTTCCAGTCACAGGAACAAAATGGACCCTTAACCAGTCAGGTGGAGAAGAGACGATGGAGCTAAAACAAAATATCCCCCGAACTAAACCAAACATGCTTACTTGAAATTCCCAGGGCTGATGTAAGTGAGGATGATGAGGTGTTGCCAGTACATAAAACATCTCTAGGTTTTTCCCCTTCAGGATGGGTGGAACAGGCTGAAGGCCAGGCTCCAGCAGGCAGCTGCTACCACTGCCCTTGTGTGTTCAGTCTTGTGACCAGGCTGCTGCATGTGGAAGTGGCAGCAGCTGCTCTGCCAGAGGTCTTGCACCCTCCTTCCCCCACGGTGCTGTGTCCTTTGTGCCAGGAGCCCCAGGCTGCCTTATCCGTCCCCCTCGCAGGATGGAGGTTGGGGGAGTGGAGCACGGACACCCAACTCCCTTCCAGCCCCGAGGTCAGGGCCTTTGCAGTGACTGGTGACCAGTGATGGCCCCAGCAGCACCCAGTTGGTCAAACTGCTGGTGCTGAAGGGTAGATTCTGGAGGTCAGAATGCGGTCTGTAACCAGAAGTAAATTTGAGTTTCATCAGATATCCATCAACAGCTGTTTTCAGCTTCTCAGGTACAAAGGACCAAATGTAATACTTACTCAATGTTTCCTAACTCATTGTACAAAAGGGTATTTTGTTACTTAAGTCTCCTTGGTTTGTGAGTAGAGAACATTATGTACATAAAACTGTGTTAATAAATCCAATTTTGAGAACTTCATTCTTAGTGTCTTGAGTAATGCCAGGTCAACAGGTGTTAATGTTTTTAATAAGATAGCTTCAACTTTTATTTATAAAGAAGTTTTTGTGTCAGTTACTAACATGTTTCTTCCAGGGTTCTTTTATTAAACATTCAGTAACCAGTTAAATTAAATTTATTCCACATCAAACACTTCCAAACTGGGATCTTTTGGATACTGTTGCACAGATTCTGCTAATAGAAAATGTACTCTCCTAGTAAGTGACTGAGAAGAGTTAAATTAAGTTTGATACCTCATCTTGATTAATACAAACTATGCTACAGATTACACCCTTCCCCCCCAATAAAAGCTGTTTATTTTGTTTATTTTTGTTTGTTCTTGCAAAGTACAGTTGCTCATGTTTTCAGGAGGGAAAAAAATGTGAACTTATTAGCCAAATGTCTCTAGTATCTAATCTCAGGAAGGTACTATGGAACTTGTCAACGCATTGTAGACTTACCTAACATTTTATTGCTCACTTTCTTAAAACCAAAGATTGCTGGTAGACTCAGCTGTTGCATGTCACCACAATACAAAATACAAAGAATTCTTACTATAAAAGTACTTATTTGTCGTACTATTACTATCTCTGGCAACTTAATGTTTAAGAAACCTAACCACAGAAAAACTGCACACAACTAACATGCCACATTTATTGACTACTTCTGAGGTTTGCATGTCAGTGGTATTTAGAGGAATAAATCAAGGAGGTACGTTATGTCCATTACTTAATTGCAGAATGTGAGTGTGGTCCCCATGAAGGTAAGAGTAGGCACTTAGATTTGTTTCGTAAGCTTATTCTAGATGCAATATAAAAATAGATTATATTAATAGGAAAAATTTAGTGTTTAACAAATTGTTTTGTAAATAGGCTAACACAAAATCTTGTTACACTTCAGCTAGACTAAAAATAACTTCACCTGAAATAAAGTAGATAGTGCATTTTTAACCTTCATTCAGATGCACATAATCATGCAAACTATAAAAACTGACTATGGTAGGAAAGTTGAGGCCTGATATTTGTTAAAGGAGCTGACAGCTCACACGAATTCCAGTGGAACTGGGGGCTGCTGTGTGTGTGTGAGGAAATGCCGTTACCCCTCGGTGGCTGACAGCTGCGCTCTCCTACCAGCAGCAAGGGGCTTGTGCTGAAACGTTCCTGAAGATTGTCAGCTTCCCAGACACAGCTACCCCCTACACATTCAAAAATGCAAAATGCCTGGAAGGCCAAGTCCTGCTGTTGTTCCACTGGAAATCCAGAGGGAACTCCGCTGCAAAGACGCCGTGTGCTCTCCAGCAGGGAAAGAGAAGCCGGCCTTGGGTGTGCGCAGGTGACTGAAAACCAGAGATTCTTGCAAAATGACTCCCTGTGTTTGCTGCTCCCACACAGGCTGCAGGAAGTGACAGGAGCTTTTTATGCCTCTGATTCCTCCCCTCCTTCATGCATGGTGCCATCCTCTTCTGACAGGTCATTTAGAAGCATGAACTTTCCATCATTTGTTAATGGCACAGACTTCATTAGCTGAGCTAATGCTTCTGGGTCCTGAAGAAAAAGAAGAGAGGTCAGCAGGCTGCAGAAGCATTTGAGGAGCATACAGGTTTTCCCAGTACTTCCTGCTAAGGTTTTGCAACTTTTTCTTGTTTGTTTTTTTTTTTGACATTTATTCTAAAGATTTGAAACACAAATAATATCTTTTGCTTAAGTAAAGACATCTCTTAGGTATACAAGAAAAAAAAAATAATTTTGAGCCTTTATTTTGCTGCTCATTAGTTACTGAAAAGCAAAGAGAAAAATAACTGTCTAAATAATTTATTTGTTATACCCATGCTTATTGCCTGTGACTGCAAGCTCATTCTCCCATCTTCTGAAATTTTAGCAGCAAAAATATACAGCGAATATTAATGTATTAATGTCACATATAGATAGATAAAATGTATCTACAACGGACAAGGTAACTTTGCCATTCATTCTAAGTGGAAATATACGTCAATTTTTCATCCCTAAGGGAGGAAAGAATATGACTTTCTAAAAGTGAAACAGCAGTGTGTGTGATTTTACACTTCACCCCAAACAGCTGGTCTGTTTTTTTTTAAAACTTAGCTCACACCTCCCTTTTCAAACACGAACAACTGGATTTGTATAGTTCTGCATTTGATTTGGGGTGGCACATTTCATCTCAAGTCATGCCACTGAGAAATCAAACCTGAGTTTATTTTTGCTGTGTCAAATAATGTTTGCAAGTAATGTCTGTGCAAATGCCACATTAGGAGAAGTAGCAGTTCTTTTCTCTTACGCATGCCAGAAGTATCCACAAAGCGCAGACCGTGACTATCACCACAGACATGGGGAATGAAACAAACTTACCTTCTGTGCCTCAATGATTTCTTTTCCCAAGCTAATGGCATAGCAAATCTAAATAGAAGAAATATATGTAAACGTTCAGTTTAATTTTGGTTTGTTTTTTTTTTTTTTCCTTAATTAAGAACTTAGTCTTAAATCCAGGCCTAAAAGCAGAGGCGAATACCGATTTGCCATGCTAACTACAGAAAAATAAAACTACCTTGGGTTCAGCTTCAGAGCTCACTGAGGCCGGTAAATCTTTGTACTCTACTCTGTTAGTTTTATTCACCAGACTTCATTTCCAAACCTGGGCAAGTGTGTGCAAGGCTGTTACTGTTTGTTAAGACAAAAATTCTCCTCCCCATTCCTTATTTCTGTTGTTACGGCATGCAGCAAACACCCCGTGGTGTTAGCACAGCATGGCTGCCTTGTCTTTGAAAGTTTCACAGATGTGTGTGTCTCAACACAGCTGACATTCCTTTTTCTTAGTGCTGGTGCTAGACAATTTCCCCTCTCTCTTAATTCTGGTATTAGCAATCCCATCCTTTCTTCCTTGTTGTACATGCTGCTGCATTACCAGTAAATTTGGTCCTTTTTAGACAAAAGCCATCAAAGGCTTGCATGTTAACACGTTTTCTTGGCAAGAAATTGAGCTGCTCTTGCTTCTGTAAGCACTGTTTCCCAGATGTGTAAGCCAAGAAGCCAAAGACCTGTTTTCTAAATAAAGTATTTTATTAAATGTTATGCAAACCTTTTCCCCTTCTGTGTTGCTCTCAAAAACATATGCACTCATGGATTCTTCTCCCAGAGTCTCAGTGAGGTGGACCACAAAGCCAATCAGTCGCCTGTTCTCCTGGTGGGCAGCAAACTGTGTCACAGTTGGGAGTTCAAACTGGAAAAGTAAAATAATTTATTTGTTTTATCCAGCATACAGTCTGCTTGGTCAAGTGAGTGTGACTGAGTAGCCAGTGGACAACTGGATTCAGAAAGAAGATTTACTTACACTTGTTCGTGTAACTTGGGTTTGAGGATCTATTAACCTACGATTACATGCAGGGGGGAAAAAAAAAAAGAAAATTATTTTAAGAGTGATTCGTGGTAATTTTAAGGGGCTTTATGATAGAAGGGCAAGCACTACAGCAGTTTTACAGGTGAGGAAACACACAGAGGATCAGATGCTTTATCTGTGTTTGGCAAGGTTCAGCTCTAGACCCTGACTCTCAGCTGCCTGACATGCATGAGTCAGAGTGCCTTTCTGAATCACTCAAAAAGGATCCTGAGTGCTTGGGCTAACACATAATGCAGAGGGACATAAACACACCCCAGCTAAAGGGACTGTATCTTTGTGGGGCCTTATAGCACCATGGTATCCCCCAGAACGTGGTAGGATGTTCTTACAACTTAGCCAGGAGGATGATTTCTAGATCCTACAGCATAAGAAAAGATACATTTTTTCCTAAATAAAGTGACTCTGTGGATCTTTCGTCCTCCAACAGTGTATGTCTTAGAAAAACAAAACCAAAAATAGTTTATTAATCACAAATTGTATGAGGAGAACAGAATGTTAAAGGTTTTACAGTACCTCAGGTTCTTGCTGGTGACCATGAGATGGGATTCGGTCATGCGGAATATGTTGTGGATGGCACGGGCAGCCAACACTTGTCTCATAGCTTCATAAATCACCTCACACGTGTCATCTGACTGAACAGCCATAGATCCTAAAAACCGAACTACAAACATCTGCTGCAGGAGCGAATCTGGAAGACAAAAGGCATGATTTCCTTCACTGTGCTATTTCAATTTTCCAGTAACTCAAGTTACGGAATTATTTTATTCACTTTGGAAATTCAACAGAAAGCCTGTGGTTGGTGACTTGCAAGTGGTGGCTTCCTGCCATGAGCCACACAGTGCCCTGACCCAGTTTTAACAGTGTGTGAACAGGCAGCAGTGTGGAGGTGGGGGAGGAAATGACTGCAGTTGTAAGGGAGTCTTGTAAGTGTAACTGGTCTTTTTTTATTTATTTGATTAGCTAGTAAAATTCCCTTTGCCTATTTTGCGATCAGGTGCACATAAGCTGTGCAAATAAACTGTGATAAATTTATGACTGTGCACAAGCCTTGGCTTCCGTCAAGTTAACTCTTAAACTTTAAGCCTTGTACATTCTTCACTTTCATCTATCCTTCCGACCTTCCATGCAGCTGGGTCCAATGAGGTTTTCATTAAAGCCTTCCTTGCTCTTTGACTGTCACCATAAGACTTACAAGTAAGCAGCCATTATGCAGCAAAGCCATCGTTTGCTCAGGCTCCCTTTGCAGCTGGTGGTGAGCAAGGGAAAGCAGATCCTGCTGAACATGGCTGCTCAAAGGCCACAACAGCTCTGTGTGCACCTTGCAACCCACCTAACTCACAGTGGGACAGCACAGGCAGGGGGAGGGCTCACATCAGTAGGTTCTGCTTTGGTTCTTCTTATGAGTAGTTTTCTGACGGGGCTGTGGCTTCCAGACAGCGCCTGTGACTGGCACAAAGATGAGAACAGCCAGGGCCAAGCCCTACATGTGCTCAAGAGAAGGTCAGAACTGTTGTCTTTCACTGGCATGTGACTGAGAGGAGCTTTATGCTGGGCCTCAGGGAGATTTACACTGTGGATCTCAAAGTGCACATCAGTGAGGAACAGCTCCAAAGCAGCCTCAAACTTGAACAGAATTATGACAGAGTACCATCAACCCCTTTTCTAAAGAAGTCAAAAGCTACTTTATAAAAAAAGAAAGAATGGAAGACAAAAGAAAAGCAAACGAAATCTTTTTGCCTTTAAATAATCCTGATCTGGAATACAGCTTGGACTGAAAAAAGGTGTTTGTTTTCACAGGTAGCACTGTTTGAAAGACTGGCTTCTGAAAGGTAACTACCTTAGCTGTTCTATGGATCTGTTACTGCTGCTTCATTGTGTCAGATGCTTTCCTTACAAGACACTGGGTAGCTGACAGTCTAAAATCCTGACTAATTTTATCTGGGAAAAGACAGTACTGACCTTCCTCCTCATCTTTGCTGCTGTCTTCAGATTCCCCAAATGGGTTTGCACGCCTATGAAATAAGAAATAAAACTTTAATTACAGATTCTGGTCACCACAAACACATGCTGCAATAGCTCATCTTCTCCCCTAAAATCACACTGTTAAAGTGATTGATCGTTGTCTTGGCCATACCTGCCACCTCTATTTTGGTCCAGGAATTCCATGGCAGGCAATACGATATCAAATTGAATCGGTGTTCCAGGAGCAATGAGTTGTGTGGAGTCCTGAATGTCAGCTGACTCACTGGGAATTATTTTATCATTTTCCATATTCTTCACATTCTGGCTAAAGTGAAAATGGAAAAGAAAATATGTTGCAATCAGTGATACCCTGTCTTTGCTCTGGAAGGGAGACAAGATTATTCGAAAATCCAAAGCAGGACTGAACGACTATACAAACACATAAATATTTTCCTATCGATTTGTTACTGAGGATTCTAATAAATAATTAATCTCTGGTTGGTTGGGGTTTTTAGACATAATATTATTTAGTAAAAAATCAAGTGCTGGTATATTAAACCTGAACACAGACCAACTCTGAGTGTGGGCTCACTTTCAGCAACAGGTTGCCACACAGTGTCCATATTCACAGCTGTGTTACCAGCAGAGACCTGGACTTGTGTCTACAGGTGTCAGTGACAATCCTGATGTCTTAAGACCACTCGGGCCCAGGCTTGTTAAAATCGCACACGTGCAAGGGAGAACGTTACCCGGGGTGGTGAACTTCATGTTTTTTCCCCAGGCTGGTAATGGGAGTCACTGCTTGCAGGGCTGTCTGATTCAGCTTGATTGCAGCTGCCTATGAAAACAAGACAGAACAGCTCTTTTACGCACATACTTTACATTACCATGCAAAGAATAATGGGAAGGTGGGCTGGAAGGAACAGACTGAAATATGGAAACAAGCTCCTACCTCTGGATTGTCAGTGAGATAGATCTGTCTGGAGATGTTGTTGATAGCACATATCCACTGGAAGGGAAAAGTGAAACTGAACTCTTCAAGCTCACTTGTATAACGAATAACAACATTAGGAAAATATTTTTACCTCCTCATATTCTTTCTTGCTTTCTGCTTGAAGGGTTATACCCCTGGAATATAAGCATAGTGTGTAAGTGCTAAGAGTGGACACCAGGGCTTATAATAACATCACCAAGCTTTATATCTATTTCCATCAAAGGAACAAAAATTATGAATAAGCTGCAGCTAAAAGATAACACATGTGCTGTTCAGGCAGTCGTGGGCGAGGATTGGAAGGAACACGCTTTTAATTTGGAAACACCCCTTAGAAACCCAGAAAAGCTTACTACTACACCAAGCATGTTTTACATAAAAGAGCATCTGAAGGGGTAGGTGTGACTGGCTGTCCTCAAATAAAACCTGTCTCATACGCTTTTCCTGTAGGAGTAGTGATCTGAAAGCAATATCTTCTGTCTTCGCAGTCTACAGCCATAACAGAGCAGTTGTCCAAGTCCTGAATCAATCCTCCAGCTACTGCTCCCCTGGGCTGACACATCAAGTTGCCACCTTGAGTGAAGAAATACAATCTTTCCCAAGTTGTAGTCACCAGACCTGTTTTACTGGAGAGAAGATGCAGTGATATAGACTCATTACTATTTAGAAATAACTCCAAGCATGTATGAAACTGCACACATATCTTGATGCTAATCAGAACTTTATGTTCATCCTGGCATTTTTTTGAATGATGGATCTCTGTTAAGAAGAAAAAGCAGCACCTGTTCCTGGCAAAGACTAATCCTTAACGAACATTACAAATATCCAAGTTAAAAACAGTATCTTCTCGTTAAGGAATAAAAGAGAATTGAGTAACTGACATAAAGTACTATTACGCTATTGAGTTGATAAGGTGGTGATTGGCCAAAGGTTGGACTCTGTGATCGCAAAGGTCTTTTCAAACCTAATGATTCTGTGATTCTGTGAAGCTGGATTAAAAAAAAAAAAAGGTATTTTCAAGCTAAAGAGCAGCATGAGCAATTTCAGCACAGAGAATCATAATTTAAAAAAAGAATCTTCTGCAAATAGTATCCCAGAGACCATCTCCTCCCTAGCTATGGAGTCCTATTGCACTGTAATCCAGCTCTTAGAATACTACGAGAAATTAATAAATGTCCACTCACAAAGAAAAAATTACTAGTCAAACGGAAATAAACTGATATTTAATCAATCACATAAACAGGGTTACTATATGCCACCAATATACATAACTCTTGCAGAAGTTGATGGAAGATTTTATTTGGAAAATCTGCAGAGGTAACTCCATGTGTGGTAACATTCCAAGTTATGCACTTGAATTGTTCATAAACCTTTTGTTTACGTAAAAGAGGTAATTTATGAAAACATGTATTAATTACATAAAGTAGCTGTTTATTTTTGTACACACTATGTTTTCTTTAGCCCAGAGATCTGGGAACAATCTGAATCCAGCCCCATCAGTTTCTAATTTTTAGTCACTTTAATGCAGGAAATTATTCCTGTAGGCGAATTCAACCAAAAGTAAAACTTCTGTTTTAAGGAAAATAGTCTCAAACGCGTTTAATTTGGTTTAAGATTCTAAAACGCATTTCTAAAGATGACAGAGATACTGAGGGGCTGAAGTAGAGTAGAGCTACCATAGTGATTCAGGAGCCTCTTGCCTGAGAAGTCTTTACGATCTTAAAAAAAGAAATGTAGCAACTGGTCCGCAACTAAACAAATCAGCAGATAGCAACAATGTTCTTACTTTCTAAGATTAAGGTAGCCAGCCTTCTGGATGAGATTTCTATTGATAGCAGGCGAAGTTACATCAGAATCAGGGGTGTAGACAGATTCATTAAGTGCAATTAAGTCCTGCTGGGATACCCTCATTTTTTCAGCTTCTACATCCAGCTCTCCCTGTATGCTGAAAAAAAAAACAACACAAGAAGAAACCCAAAGCCATCATTAGTCATTTTATAGCAGGATATAGCTAACACTGGGAAGATGAACAAAAATACCAATTGCAATGATCTTGGAGAGTAGTGCAAAGATAAAGTACAGCCCGTGAGTCAGAGGAAATAATTACTCCCCTCTGTTCAGCACTTGTGAGACTCTAACAGGAGCACTGTGTTTAGTTCTGGTGCCCCAGCATGGGAAAGACAGAACCAAAGTCCAGTGAAGAGCCACCCAGATGGCTAAGGGACCAAAACATGTGGCATGAGAAGCAGCTGTGAGAACTGTTTTTCAGCCTCACGACATGAAGACTAAGGGGGAGGTCTTACAGCCAGCTTACCTACCTGATGGGAGGGTATGCAACAGATGGAGCTAGACCCTTCTTGAAGGTGTGCAGTAACAAGATGAGAGGCAATGGACACAAGCTGTCACCAGATACTGTGTGTGCCAGGTGTGAGAGAGAATCAGAGATGGATGCTCAAAACCTGACCGGACACAGTACTGATCACTCTGCTCTGACTCTGCTCTCAGCAAGAGAGTGGACTAAATGACCTCTCGAGGTTCATACCGCAGCAGCTGTTATTTGACTGTGTCAGAAAAACAACACTAGCAAATATTTTATTTCTATCTCAACTTTTCCAAACTTGAGGAGTTATTAACTGTATCCAGGCTAGGATGCATATTAGGAAAACTCATAACATAAGGATACTTGCCACTGCATACCTTAGAAAGTCATTAACACCTGCAGCTATGGCATAACTAATTTTCTCCCCATTTCCTGCCCAAATGTTTAAACCGTCTGACGAACATGAGCACAAAACACAAGGTGTACACAGCAAGACCAGAGACCCATGTAAGCCCACTATGCTGTCTCTGACAGTGACAAGAAGACTGGAAAAGGGAAAGCCAAGGAGGTATGATTCTTCCCGTGCTCTCCTCCTCAGTCTTCTACAGAAGTTGGTGATATCCTAGAACTGTTGAAGGAATCTAGAGAGACAATGCTGCATTTAGGTCGCCACTAAGCAGAGTCTGACCGGCCAGATGAAGAGCCAACTTGTATCGTACTGTTAGTCTGTTTCATGTTAGCTTATTTGAGGCTTTTCCACATCTTCAGAAAGCTGAGACTTCCTGAGCTCCCACATCACTTGCAAAATGAGTGCATCTTGCCAACTAGCCAAGTCACATGAGAGGGTGAGTTATAAAGGCTGAGTAATAACATCAGATCTGAAATAAATTAGACCGTATCTTGCAAGCCACTGCCTTTGAAGTCTATCACTGAATGTCAGAATAAGAATCATTTAAATTCCATTTTTAAATAAAATGAAACTATGCTGTCAGCTTTTACCTAAGTTCTACTTGAACGAATCTTTTGATCAGTTATTTTTGTTGCACCACAAAATGCTTTTGACAGAACGTCCCTGGCAACTTCATGGTTCCCGAGACCAGATTCCTCTTCCTAAGATGTGTTTCTCCCATCTCCAAGGCAAAAAGGAGAGTAAAGCTGACAATTGTGAAGTTATATCCATCTGTGACAATTAGGCCAACTGGTTACTGAAAATACATTAGCGATCTCTGTGTTTTCACACTGTTAGCAATATTCACTGTATAAATGAAAATGCTTTTAAATATGAACACTCAGTTTCACAATGACCTTCAATACATGCAAGACCACACTACCGCTGAAATTCTGTAGCTACACAAAGGGTCGCATCAGCCTCTTGTTCCAAGAGAACAAATCTGACAAATGGAAAGCTTTTAGCTTGATTAGCAAGCAGATCTGACTCACTGAGGCCTTGTGATCCCCAGCACGAAAGGAGAAGAGGAGTGGGCAGCATACTTTTCAGTGGCTGTGTAATCTGAAGTCACGGAACCATGTCCTGTGTCAGTGTCACGCTGCACAGTGCTGCTCAGAATTTCACCAGATTCTCTTTCAGTTTTTCCAAAGATTCACACTCCTGCACTAGTTACATCTGAGTTGTACTTTCAAGCTTTACTGTGTGACAGGCTTAAAATACAAAAAACAGACTCAGCAAAATAACTGAGCAGCTTGTTTTTGCTGTGCTGCATTTGCTACTGTACATTATCCAGAACTCAAATCCATTAGACTTTGGAAAACAAGGGCTTATTCTATGGTGAGGATCCCATGGCAGGATCCTCACTGTGCCTGTGAGACACAAGGAGGATGCTCTAGATTTACTAAACAAAAAGGGCACTATTTCAATAGAGTTTAAAATCCAGTCTGCAAAAATGCTGCTTAGACTGTGGAGGGATTTATTTCAGAAATGAGCATGCAAAGATATAAAAGCAAGATACATAAAACAACAGAAAGTAAAGAATCATTTAGTGAAAGAATCTACTATACAGAGTGATTATTTATAACACAATTCTCAAATTAACAAGTATGCATTACTTAAAATGCCACCAGAGTCAGAATAACTGACGATTTAGCTACAGTTTGATATGAAACGTAAGAAGCAATAAAGTCAAGGACTCAGTTGGGACTAGGTGCTCTTTTAAGGTCCACTCCAAACCCTTAACCTTCTATGATTCTATGATTAATGTTCTCTTTATTATGATTACATTTAAAATGTAAAGTTTACATTTACAGGGACTTAGTTATAAAGAAATTGTCAATCTTCACTGCAAGTAGAAGTGGAAGGGATGTGTAAGAAAAAACTATCACAAAATTAGGAGTACAAAAGCAGGGCAGTTTATTGAAATTAGGACTTGGCCAAACCAGGATAGAACCCAGTGGACTAATACAGCCAATACTGGATGCAATGAATATGTTCCCTAGGGTGAGGAGTTTTGTTTGCCTTCTGTAGCTACAAAGCACACTCTAGGCCCTAAATCCGTCTTTGAGAGGTTAATGGATTATTGTTACAGTACTATTATAGAGGATCCATTAAGTATAAATACCTCTAATTCAGAAAGCACTTTAGGTCTATTATATTAACTCTGTTAACCCATTTTTAGCTCCAATTCCATACTTTTGTATTTATGAAGAGATACAGGGATGTGAGAAAGCATGTGAACAGTTTATACAGTTCCTGGCTATACTGTAACAGTACTCTCTGTAGTGTACTGACAGCATTTTCCTTTCCAGGTACAAATGTATATCCTTTCTACTCACTGCTGTAACAAAATATGCCCAACAATGCGATGCAAGCATGGAAGGAATCTCGTAAGAAAGAAACAGAGGCACCCTCTGTTAGCGTGCTTAAAGTTAGAGAACTACTGCTCAGAATCCAGTGGAAGACAAAAGGAAACAAAAGTACCAGATTACCTTTGAACCATATCTGAAACAGATGACAAAAAGCTGTCCATTCTTTTGGAAAACATCTCTGCTCCTTTCTTAAAGAAGTTGATCTGAAAAAACACCAAAAAAAAAAAAAGAAAGACACTCTTGGCTTTGGCAGACAAGTAACAGATTGTGGGGAGCGTTCACAGCGATCCCACGATGACGGATACTTTTGGCAGGCAATCAAACACATGGTCAAACAGCTGCGCTGCCTTTCTTTGTACTTCCCACTTCTGCAGCTTTCCACCCTTTCACACACAGATAAGCTGTTGGCTGCTGACAGGTATGTTTCCAATGAACTTTCTAAATGACTGAAATAAGGGAACGGGTAGCTTCTCCCATATTAGCATTGTGCAGAATTGGCTCTCATGGTGTTATGAGCTGCTGTGTTCAATGCCACCATATCGAAGGAAATGGGGCACAAAGCATCCATTAAGTTTGAGTAGTCCAACCTGGACCACCAACTCCAACACGAAAATCTTTTAAGTGCTACAGCAAAGTCAGAAAAGTGATGAAGTGTAGCTGTGCTAGCAGAAGCCTCCGAGGCAATTGGTTATATCAGCTACAGATTTACCATGGGTTTTGTTCCACTGAAGGAGCTAAAAAAAAGTTACTATGGTCAAAGTGCACATTTTGTGACAGAAGATTAATTCTCTTAGCTGGCATGGCTCAGCAAGCACGCAACAGCAGCAAAGCACTCAGTGTAGACTTGACCTTGGATTACCTGCTGCGGGGCACACAGTCATCATTAGGGCCTACTGGCAACCCAGTGAAACACGAACACAGCTGGCATGTGTGTGCAATGAATTGGGTTTAAGAAATATAAAACAAAAAAAAAATAAATCAGTGAACTACCCTGAAAAGAGATGGAAAAGCAAATTCTTGGATGTTAAGCAATTTATTTCCTATTTCATCCACTTTTACTTGTGATTTACTCCCTTTCCCCAACCTTCCTCTTACCTGTAACTCCGATTTCTGCAACTGTGTTATTGACCACAGGCTCCCTTTACAGGCAAAGAAGAGAAGTCATGCCCTCCTGAAGAATGATTCACCTATTTTATTTCTGAAGCCTAGTTCAGGAGGGAAGAGCTCTAAATCCCACTGATGATAGACTGACATGCCTAGCTCACACGCTGATGTCAGTTTTCAGTCAAATGATTTCTGTATTACCCACTACTTCTTCCAAAAATTCCTTACAGACTGCTCATTTGTTGGAAATGTGAAATAGGAGACACGTTTCGAGTAATTAATGAAAGAAATATATGCTTGGGATGAAGGGCAGTTCACAGTATTTAAGCACCAGTATCAACTGGCTTCTGGTCACTCAGTAATTCCCATGACATCCTGAGACTTTCCTGTATAAGGCACTGAGATACAGCAGTTCTGTCAGACAAAGTACAGGGAAAGTAAGTTCTGTTTGACTTCCAGTAAAGGAAACCAATGCAGTTCCCTCACTTAGGACGGTTGCAGCAGAGAAGCAGTGTGAACTCCCATGGTGGGGAAAGTAATTGAACCCTCACATTCTACCTGTTTCAAATGGGGCACATGATGTGCAAAGGACAGGGCAATGGAGATGATGATGATCCACATTACAGTCCCAAACACAGCACTGCATCCATTTTTCCTGTTTCGTAGCCTGTTTCTCATTTTCCCAACGCTTTCTTTCATCAGTGTCAAAGCACAAAAGACCCTTAAAATGAGTGATAATGAGAATCAAGTGCTATGAAAATACTGGCCCTCCTGACATCGTGGAGAGTCAGATTATCAGTATTACTACATTTTACAGACTTGAGAAATGCTCTATCAAATTACTGGTAGGATAAAAATTAGAAAAATGTTTTGCCAGCCTTATGCTCTACTGTTCTGTTCTCCAGAGCATGCTCTGTTCCCTAGCGTGTACACTCCTCATCAGTATGCTGAACATCATGTGCCAGGAAGGGAACTGCTACTAGCAGAGTTTGTGCAGAGTAAACAGTGGAAGTAAATGCTACTGCACTGATAGCTTAGCTGTGAAAAAAAACTAACCCCAGGCTGATTTTGCATATAAGTGTGCCAGATTTTTTTTTCATTGGCAACTTTCCTGAATATCTAAACATTCATCTATCTGCACAAATCAAATCAGTTGTTATAATCTAGGCAAGCTGAACTCAAGCTGTTTTCCTCCACTCCCCCCCAACATACACCCTGTTATAATTTGTCAGTTCTCACAATAAATCCTGAGTTACAATGTTCTACATTTCCCAGGAATGTGTCTAAGTGATATGGATGCTTTACTGTCCATACCTGTCCTCGTGTATATCCTAGCATAGGTTCCATCATTGCCACTCTCTTCCTGTACTGCAGAGCATTCAGGGCACAGTAATATTGCAGGGATGAAAGGTGCTGCTTTCTTCTTGCATTTGCTACTTCTTTTGCCACTTCTGCCTTAAGCTGAGTGAAATTAAGAGGTTGACAAAGTGTTACTGTGTATATGGGTATATTTACTGATAATTTATAAGTTATCTTTAAGTAACTCTTATTACGGAACTTCTCCAGGTTAAAAGGAAGAATGAGAAACAAAAAAAGCAAATCCAAAACCCAAAGCAAGTACTTCAAACCCTTCTCTATCAAGATGCTAAAGCTTTTGGGGAGCCCCCATGACTACAAAGTATGTAACAAACACAAGTAAAAATCTGGATCTGATCTCTCCCCAGGAAATTTATTTGCTGCTGAGATCACAACACAGATCTGCAAGTGCAGAATTCAGAGATGAATAATTCACCATATGCTATGTCACATTTTGTTCTGTAATGCATTTCCTCACAAGGACCATCCTGTAGAACTGATTCATTCTGAGGATAGGGCCAGTCACATGCTTTTTGGCATAAAGGGATGTATTTTGCAATAGTGGTCCAGTGGGAAAGAAGAAATATAGAACAATCCCACTAACAGAGTTAAGTGGAACAACAGTCCATACAGGGAAATTTAAGGAAGGTAGATGTGAAGAAATGCAATGCTTTAGAAACAGCAGACACAAGGCTTCATGACAGTTCACAATGAATTGTATTCAGTGATGCTGCATCATCACCTCAGCTGTACAACAGTAGGCCTACACAAATCTATTTATAGCCATTTGGACTGACTCTGTTTGAAAAGCTCCCATGGACCTGAAGGGCTCTAGTTCAGCACAATATCTGATCACTTGCCTAACTTGGAGAAAACAGGTGAGACTTTGCTGAGTTGATGTTTAAAAGCTTTGTGTCTGCTTGGAAACAATCACAAGTACTCTTGAGCTGCTGTGAATTTAAGCGATGAACTCTTCAAAGTTCATAAGTGAACAACGATGCAGACGGAATGGGTGATGAAAACATTTTCTTTTAATGTTTGTTACCTTTTCATTTTCTTTCCTTTTCGGTAACCTGCTATACTTTGCCATGGACACGTCATGTTCTGTAGACAAGGAATATTATTTTTTTTTTTAGAAACATGATGTGCGCATTCATAGATTAAAAATGTCTTCTGTGATATAACAGGTGGACACAACTAGAAACAAACAAAACAGGGACACATACCGTTGCTCGCAAGGCCAAAAAGGTCCTTCAATGTGCTTACTTCTGGAAAAGAGAAATCAAATATTCAAAGTAAAAACAGTTGTAAACACTTTGTTCAACTGAGACCATTTGTGGCACATTTATTGCCCAAGTCACTCCAGCCCTTTCACAGCAGAGACGTACACATTGTGCCTGCCTTGAAGAGGCTAAACCAGATCAGCTGCTAGAGAAATGAATGGGCAGACAGCAAATTAAGGGTGAAGTGAGTTTACTTATTGAGCAAGTTGTCACTATGAAAAAGATGCCTTATCTGTCAGTGTCATTAACCCAAAGAAGCATCATTTCAGTATGTCTGTTATGACAAAAGGCTGACCACTATCATAAAAGATCAGCAGTTCTGAACAACTTCCTGACAATGCTTATGTGATACCGAGAAATCTAAGACCCACAGAGGTATGAACTCAAGCCTCTTTCCTGTACATAACTCTTCCTCAAGGTGAAACATTATTTGCTAAGTTTCTTCATGAAAAGAAATATGCCTCCCACAGCTGGCTATGGTACTTACATAACAAACACTGGCCACGAGTTTCTGATACAGGTAGAAAAAAGACAAACTAAACAAGTTCACAGGTGCTGGGCATAAGCTACTCCTAGTGTCCATACCAATGAATGCTTCAACTGACAAAATTCTCTCAAAAAGCTACAAAGAAAGCACATTCACAAGAACAGACATTATGCAGCTGTGAAAATACTAAAGGGAAATTGTAGGATGGTCTCTGATTATTTTTAAGTCCCTACCCATTAATCAGCTTCACACTTTTTTTTCTCCCCAGAACGCTTCATCATGACTCTGATGCAGAAAGACAGAAATTCTTTTCACATGTGACTGACTTGTACCTAGAGGTTTCTACAGTATTCAATACAAAGATGTAACAAGGTTAAAAGTAAAAACAATAACACAGTTAATCTTCCTTGCTTCCTAGTTTGATCCCTCTAGGAAATTTCAATAGGGCCAGGCCTCTGCTAAAAATGGTGTCCCACAGACTGTGTCAGAAACAAACGGGAGGTTGTGGTGGATAGAACAAAAAAAAACTTTGACTTCCAGGGAAGCTGAACAAACTTCCATTTTTTTGTCATGAAGCAGTAAGGCTTTGGTTGCAGGCTTCATGTGCATTTTCACATATTTTTCTATGAACAAGAGGGAAGAATCGATAAACATGGAAACAGAATTACTCTATCAGTGAAGCCCCACTAAAGAGGTGGAAAAGTGTTTACAGAACCAACATCATACCATCCAAATCCTGCTTTATATTTGACATTATATAATAAACACGATAGTATTAACATAGATAGCTGGATGTCTTCACAATTTCAAATGAGTTCTTTATAGCAATAAAGAACTTCAAAGTCATTGTTTCACTATAGCTGGTTTTTTTTATATAAATGGGACTGAGATTAGTGAAATGAGCAGTGGACTTTAAAAAAAAAGAAAAAGCAAGAAAGAAAATGCTGCAGTAAAAACTCATGTTTCTGTTGCATGAGTAGGTAAGAGTGACCTTGACTTGTTTCTTATGAAATTACACCAAATGTTTGCATTACTGCCTTGCTGTTTAACTAATGAATTTCCAAATTTGTGTAATCAGGTTACTTGGAACTACCCTTGCACAGCAAGAATTTAAAGAGGACTGTTTCCTAAAAAAAGAGAGGGAATATACTATTCACTGAAGTTAAAAAAAATTCTTTCTTGTGCTTGTCTAGCAGCCCCAAATTTCTAAGGTGGGATAAATACTGTTTGCAAGCCAGATTCACTGCTAAACTGCCCTTTTTTAGACAATTATAACCTCAATGACTTCAGGAGAATTGATTAGTGTAAAAGCAGAGTGATCCAAGGAACAGAGCTGTGTATTTTCAAACTTCCACCATATGGTGCACAAAATGTTATGTGGTGAACTTGAGCTGTTTTTGCCTGAGTAAAAGCATTCACCTGCCAATGAAATTCGGTAGCAGAAAAAAAAAAGGGACACAAAAACTTTTCTGTTAATCATCTCATCAAAGAACAAATAATTACATGACATTATGTCACAGTTTATGATGAAATAAGCAAGAAGGAACCCATGAGAAAAATCAAAATTTAGAATAAAGTTTACCTGTGAGATCTTTTTCCCGAAATTGTATTATTGGGAGAACCATTGTATCCGCAAGCTGTTTTGCCAGTTCAGAATGAAGAATATTGAGCTGAAACAGAGAACAGAGGAATGTTCTAAGACCCAGTATAAATAAATAAAAGACCTCCGGCACTTCTCAGCCTGCCATTTATGCCCAGCAGAAAAAGAAAAAAAAAAAAGATATAATGTACTTCAATGCTTAAAATACATTTCTCAAGATATCCAATACAGATGGGGATTTTTTCCCTAAATGTTTAGTTCCTTCCTGGTATTTTTCACAGATCCAAAAACTTTTCAGTTCCCACATAATGTATTAGGGCAGTTCACTTGACTGCCCTAATTCTAATGCTTAACACAGCAGGATTTAAACTGTAATTAGCCTTTATTAACCTGTTTTTGTTAGTCTCTACACCATGGAGTTACATTCCCACCGTGATGACTAGACTCCCTTTCCATTCATGAGGGTTACCTGGGACACAATCACAACAGGGGACAACAAATGCTCCTTTGAAGTATGCCCTGAGAGCACACAGTGCAGTGAGAGAAGCCTACAGAAAAAGTTAACCTTTGAGATTCCTCTCACTGTACCATCGGAGTTATCCACAGGCTCTAAAATTTTTAACTTACTTTTTGCCCCACAATCCTATCTCCTGTCCCAAGCAGCAGATCTCAATACAGACTTTTGCCTTCTCAATGAAAGCTGAAAGTCAGACTAACAAGAACAACGTTTCTCTGATGGCAAAGCCCTGCTCACAGCAGAAAGAGTGATGTGACAAATGATACTTAAGCAAGAAGGACCTCGATACTAAGACTATCTTGAAATGTTATATGGACAGGTCAACAGAAGCATTTAGAAAGGCTCCCAATACTTAGCAGAAACCTACGGGGAACAAAAGTGTTCAGTGCACACAGCTGCAGTACCCAACCTGTTTTCTCCACACAGCACTGCAGCCTTCCCCAGACATCTCTGGATTCTGCATGATCTCACAGCAACCAAACTACAACTTCACTAATTCACAGCCGCCCTGCACCCGTATCTGGCAAGTTTTGGCTCAAACTAAAGTGTTTAAAGAAATGTAAATGTCATTTTTAAATGGAATGAAATAAAAATTTATAAATAAAATAAAAGCCTAGATGACACATCCTGTTCCAGCCTCTTCTTAAGTTCCCTTAGGAAGTTCAGCCTTTCTCTGAGGACAGCATGTGGAATGAAGCCACAGAAACAGCTCTTACCATTACAGAAGGATGGTATTATACTTCTTTATCCTGAACTGAATGACTCTCTAAAACCCAGGCACAACCTAGCCTTCAGTGGAAAGGCTCAGAATCAAAAGGACAGACCCAAAGAAAAACCCCTAATATTCTATATTGTAAAAACAGAATATTAGCAACTCAAATTACCTCATCCACAACTTTTGAAAAATAATGAAGGGTAGATATCACTTCTTCATCTCCTTTGCCTAAGGCAAAATGCTGGAAATAGAAATACATGTTTGGTCTGTAAATCAATAAAGGTGAAAATAAAATACAACACATATTTTACTACAAAGCTAATGAGTACTCCTACAAAATGCAATAAATGATATAACTAAATGGAAAAACAGAAACTCATTAATATACTTCCTTTTACCCTGTTCTTCTTGTTTTAAATGAATGGATTTTGGACAACACTTAATTCTTATTATACTAATTTTAAAGTCATAGTCATGTAACAGGAGCAAACAGGTTTGTATCTTGATAAGTTTATTAACTCACATTTTGCACCTTTTTTGGGGGTTTTTTTGGTTGGTTGGGTTTTTTTAAGAATCTCAAAAATGACGTAACTCCCTTGAACATCCCGGGGAATTTCACAACAGCCCGTGACATGAAACCAAGTAAAGTGAATGCCCTGAGCATTTCTGGAACACACACTGTTTACACAGACTTCTTCACAAGTGCTGAGGCAGAAAAGAAATCAAAGTCATATGCTGGACATACCTGCTTTTCATAGGCAAGGAGCTGCTTCGAAAGCTGTTGTGTGGCAAGACACATTTCATTCTACAAAAAAAAAAAAAAAGGTGACATGTTAATAGAAATAATGAAAGGTCCTTAGCTCTGCTGTTACTACTACTTTGTTACCAGCTTCTTCACTGAACCTGAACCTACCTACACAAACATTCAACTGTGTGTGCGCAACTAGTCCCAAAATACACGCATACAGAAGCAGCAATAACAGGTATACTTCAGACCTAATCAACACACAGTTTAATTACTCTGAATAGAAGTAAGATTTGGGGGTTAGTTTTGGATTTGGGTTTCCCCCCACTCCAAAAATATAACAAAGCTAGAACAATCTCAAACACGTAAGCTGCCATACCAGCATAAGGATGCTTCATATTGATTAATCATCTTTCCCCAAAATCTGCATAAATAAAGAGAACCAGCAGATGGGCCTTCATCATGCATTCATGCCCAGGGAATGTGCCAATGTAATTACAGTGCTTTAAGTGGATACAGGAGTACAAAACAGCTCATCTCTATTCTCAGAGCTACACCAGCCAATGAAAGTACACACATCCTCAAGATGTGTTTACTCAAGGCAAGACTTGTAGGGAAGGCATATAATTTTGCTTGGCAGCTGGAAAAAACAGACAAGCATTTGGATATGTCAATCTTTAATCAATGTATTCCTAACACTAGTATACCAGCTGCTGTGTCCCTGATTTGCTAACAATGACTTAAAACTAGAATAAAAGAAAAAGGGGAAGGGGTGACTGGGATCTGCCTTAATCCCTGTCAGATTTTTCTCCTCCTCAGTAATGCAGAAAACTAATCACTTTTAATTTAATTTTAACCTTAACACAAACTATTCCTGTCTCCAAACACATAAGGCCACAGAGAGTTTATAAAACTAGAGGCAATCTCTGAACTGCTTTAATAGAACCCTTTACACGGGGGTTGATACAGGAAACCATTAAAACTGGGACAGAGTTTGTGTGCTCTCTTATTGTCTCTTGTCATCCTGAGCAAGTAGAGCACAGCACAGTAAGCCATCTGGGCCAGAGATCCTGAAACACCCTTTATTTTGACCTGATGCCACCTCTGACATACTGTATTGCAGCCTGGTGCTTCCACACCACCTTGGCACATCAGGAAGGAGGGTTAATATGGGCATCAAGGCCCAAACATTTAGTCAGTCTTAAATACCCAAGTGCTCAGAAAAAAACACAGCCAGCCACAGCTCAGGTAACAGCAGCTGTATGTGAGCACATGGCAGGAAAAACTGAGTGAGATGATTCTGATCATCTTAAAGCAGTGTGGTGGTAACACTCACAGGTGGGTGGAGATGGAGCAAAAGAGGGCTTCCAAGGTTGTGCTTTATAATAAAACCCAAACCCTGTTAAGGGCTCAGGCGAGGATAGGAATGAGCTCTAACTATCTGCCCCCAAGCTACAGTAACACCTGAGAGGCTTCACCACCTTCAAAGTAGAGCTAGCAAGCAATGAGTTGATGACAGGAAGGATGGGACTCCTTGCATGTATACACGTGACATTTTCTGTTTGTATGCACGTGGGTGGAATTTAAGATTACAAAAAGAAGCAGAGGTTCTCAGATGTGGGATCTTTTCCATAGACACAACCTCAAAGAGAGAGCTGAGTAAGAAATGCAAGAAGACTAAGTCCTCACACAGCAACTGTGATGCCACCTGTAAGATGTACAGCTGGGTCAGAGTGAGAGAAATCTTTTGAAATAAACTGAGTATTAGAAACATGGCTCTCTCCCCCACACTTTTTGTTTCAATTTACTCATTCCTGCAAAGTCTCCAGTCGCGTCATCTGCTCTGAAGTTGGAAAATACATTCTTCTGGCTTAAACTTGCTATCACTAGAAGAAGCTTCAGAATAATGGGCTGACACCAAAGGCATTCTTTTTTGTTAGCCATCCCCAAAGCTTCTAACAGTTTGATTTTTAAAGATTCAACCCTCAATTTCTTCACATAAGATTCAAAGAGTAACAAAGAGCATTATTACTCATCTGTGTGGGACAGTTTGAAGGTGGCAATGCAAAGAGCTGTGTGGAATCAGCAATTTCCAGTGATCACTACTCCCCAGGAGTAGTCTCCAGTATGTGACAGGATAATGGGGGAATACATAACCCTGAGGGTCTCAGAGGGGTATAAATTAACAATACCTTCCCAAGTACATGATCAGGTCACAGCAGTTAACTATAGACCCCAAGCAGACATTTGTAGCATGCTACTCCAGACACAGAACAAACTGACAAATGTGCCTGACACAAAACTTCTTTTTGGATTTTAGGCTGATTTTGGGACAACAGTTCCATGCATCACTCATAACCCACTGCTGCCAGCAGGTCGCATTTCTCATTTATAGTCTTAGTTCTTTCTGTCAGAACACCACAATTTGTTTTTCAATCTCTACCCATGTGGAAGAGTTAATCCTGGGTCCTTCATCCTCTCTCCCAACACCTGCCAGACTTAGTTCCCATTAGAGATACAAAATCATTCATTGTATCACTTGGGGGAAAAAAAACAAACAAAAAAATCAAAACAAAACCAAACACAGGCACACGCCCAAAAGCTGTAAACAAATCAAATCAAGCTATTAAGTTGAAACTCAGTCCATTGCATAAGGAACAGGAAGCAGGCAAAGTGCTCTGCTGACCTAGTGGTAATACTGCATTGCTAAGCACACTAATCTGGGAAAGTTTGGTTTAATCCTCCTCCCATTTCTTCCTAATCAGCCTTTTCCCCTCCCCCCACTCTGCTACCAATCAGTCTCAAGATTTAGAAGTCTTAGAAGAATTTGCATTGCTTCAGTTGACAGATCCACTAAATCCAGGCAAATCATTTTAACAGGTTTTAATCTATTTGCAAGACATTTTCCCACGGAATACAGCACATTCATTTCCTTTATCCTGAAGTGACTGAAATTCAGTATACCACAGCAAAAGAAAAACTATGATACAATCCTGACTCAACATCACCTTAACATTTCAGAATCCATCACACATTTATGGAGTGGAGAGCTATTAATGAAATGATATATCTGGCAGAAACTCAATAAAATCCTGAACAGAAATCAAAGTATTCTAAATGAAGGCAAACTTGACCAGTACTGGACCTTGCAAATATAGTCATCTGCACGACAAACTTTTACTTAACAGGGAAAACGTCACTGCAGCATTAATGTAAAAAAAGTGCACCGGAAAGAAGGAAAGAAGAAAGAAAAGACTGTATGTAAATAAGCACTAAAAAAAAAAAAATCCAACTTATTTTTCGATTTAGTGCCAGAGAAAAGGTATTCTGAATTTTCTGACTCCACCTTCTTCACTATCACTACCTTTATTCACGAAGCTGTTCATATCATCAGAAGAGAGTATGATTTTTCTATAACCTCTTTGCAATAAATATCCATGCCATTAACCATTTACCAGTGAGGCAGTCCATCCATTTTTAGAGTATCTTCCTGTATTTTTCCAAAATCAGCTCTGAGGAGTAATCTGCTGAAGTCTGAAGATACTTCAGTAGACAGATGTCTAACAGGCTACAAATCTGAATGCATGTAAAGGATTAAGTTGAGCTATAAATTAATTTCTACACAGAACTACTCCAAGCATGTCCAATTCCAATCTCAATATAATGAAGCTTTCTGCAAAGCAACTTTCCTATGCCTGCTAAAGTTGGCATTTTTAAAAGCCTACAAGTAACCAGCACAGAGCACTGTTTACTTCATGTAAACAACAAGATACTGGTAAAGGTCTGCACAGGTCTTCACTCTGTACGTGCAGAATGACACATAATAAAATTTAGCTTACATCTGGGAAAGCTTAATGCCCCATAAATGAGGAAAAAAACAGGTTAAGGAGAAGGTCCATGAGGTAGCTGCAGCCTTCCCATCCTTTGAGAACTAGGCAGCCCATTTACCTTCAAATCAGGCACAGCACAAAAAGAACTGGGTCTTGATGCAAGTGTTTTATGCAGCTACATTTATATGTGCTTATCATCTTCCTACAAAATAGAAGTCTCCAGCAATCTAGTAAATGGCACAGTTCTACAGGCTTAGGTTTGCATATTAGATGGCTTGGAAACATGAATCCAGGGTTGCAAGAAGCTAAGTCTCACCAGGGTGCCCAGGCTGCGCAGCACTTTACAAGATCAGGCTAACATATGGCTTGCCCTGCTGCTGATCCACAGCATGGCATTCTGTCCTCACAAACAGGAACAGCCCAGCAGAGGATCACTTTGTAGCTTCAAGAAACAGAAGACACTAGGCAAAGCTCCACTGCAAAACAGCAAGAGCAGCTACAATAGGATGGCTAGTTCAGTATGGAAATAATCTCTTCAGTTTCTTTCAAAACAATTACTATCAGAAAGGTACATTATACCGTACATTTATGCTTCCTCAAATCTCCACATCCTGCTTAGTGCAATGTCAACTTGCTTCCAGGCATGGTGACAACTCCAACTTTATAGGCAATAATAAAACCAACTCCCATGCCTTTGTTAACACATTAGTGCTCACGTCGTAATGTGCTGATTACCTCTGTTAGCAACATATGGTGAACATGCCTCAGGAAGGTAAGAGATATATGATGTAAACTTACAATGAATATGGAACAATAGTACATACAGTATTTCACAGAAGTCAGTGCTGACAACTGTAGTTTATTGCAAATGTTTATCCTTTCTAATATCTATTGAAGCTCCTCTGTGTGGAACTGAAAGTTTACAAAATGCTAACTTAAATTTTACTCTTTAAAAGGTTGTGGGAAAAAGGTCATATCATTTGAAAAGGTAACACAGTAGTTCCCTTATACGTTAAAAGAAAACAATTAAAAGAAAAGCTGTATCAGTGCTTACTTGCTATTTAAGCAAGAACTAATTTAATAACTCTGAACACTTGAGGTTAGCTCCACAACATAATAAATACAAAAATTCATGCATACCCTAGAGAGCCTGACATCTGTCTACTGAGTCACAGCCTAGTGAAGGCAATGTACAGGCAAATGAAACAAGCAGCACTGCAGAAAAATGCAGACATGAGGTGTCCTGAATTTGTGGAGAGAAGTAACACTGTTTATGTAGCACTACCTAAAACAGCCCTGGACAGATTCAAGCTGTCCTGATACCCATGTAATGTGGTACCTATAAACCAAGACTATTCCATAACTGTCAAGAGTTTCCTTAAGAGTCTGGACATAAAAAGGCAGTGAGCCCCAGAGGTTGTTACAGCTTTACCTGTGTGACTCTGGAATCACAAGACAACTGCTCACAGACACACAGATGCTGAACAGAATTATACTTCACAATCCCCATGCTGTGTCCTCTCCAGATATATCTATAAAGACAGCATGTGGGTCTTTTTACTCCTCTTCTGCCCTCACTGTCCCTTGTATCTAGACAGATTTGTCAGGACTCATGACACGAAACCTATTTACAGTGACAAAATGCTGCATCTTACTTTCCTTTAACCTGCTTAACTGTTTATCCCTTCTAATAGTCAGTAGAGACAAAACAGTCTCCTGACCTTCCTAAATGGCATTTTGTTTCAAGTGAAGATCCCAGCTCAGCCATTTCTACAGCATGATGGAGAACTGGAAATAATAGTAAAGCTCTGAAAACCACTTACTATGACAGTGGTAAGTCAGGAAGGTAAACTGTGCACACTTTGCTCGTACACCATTGCAAGAACCTCAGTACTGTAACTTGAGTAAACTGAATTTTCTAACAGTCTTTGCTTGCTGCATTATATATTAGTCCGGTAATAAAATGTCCAGAATGACAAACACAACATTCACAGAAGTCAGACAGCAGTAATGCCAGATGCATCAGGGCTTGCTTGCAATAAGGAAGAACTACAGGAATAAACTCTGTAAGGAAGATTTCCTCTACAAGACCCATATCATGATAACTACTTCAGGGTATCACAACACAGATGGGAGAACTACAGAAGGAAGTATAATATATACTCACAAGGATGTGGTTTATTGGATGAACATAAAAATGCTTCACTATATTTACACACATGGGTTTGCCAGATCAAGCAAATCTCACTCCTCAAGTACTGCTTTTGGTTCCTGTGACTTGTCCTCAACCATGGCATCATACACTGCATCTGCCTCGCAGCATCGCAGCCTCTTTTTCGCTAAAGAACTCCATGTGCAGGAGAGAGTCACTACTCCATCACACCTGGCGTGGGTGACCAAAGAGGGGAGAGCACTGTCCTCATCCTACAGAGCAACCAGGGGCTCATGACATTGTGAGGGCCTTGCACCCAAAGGCAACCTGCTGGCAATGGATCACCCAGATGCAGCCTGGAGTGTGTTATCGGCCCTTCCATGTCCAACAGCTCCAGGTGCCGGAGTAGCATATCCACTGCTACACCCTGTGACAGGATGCTGCAGATCCCTCCTTCCACTCTTTAAGTCCTGCTTGAATACACGTAAGTCTGAAAAGACGTTTAAAAAGATTCCCATTTTCCTAAGGGTTTTTAAAAACTCTGGGTAAATATTTCTCTTTCACACTCCTTTCAAACTCACTGATGCAAGTGTTCAAAGCAGCTTGAGCTGTCAATTTACAAGTTTACTGTTGCTCTGCACACAAAGCAGTGTTTTGAGACAACTATATGCATATATCCACAAGGATGATTAACAGCACGCAATTGGTACTAATTGCTACTCCCCTGAGACTTTGCACTGAATCCATTCAGAACCATTAACTATTGTTATTTGATCACAAGCTACACTGGTTTGAACTACATAAAAATTTGAGTTTTCATCACAAGAAACACCAAACTTCTAGTAAACTACTCTAATCTTGAAAACATGGTTGAGACATCTAGGAAATGTTAAAGTTCAGAACAAAGTTAGGAAGAAAACAAAATTAACATTTTTAAAACTGTCATAAGTGTTTTGAGGGGGCATAAACTCCGAATTTCCAATACTGAGAACTAGTACAACTCACTGCTTTGTCTGACTGCCATGACTGTGTATTTCCAGTCATTTTTATGTTATTGCTTTAAAGTAGGTCAGTAATCGTAATTCCTATTTTTCCAGTGTGGAAATCAGAGCAGGGGATGACAATGACTTTGCAAAGAGAAAATCTGACTTTGCAGAGACAAAATTTAAGCCAGGAAAATAAAAAGGCAAATTCAGAAACTGGCTTCTCCATACTCTCAGCTTTTACAGGGTTGGTAGCACATGCTGCTCCTGAGGCCCAGACAACGTGTGTCCTAACAACACAACAAAAATTCTTTTTCTCTCAAGTTGTGACTAGCTAGCCAAGAAATATGACACATAGATTTTTCTTAACTGTCCATTTAGGTTTAGTAGGCAATTCAGCATTACCCTTCTATTTCTACATCTCCAAATGGCATCAAACTCTGGAGACATATTTCAATATTCACAAGTGACTGAATATATCAAACTAAAGCAGTGTTCAGGAAAGAAGCGGCCAAGAAGTGCTGGGAAAATGAAGCAGACTCAGTAGTGCTGCAAAGCACAGATGGGTAAATGCACTGTGACAGTGAGAAGAAAGAGGAAACGTCATAACTGTAGAGCAAAAGAAATGGAGAAGGCTAAAAACCACGATGAAAAGGAGAGGCAAACAAAAGCAGATAAAGTGTTTTTAGTTACATCACAGACCAGAGTAATTACTTCCTAAAATGCCACCCTAAAAAGTCATCAGCAGGGGAAAGGGACATGTATTCCACAAGCTGGATACTTGAAAATCAAATTTATCCTCTGAATTCCTTCTTTCATCCACTTCAATCCTACCTGATCTTTGGTGACAGATTCCTACCATCCAACGTGCCCACACTCTTGCTACTCTTGAAGACTCTCCCAAAATGCCTACCGCTGACTTTCAGAGCCGATTTCATGTCACCTCTCCAGCTCCTGGCTATGTGCTGCATTGTTTTCTATGTACCTAAGCTGTGCTGTAAGCCTCTGATTGCTCAGCATTTGCACAAGATCCAGGTCATGAAGACTTTGTAGCTCGCCAAAGCTGGATCTTCCAAGTGTAGGTAGCTAGATTCTGGGAAAACAGTTCTTCTTATCACTCACTCAAAGCGTAGTCCCACCAAATGGACACACACTTCAGGTAGTTTTACAGCTGAACTGACTCCTAATAATATAAGAATCAGAATCAGGCACTCTTCCAGTAAATTCAAAATACCCCCATTCTCCTCATCTCTCTGTGTACTCTGATTTACTGGTTTAAGAATATAAAAGCTGTTTCTAGGGAACCCAGGTATCTAACCTACATAAATACTTGCAAAAATTCCATGACATACTGTGTATGTCTTTCAAGACCTAGATAGGGTGTATTGAAATATCTAGTTTTATGCACATGGGAATCAGCTTCACTGAAAATCACTCAGATTTACAGTAACATTTTCCAAAGCACTGGATACAATTCACCTTACAAGTTCTACTTTTGAAGGGATTCAGTCATCTAGGTCATGTAAGTAACTTAGAAAATGTTATTTTTTTTCCTCCCATACTTTTCACACCAGCTACTGTAGGTGCTTGACTTCAGTATGATCCAAAGTGCTCATTCTCTCTGTAATCAATGGACACAGGCAGCTCCTTCCAAAAGGTGAGTCACAGCATCCAAGTCAGGTGCCTAAAGTCAGTGTGAGTACCTGTGAATTGTGTCTACATTTAGGTAAGCAATTTTGTCAAGATTGGCCTTCTAATGCACCCTAAGGTAAGGACATACCACAATTTTACTTTCATGAGTTGCCTAGAGACAGACAATGCAAACAAGGTCTTTTTCATGAATATGACTTTTCTGAGCATTAATTCAGGAAAGGGCTGAGATACCAGAAGAAAAACACCCACAACTCCCCTTAAACCACAAGAGGTACAGGTACTTTGCAACTTTCATGTAAATAACAGCATCATAATAGCAATTTATCTTCTACTCCACACTGAACAAAAGAAACACAAATGAAAAATTACCTGAGCACCATAGACTCGTTGCATTGCCTGAAGCAACTGGTTTGTATATTCAGTAAGAGTTCCTGCATCTTCTTCAAAGACACTGAGCAAAGACCGAGTCTTCAATAAAAGAAAAAAAAAAGCGAATGGTTTTAACTCTGAGCAGAAATATCAAAAAGAACCATAAGCAAATCATAGCAAAAAATTAAAATCAATCAGAAATAATAAGCCTTTGCCTTTGATTTATGCTGTTGATTCAGAATCTCAAAACAAATAGAAATTAGTTCTTGTATTATGGATAGGTAAAGTCAGACATATAGAGCAGAAGTGATAAAATGCTATGACCAAATCCTAACTCCCAGTCCCTTGCTCCAGCTAACAGACAGTCCGCCCAACAAAATTAGGAATGTAAAAAATCCTGAATATCTGCCTGCTGACTACAGTAATCCAAACCACGTTAAGGACTCTGGGTCAAACACC
The DNA here is from genome assembly GCA_013396775.1 of Cephalopterus ornatus. Lineage (NCBI taxonomy): Eukaryota > Metazoa > Chordata > Aves > Passeriformes > Cotingidae > Cephalopterus > Cephalopterus ornatus. The sequence continues at coordinate 80,313 of VZRE01001357.1, forward strand.
ACTGCTTGCTCACTTTACTTCTCTAATGTCAGACTGCACTAAAACCACCCTTTTCCAATGAGATAATTTACACAGTATTATTCACTCTCAACTGTCTTGAGAAACTCTTACAGGGCCACAGCCAAAGTGAGGTGACGTAATCAGACCAAACAACTGAGTGCTCATCTACAACAACAGGCACAAAAGATACACCCACTCAGAGATACCCAGTACTTTCTCCATTCTGCTAACTCATCCTTGTCAGCAAATGGGGACAGGGGAAGAACAAAATGACTTGTGTTATCTTAAAGACATGAATTCCCTTGGTTTGTTGTAGTGGAATCATCAGGAACAAAGAACTATGTTGCTGACACAGCTCCTGAGACGGGAAACAAAGATATTTCAGCATAATGCCAAGCTCCAGAATTCGCTAGATCATTACAATAATTAAAGAGCAAAGGCTTTCCCTTTAACAAAGCCATGCTCCATCCTTAGTCTTAACTTTGATAAATCCAATCTATTTGATGCTAACTGGAAATGTCTCTCCATCTGTACAGCTAACTTCCATGACATTAATTAGCTTCATCTGCTTAAACGAGGGGCATGCATAAACTCCAGTACTTTCATAATTATGTCAGTCCTGTAACAGAGAAAGTGCTTTATCTATCCCCCTATTACAGGAATCTCTAATGTACCTGAAAAATCCAGGTTCGAGTTTGGGAAAATTATTTTGAAGTTTTAAGATACTCCACAGAAGGCACATGCATTTCCCCAAGGCATTTATTCTTCTCTGCAAAACTCTCTGCCCAGACTTTGTTTGTCCTGAAAAACTCAACATCAGCATCCTTCAAGAATCCTGGCCCACGATTAAGTATCATTTCATCTCTGCTGAGAAGTATCTACGTCAGAAATTAGCGTTGCTCGGCAGTTAAAATACGGGACTAGGGAGGCAGTCTTTGGGTTCCCTTTTAAGCACTGAACAGGAGTACCTTCTTACTCTGAGTAACTCTAAAAGCTCTCAGCATTTCACTCTGTTAATGCTCTAAGCTGCTACAACACTTCCTACCTTAGAGACGCTCCAGTCAATGCATTTGGGGAACTAGTTCTAGATCTCAGCATGTAAGGGAATACACAACACCAAGTGCTGTTTTCAAATAAAGAGAACACAAAACCCAAAGAATGGAGAGAAGGCCAAGTCAATGAAATGGATACCAAGGTCCCAAACATATAAAGGACCTTTGTGCAGGACTTCCCTACAAGGATAGCAGCATGATTTTGAGAGTTTTCCACATTAGGCTACTATTTCAGTAACTGAAAACATATTTATTTTCAAAAATATCTGGTTTGAAATGCCTTATTTTCAATGATGCATTAAAACAAGGAAAATAACGTCAACAAACAATCTTGCATTTACACAGTGCTTGACTCCCTTTTTTTGTGTTACAATGGCACATGAAATGCAAAGAGTATGAAGACGGTAAAAAATTAATCTGCAGAAAGCAAAAATTTTAAAACTTGAACGTTTATCAAGACAAATATCAAGCCAAAACTAAAAGGTTTTAAAGAAAGTGCCTGAAGTAGGCTACAAATCACACACTTCTGCATGCTGGAAAAGGCTCTCAAACACAGGAATGCCAGCTACATTTGTGAATCTTACTGAATTTTTGCAGGTTAATTTTTTCAGATGTCTAAATATGGGTTGAAGTAGAACAGCTCTGGGAAATAATTTCTAAAAGTCTTGGCCTCTGTTATTGCCACACTGATCAAAAATAATAAAAACAATAAATGATTCAGGCAGTTTGGAAGTTGTTCTTGGAAGCTTTCACATTTAGGAATACCATTTTAAATCACTGCAACAAAATACCAGCATGTGTATATTTTCATTGTTGCTGTTTTGACAAATTCTGGAATAGCATCTAATGCTGCTGAAATACACCAGTAATCTAAATATTAACCTAACATTTAGGAGGCCCCATTAATTGCAACACTACCTCGACTTCTGGAAAGACAGAAAAAAAATTTTCTGCTTTCATGTAAGTATTTCTCTTGATTTCAGCATGACTGCTGACGTAAATTTCTCTCCATTTTCTAGCCAAACACTTCAAAATTAAGACACTTCTTACGGCTTCTTTCAGCCTGGAGACAAATTTTTGCCTGGAGACAAATCAAGACAAAAGTATTGTACTGTTGAGGAGAAAAACCAAGTTTCAGAAACCTAATGAAGAAATAACTTTGGCCTAACTCTCCTCTGTCTTGCACATAATTTACATACTTCACAGAGATTATACAAAATGAGGTTATGTCCTCACTTCACCATCCCTTTGCATTGCTGTAAGAGACTGCACACAGAAAAGAGAATCAGGTCCCTTTACACAGAAGTAAACAATCCCGTAAAGATGTTTTACTGCATGTTCTGTGGGACAGAGACTGACCTTTTGCCTTGATTTTGTAGCACCTGGCACACTGACCCCATTGTGCTGTGAATCTAAAACTCTACCCAGGAAAAGAAGTAATAAAAATATAAAAAACTGAAAAATCCCACTCCTGTTTCCTTCATCAAAAAATATATTTTAGCAATACTGGGCCATTATAAAAATCAAAGAATGTCACTCTGTCCAAAAGTTGTAGAACTTGAATAAAAAGTATTAACCAAATCAAGCCAAAGCATCCTGAAAATATTAAAGTTTATGCACAGGCCGGTATGCCCGTAATTGCAAAGGAGACATTAACACCCTTTATTTCAGGTCCGAAGAAAGATGAAGACCTCCAAATTCAATTCAGTGCATTGTTCAGCTGCTTGAAGTCAGTGTTACATTTTTACTCATGGAGGGAAGTGTTGACTGAAGAGGTAAATGAGTTCACTTATCCCGTGTGTCCAGTTCTTCAGCTCCAGGATTCAGTGGAGAGGTTAACACTAAAAATGTCAGTAACTGGCTATAATAAATCTAGCACATTTTGGTAAACTGCAGAACACAGAAAAGTTCAGGCTGGGAAGGAACTCTGCAGGTCACCTTGTCCAAACCTCTGCTCAAAGCAGGGTTGACTCTGATGTGACATCAGGTGACTCAAGACTTTCCAGTCCAGTTTTTAAAATTCCCAAGGCTGATCACATACATCCCATACAAAACAAATGATGAAAATCTCTCTTAGTAGGATGGGATTTCATGAAATTACAGAAGAATACGATAAGAAGAGGTGATCAACATGAGCCCCAAGGCTCATTCAGTCTTGACAGGTGCATGTCCAATCTTTCCTTTAAAATGTCTCATGACAGGCTCCATAACACGTGACAGCAATATGCTCCACGGCTTACCTATTCATTCCTCCTCTTCATCCATCAGCAGATGAGTTAGGATTACAACACAGGGCTACCTGGGAGCAGGATCCATGCTGATCCACCCCACCCTCCCTTCTTCTTCTGTTTCACCCTCCCTGATCCACCCCACCCTCCCTTCCCTGTTTCACCCATTACTTTTGTATCTCTGTATGCATCACACTTTGTCCTCAAATGCACCTTCCCCACTCCTCTATTAAGTTTCCACTCTTTCCCCTTCCCTTTATTTCTCTCTTCCATGCAAACTTCTTTTCTTCCATCCTCCCTTCCCAGCTCTCGAGGCTTCATACACCTTCAGTCCCTGGAAACATTATGATTTGGTGTGTTCTTCGCTGTGGGGCTTCCACAATCCTCAGGGGTCATTTCTGCAGCTGTGTCACACCACGGCTCCAGCAGTGGGGCACAGCGTACTGCACTGGGCAGAAGGAACATCGCCACCCGCCTGCAGCTGGGAAGAAAAGGGCGGCGACCGCCTGCCCTCGTTTCTCAGACTCCTTCAGGAGGTCATCTTCGCTGGGATCTGCCTCACCTCGTCTATCCTCACGGGAAGCTCCTGTATCTGAACCACGGCCCCTGGGAGCGCTCACACCAGCGGGCAGGAGCAGGTGCGCTGGCGGTGACACCGCTCCGGCCCACTTCTGCCACCGGGGCCAGGTGACTCACTGCGCACAGGTGTCCCTTTCCCTGCGGGGGAAGCCAGGGCACCGAGCCATGCCCATCTGTCCTTCCCCAACATTCCTCACCTCTCCAGAGCAACCCTGATAGCCACCGAGCGCACACCGGGACAGGACATGGCGAGAAAAGAGCCACGGGAGTTTCTCTGAGGGCAGTGAGGAGAAAGGGCGCTGTGCCCCCGCACTGGGGGACAGCCCCCTTCCTCAGGGACCCGCAGGAGCAGACTCTGTCTGGCTTTCCCCCGACAGATGCCCGGCGGGACACCAGAGCCTCCCGTGCCGCCACACGGTGCCTACCTCACCGCACCCCTACTCCCCTCCGGCTCCGACACACGAACTCACCCTGACCTACTTCTCGGCCCCGCCGCCCCGGCCCCCTGCACCGCCCCTGTCACCCCTCTCCCCGCCGCGGGACGCTGCTCCCCGGCCCTCCCTGCTGCCAGTGCCCCTCGCCCCTGCCGGACCCGCGGGCTGCCCGCCGGCACCGTCCGCCCCGGTGCGTCACACCGACCGACCGACCGCCGAGCGGGCGGCCGAGCTCTCCCCCGGCAGCGGCCCCGGCGTCGCCCCCGGCAGCGGCCGCTACCTGCGGGCTGTCCTGCAAAGCCTCTTCCAGGAGGAGCTTGTCGACGGCGGGCATGTTGGCGCAGCGGAGCGCTGGCAGGCAGCGGGGTGCGCGGCGCTGACACGCCCCGGCGGCGGGGCTCGGCTGCGTCCCTCGTTTCCTCCCTTCCTCTCTCCCTCCCTCCGTCTGCCCGCGGCGCTCCGCACGCAGCCGGCTCGGGCTGGACGCCTCCGCTGGCGGGGCCGGGGCCGCCCACTCCGCCCATTTCCCGTCCGCTGGAGGAAGCGAGTCACGGGGAAGGCCGTCGCAGGGTGGGTTCATGCCGCCATTAACTCTTCTGGTCATGGGGGTGGAGGTCCCAGATCGCGGGCACCCCTTCGCCTCCTCCGCGGCCGCGGGTAGCAGGGCCGGAGTGGCCTCGCACAGCCCCGTTCTGGCTCCATCCCCTGGGTGGCAGGAAGGGGGATGCAGTAGGGGCTGTGGATCGCCCCTCAGGGGAGGGAGGTCTCCGGAGGTTGTGAGAGCGCGTGGGTGTGATGGAAAACGGGGAGATCCCACCCTCCCACTTGGGCTCGTGGGGCTTGAGGAGCTGCCAGCTGTGGGCGAGCCCTTTGCTGTGCCACTCTGGCCATGGCACTCTCCTGGGGTGCACGGCAGGTTAGGGCTGCTGGCACAGGCCCAGGACCTCTCCCGCTTTCTGGGACCAGCACGGCTGCTGGCTAAGATGGACCTGCTTACCGGTGACTGACCGTCGTTAGTGGCATCTGCATTCGTTCTTGTCCATGCACAACTGCACGTGAAACTGTGGGACCCTCCGGGTGCTCCAGACAGGCCAATCCGCACTCAGCCATGGCCCTACACTTAGGGAGTTAGAAGGATGCGTTTTAAATTAATAGTCCCTCATGTACTGAGCAGTGTTTTTATGACTGGCTCGATGCTATCTTAATTGTGTTGGATAACTTCAGCATTTGCACAAAACTGATGTTTTCCAAGTAAGCCTGGAAAAGAGGAGGCTCAGGGGAGACCTCATCGCTCTCTACAACTCCCTGAAAGGAGGTTGTAGCCAGGTGGAGGTTGGTCTCTTCTCCCAGGCAACTATCAGTAAGACAAGAGGGCATGGTCTTAAGCTCTGCCAGGGGAGGTTTAGGTTAGATACTAGGAAGAAATTCTTTACAGAGAGGGTAATCAGACATTGGAATGGGCTGCCCAGGGAAGTAGTGGATTCTCTGTCCCTGGAGGTTTTTAAGATGACGATCTAGTAACCATGGTGGTGTTGGATCAAGGGTTGAACTTGATGATCTCAGAGGTCCTTTCCAACCTGGCTGATTCTATGATTCTAAGCACAGGCTTGATCTGTATTTAATTATATTCATGTTTTTGAAGAGTGGCCACTGCTTTTGGATGCCTTAGCTTCTCTAACAGTCCAGATCTTGCAGGTAAGTTGCTCCATTCTTGTCAGCTGTAGCTTTTGTTGCACCAGTGTGCCTTGAGACAAAAATGGAGATACTTAAAACCAGAATCTCAGATAAAAAACCCGAAACATTTCTATGGGCTTTAGGAAGAATCCTGCCAATTAAACAGAATATGTAAACAAAAATACTGGCTGGAAGATGTTGTCGTCTTCAGAGAAATACCAGTCTTCAGATAACTCACATTGCTGCCCTCTTTTAAAAGAAGAAAAATAATTTTAAAAAAGCAGCTTGAGCCGGAAAAGAACTCCAAGCATTAACATTCGTCTGCTTTTTGCATCTAAATCCCAGTGGATTTTTCCACTTCTGTCATTCTTAAACAATAGCAAACATTTTACATGACAAGGTGATTCCTAATAAAGATTTTTTTTTTTGCTGATTAAAAGACTCTGCACAAGCAGGTGGCCTTAAGAAAGCTTTGCAGATCAGCTGGATGGTTGTTTGCTTTTATTATGTGTGAGAAATGACCATTGAACCCTGTAATTTTGGCTAAGATATTTCTGTGTGTCTGACATTGATTGATATTGCTTCTGAAGCTTGTGATGGGACCTTTAACCCAATGTGCCAAGCCATAATGGTGTGACTGCTCCACGGGTCCTGAACTGGATTCCCTGTGCCAGGCCTTTGAGTCAGAACACAGTTCTCACGTTCAGTCCCTTTTCCTGCCTGAATAAAGACACTAGACCATAATAAAAATCTCTAGCTAATACCAAAAATACCAAGTATGGCAGTATGGATTTACATAAAGAGAAAACAAAAATAGATACAGTTTTATCATCATAATGTTTCAGAGAATTTTAGAATGGTGAAAAGAGGTCAGAGAATTATTTTTTTTTGTCTACAGAATATGAAGTAAGGCACTAGTTAGGGCATTAGACTTAAGAATCCATCACTACTTTGGAGCCAATTTGGTCAGTCTATGTTAAGTCTTATTTTTCTGTCTTCAGAGATTTTGAAAACGTATTTGAAATTCATGGAGGATGAGAAGACTGTGCTTCTGTATCTGTTAAAGTAGCTTCAGGGCATTTTTTAATATTTCCCAAATACTTCTATTACATGTCTGCCCCTTTCTTTCCTGCTTTGGTCTTGAAATAGTTTAGCAACAGCTCTTCCCCATTGAGTTGAAGTATTTCATTCAAGAAAGCATCAGAGTGATTTGTGGTTTTATTTCACATCATCTTCTCTCCCAAGACTATAATCTTTAAGGTTTTATCTTGTTCCTTTTGATGGCTTTGTTTGGTCTGAGGTTCAAGTGTGGAAGCGTATTGTCATTCCAAACTTGAGGATAGCTATTTCCAGAACAGGTTCTACTAGTTTTATTTACATGAAACAAAAAGCATTTCAGTAATTTACTGAAGGGTGATGCTTTTACTATCTGTCACTCTTTATTGCATCATTCCTCACACAGCCATGAAGTTGGTGGATTGCCTATTTTTAGCAATCAAAACATTTTTATTGAACTTTCCCAATGCAGTCCAGTTAGTTTTGAATTAAAAAAAATTGGCCCTATTAGTAATTGAAATTACCTTTTCACTGAATTACTGAAAATTGTAATTAATTTCCCAGTCAGCTGGCCTTATTAGATCTGAAGAACTATTCTTCAGTTTTGAGAACTACAGATAATGTTTCTAAAATAATTAAAATAACCTATAGTACTACCACCAAACATTTCAACAATTTATTTATGCAACAGCAGCGGTATTTGGAAATCAAAGTTAGGTAGCTTGTGCAGATGCAGACCTTTGGGTAGGGGCTGTCTAAGCCTTTGACACAAGAAGATGCTGTTTCTGGGTTTCACAGATCTCTGTGCATGGTACCAGTGCTGCAGTGCTGGGCTTCCAGGCCTCGGAAGTGTGCTGGAAGCAGCCTGGCCAGTCTTACTCCAGATGACACACGTCTAGAGCACTCTGCAGTACCTGTGCTGCAACTGGTACCCAAGGGAGCTTCTTCAGAGCCGTCTCAGTAGCTTTACATCACCCAGCTGGAAGACAGGTGGCGTGGCATTTGTCTTGTGTGGTCCAGGAGCTGTTTGCTGCGCTGGGCAGGGCAGTGGACTGAGCACTTCAGATCCTGTGTCCTGTATCCACGTGCTGAATGCAATACTCAGATACTACAAAAAATATTGCTAGTGAAAAGCACTCTTACAGCCATTCCAGGAACACTGTACATATGGAAAGAGAAGAGGGAAACAACAGACGCAGTACCCAGAATCAGTCACCTGAATGTTCAAAAAACCTGTCATGGCAGTATGAACTGAGCTGGAGAACACTTCCAGTAAGCAGTCCAATTAATTTGTGTGTATGTATTCTGGAACCTACAGATGACTTGATTATGTTAAGAAAAATGCCTCTTGGAATGTGAAAACTTAAGGTAAAAACCCTGGAATGGCCAAAATGAAATTTATACATGCTGCTTATAAAACTAGTAAGAAATCATAGTATAAAGTAAAATCAATAAGTGAGCATTGAGTATGAAGTAAGTAATTACATGAACTAATTGTACTGTTTCTAAGAAAAGATGATGCTTCCTTCCAGCAAAAGCCTGAACATAGTCAAAAAGTTTAAGTTGGGAGAATGAGCAATTTTAAAGGAAAGCACAAGAAAATTTGAATTGATCTGTAGGTATGAGATTTGTCTGCTAAATAAATCTTATTGGCAAAGTGATGTAATATCTTCCACAGAAATTGGCGCATCTTCAAACCTGAATTAGGGGTTTTACATGGGACAGTCTTGTTCCTGTTTGAGGACGGTCAGGAACATCCCTTGGTAACCAGCCAGTCAGGTCTGGTCCTCCCCAGACTGGCTTTGCTCATGTGACAGAAGGGACCACAGTGTGACATGGCAGCTGGGACTGTGCCTTCTGCAGGGTCTCAGTGCCATGCTTCCAAGTTTGCCCAAGTGCTTTTCCACCTACCTGCCCAGCACCAGCTCAGGGCTGGAAGCAGCAGTGCCAGGCCTGGATGGTGCTGTGCATGAGTTAATAAGCCCTGCCAGCTTTAATTGGCCTGTTTGGAAACAAGGCAGCTGTTGTGCATCCTTAGCCTAATTTATTTCCAAATTTGATAATTCACCAAGTATTAATGGAGAGCTGACTATAATTATTTTTTTCTGGTTAGACTAGTTGCAGAGTAAGTCATATTGCATTGTGTTTTCTTTCTCATATGTTCCATTATAACTTTAAAGAACATATTGCATTATACTTCCTTTTTGGCTTCCTACCTTATACTTTACAAGAAATTTCTGAGCAGTGGTGTGCTAAGTCACATGTTTGCTAAGTCAGCTGAGTCTATTTATATACTTAACACAGCATCTAATATTCTTCATGCTCAGTGACAAAGAAATCTTCAAACTACATAGGACTTCTAGAGTTGTAATAATTTGCCCTAAGTTGTGCAGCTGTCTTTGTATAAATATGTATATAAATATAGAAGGTATGTTATATGATTGTAGCAATAAATTGCTTCAAATGAATACAAGTGAAAGATTTGAAAAAGGCTCTTACTACTCTCACTAGCACAAGCATCCCAAACCAAATTTTTTAATAGCATCTGAATAAATTACTGATTGAATTAATATTAGAGCATCTAATGTACAGGAGAATTCTTGGATGAAAAGAAAAGGAGTATCTTGTGATTTTATGTATGACCCACAAAATAATACTGGGCTGAAATAAAATTCCACTGAAATTATTAATTGCTATGTAACCAAGATATCATTTTGTTTTAATGTAAAACACATGGCTTTGTTTATTTCCATTAAACACATTAGTTATATGGCAAAATGGATATGCACAGATGTACTGGCTAGCGGGATGGATCGAATTAAAATCTCATTGAAGGTGAAGGGTATAACTGCCATCTTTAATTTCATGTAATTTAGGGACAATTAAGTTCCCTTATGTAGCTGAGTACAGCAGCGACCTCCATCCAGATACAGAATAAAAATATGGTTTCAAAAGCTGGAGCCTCTGATTACAGTACCAGCTAGAGGCTTTGGCACCATTCCCCCCCACTTCTCTCTGCCCTGTGCTACGTGGACTCAGGTAGTGTTGGCACGACTTTTTGTTTGGGGGCCCGCCTGATGGAGGGCATGTGATTTAGCAGTTTGGATTTGATTTGCAAGGAACAGGAACAATGAGAAAGTCCATGGTTCATTGGTAGGGAGAATTACTGGAACATTTGAAGCTAAAATTATTGCCTTTTGTCCAGTTTTTGCAGTGCTTGTGCAAATGCTAAGATACGGGCTCCCTTCTACTTCTAGCTGTACTTTTTGTAATGTATGTTGCTCCCTAACCTAGGAGACACTTCTTCAAGTGATGGTCCAATGAATTTAGGGGTATTCGAGAAATGGTGAAAAATCCTTGGGTGAAATACAACAAGTGGCAGAAAGAATAATACAAGTGCTTCATCAAAGAAATGTTTGTATGACTCTCTAGATTACAATAAGAGACATCTAATGCCTGACATATGATTGTTTTATGAAATACTAATAAGTAACCTGCCAGGCATAAAGGTTACCTGAAGTCAGAATACCATGTTCTGGATCTGCAGGCTGGATCTGCAGGTAAGACTGTGAGTTTAGTGTCAGAGGCAACACTGGCTCAGAGCCCTGCTTTTGTAGTCTTTATGACATCAATACAAATATCAGAAGCAACTGCACTTAATGTTGCCACTGTGTCTAAAGCCAGCACTTAGTCTAATTTTTTTATCACGAGATCACCAGAACCAATCAGGCCCTGCACTCCTGTGTTTCCTTCTGAACAACAGAATTTCAAATTCCTACTGTCCTGACTCCGATCACTTCCTTTGATTCACCTTCCCTTTCATCTTTCTATGGCTGCTTGGGCTAAAAGTCTAACATTTATATAAAGCAGAACATAGAATAAGGTCTACTAGAAGTCCACAAAAGTCTGCCAGTGATGATATCCTTTTTGGCCTTCCTGTTTGCTGTTTGGGCTCTTTTTGTTCGTCATATACAATGTAGCACACGGGGCTCCTGGTCCATAATGGAGCCTACTGCAGACTACAGAGGCCCCTAACAGCTCTCCTGCTTGCTTCCCCCTTGAGCAGAGCCTGCCAACGCTGCCCAAGGCAAAGGATGTGGTGGTGCAATAGGGTGTCATTTTGTATTTTTAGAAAAACAGCAGAAGACCCAGAGGATGATAAAGCAAGCAATAAGGAAACCAGGCAGGACCCAAATGGGCACTGATACCACAATCTGTTTGTTTCCTGAAGGGGAGGGACTCTTCCTGGCAGGCTGCCAAGACAACATCAGGAGCACACGTATACAAGCAAGTGTTGGCACAGAAGAAAAAGACACTGCTGCACTGCTGCCCAGGCAGAAGGTTTGGACACCCACAGTCCAGCTCGAGAGGAACTATGTCACCAAGCTCTGTGTTCCTCCACAGTGCTCAGATGCTTCCAGTGTCGCAAGATCAGATGTTCCCAATTTTTCTTCCTGTGGTGGCTACTTAGAAGTTCTTCTGCTGACTGGGGAAAGCCAGATACTGGAAACCCTTTCCTGTCATATGACTGGACCTACTGCTGCAAATGAAGGGCTTGCCAGAAAGCTGGAATTCTGCAGCACGTGCAGTGAGATGCTCTGTCCAGCCTTGCTGCTGGAGGCAGGGTTGTCACCCTGGCATGCAGGTGACTTGCTTTAGTAGGGAGCGGTCAGAAGTACAAGGGGAGCAGAGCTGAACCGTTATAGGAGAGGTTGCAAGCCACATATCGCTGTTGCCTTTCATAGCATTGTAGCTCTTAGAGTGTCTTTTCAGGGGTGTTCTGGTCTTACAACATGAGCAAGAACACAGCCCCTAGGAAGGCTGACACAGGGCCAGACTGCTGCTGTAAGCAGAATAATTCTTCCAGATGGCAAGCATCTGTCAGTGTTTTCCCAGGATAAAGACCACTGTGAGCCAAGGTACAAGCAAGGTGAACTATCTCAGCAGGCTGTGGGCAGCTTTCTGGCTATAAACTGCCCACCATATTTGACTGTTCAAGCACCACAACTTCTGCAGAATTTGCCTTGCATCAGAGAAGCTGCCCTGCCCTTCTGCTTTCCACCATGTGATTTGCCATGCAGGCAGGTGTTTTGTAAGCCCTGTAGCAGTGCCCTATGTTACCTGTGCACTTGGCAACCCAGCTTTAGTCCTGCAAACATAGAAACTTGTGTTTAGCCTGTCAAATTCCTGGAGATTAATCAGGCATATAAATGTTGGCTGGATCAGTAAATAGTTTTTCCAGTTCTTTCAAATTCATTTATGGTAACACATTGCTTTTCTTTATTTTTCTTCCACTTTTTAAAAACAGAACATTTAATCCAAGGGTCACATCCAGTCATTACCTTTAAACACTCTGTAAACATAAGTGCTGACAAGAGCCTAGGTCAGCAAGTATCTCTCAGTGAAAACCACAAAGCATGCAGACAGCATGTACTGCAAACAGAGTCAAGACGACCTAATAATATGCATAAGTTTTTTCTTGAAGGGGACCAATCGTTCCTAATTAGTTTTTCACCCTGAACTCAAATCAAACTTGTATGAAATAACAAAAAGAAAAAAGCCCCAAACAGAAGAGCAATGTCGTATCTGTGATTGGGAGAACACGAATAATAATACAATGGAAAATGTTCTTGTCAGTGTTTAACTTAATTGCTTTGAAAGAAATCTGTGACAAAAGAAAAGTTACCAGGCTTTTTCATCCCTTGCCTGAACAGAGCTGCTTGTGCATACAGAAAATTCAGGCGTTTTGTTACGTTTGATTTACACTACATTTCGTAGCATTGCCAAATGGAGCAATGTTCAGTACTTTGAAAATTAAATCAAGAAAGAGTGGTTTCATTTCAAATAAGTGCTCTAGTTACGGTTAGGTTTGAGTCCAGATCCCTTCTCATTTACACTGTTAGACATTTGGGTCGGTTTCACCATATCACAGCCCTCTAAGGCAGGTTTGCTTTGAGGGGCTCCCAGGGCTGTCAGCTCCCCATCAGCACTTTCTTGAGTGACATGTGCTTCTTATTATGAGATAAGACAGATTTTGGGTTGGTTGGAAAAGGACTAGTCCTTCTCTTTGTGGAGGAAAGAGAAGTCCAAGTCCTTGAAACCTAAATGCTCACTAATCAGACACTAAAAATCTTAATCTCCACAGCAATTATTTTGAGCCAAGTTCGTAATTTTTACACAATCCCATGCACAATTTTAGGAGCCCCAAGTCATGACTGTTGGGCACATTTACAGATGCAGATACTAATAAACAAAATACCAGTGTTTTGGGAGTAATTCCAGGGATATACTGAGGAACATCTGGTCTTGAGTTTTGCTGTGTTGCCTCCATTTTGCTGTTAAACCTGGAATGAATGAAACTAGATAAAGTATTTAAGGCTGAAATTCCCAAACTCTCCATTTTGATGTCTCTCTCTAACCTTTGCCTCTACCTGTGGATCCCGAACCTGACACTGCGTTTAACAAGGGTGAATTGCTTCATCTTTATTAATATTAGTGAGAGGAGTTTGTCACCTCTATATAGGTGCTAAAAGGACGTCTCCTATGAGAACATCATGTAACTGCTCCAATTGATTGTTTACAGTTTGTTTTATTTAATGGGTACAAATACTCTGCTCTTAAAAATATTAGACTTAATGTATACAAGAGCCTTTTCTAAGTGCTTAAAAATTTTATCTGTCAAAAACCACATTCTGATTAAAATTCTGTGTTAGAAACATATTTTTGCTCTTTGTCAGTCAATGCAAAATAATATAATTGGTATACGTGTGTTTCTTTTTTGAATGACCTAACACACTGCTTCCATGTTGCTAATTGTATGAACAACTTCTGTTTACTATATGCCGAACGTGACAGAAGTTTTGATTAATCAAAATTCTTAGCATCCTCTTGTATTAAATGCATATTTAGATAAAGAGATGCTGTTTTGATGGACATAAAGTATTTATCCTTTTTAACCTGGCTGGAACTTGCTGAAATAGAATTCTATTTTTTCAATAAAATGGCACATGCAAGTTATGAAAGTCCCACCTAGTGTGAATTATATATATAGGTGCCATAAAAATACTGCCAAATTTTAGCCTCCCTAAGTTTTCAGAAGCTAAAGTGTTAATTAAGCAGAGGTGGATAAATATGCAGATTTGATGAAGATATTTTTGTCATGAGAATGTGTCTCCTGTTTCTACAATCTGCAGGCTTACTGCAAACAAAAACAAGGCAGTGACTGTGCTGTTTGGTGTTGTTACCAATATAAAGCAAAAGCAATTATTATGTGTGGAAAACTGTAATGGAAATCTATATCAACAACAGAGACAGAAATTACATCTGAAAAAGTGCATAAAAATAATAATAAAAAAACAAAAGCAGGGATACCATCTTCCCACAATATTGAGCAAATAAGAACCATGTGTGCAGAAGGGCCTCTCTTGAAATAAAAGTATGGGACTCCACATATATGTGCAAGGAACATCTCCTGAGACACATGCCTTTCTCATGCCTGTCTGCATAGTATACTAAAATAACAGAGTAAGATGCTTTTCTCCTCTGGAATAGAGCTTCGGAGGACTGCTTGTTATCAGAGAGAGTAAAATGAAGCTTGAGTGAAGCACTGTTACTTATCTCTTGTATTTTTGTAAAACCTCTAATAGAAGGATCTAATATATTGTATATATCAACCTTTTGGGCACAGAAAGGATTCCAAACTGTTTCTGAATATCCAATATAAGCATTTGGCCATTTGTTATTTTCAAGGGCACCTGAAAATAGCTCTGAAAGAAAAATCTGTGCAGGGTGTGGATAACAGCTGAGCTCAGCAGAAAATTCTTCAGGTCTGTGTGCTAAAATCTAGACTTTTTAGAAACGGACATAGCACTGATGTGAACATACTTATGTTGAATTATGACTTATTTCTTCGCAATGAACTTACCTTTGAAAGTTTTAGTCTTGAACTGCATTTCTATTTTGTGAATGAACTAAGAATCCTATGCTGGACTGTTGGCTTTTAAAAACAAAGGGGATTTCATGACTGTGGTAAATAATCTCATTCAGAAAGAATGATTGCAAAATTAATTACAATTTATTCTGCCAGATATTGGGTGGGGGAGGATTTTTTTGTAAAGCTGGCATATCCACTGACAGAATATTCGCATTTCTTTGGCCCTTATTGACCTTCTGTATAGTGATATGATTGTGTTTCTCCCTAGCTGACCACTGGGTTCCTTGTTAATTTCTTACCAGGTCTTTTAGGAGATGTCACTGGTTTTGCCTCAATTCATGTCTGATTTGGCCCAATAATGAGAATTTTATTTGTGACTTCCATGAGAAAAGGAACAGATAGATAAATGAAAATCTTCTTGAATTAGGATGAAAAAACCCCTTGGTCTTGGCAAATACTCTTTTATGCTTTAAACTGAGGTATTTAAATTATATTTTTAAGGCAGCTTCCATGGACCATTATAAAGCAACACATTCTACTGGTTTTTGGGGTTTGTGTGTTTTGTTTTTTTTTTTTTTAATTTTTTCATTTAAAAGAAATATTCAGGTCGAATTTTCCACTATCACTGCAAGGAGGAAGACAAATTGCTTTTCCTCTTAAGTTCTTGCAGTTGATTCTGTTCCTTGCTGTGTTGCCATGATAAATAATATCATGTGGAACTAGCTCAGGGCTCAGAGGAGTTTGGGTTTTTCTGCTGAGAAGCTCCCATGGTAAGCGTGAGGTTCCCAGGCAGCCAGAAAAAGAAGAGGGGAATGGTATAGAAAGCTCTTTATCACATTTTCTCATTGCCGACAAGGAGTGCCAGGAGGGACTCTGCATGGATTACAACAAGTCTCTGGTAGGCAAAGCATGCAGGGTCCCTGCACTGCTTCTTGCATAAACTTGGTGTTACTAGCAGAATCTAGCCTGTAGAAAGCAGTTTCTAAATCCTTTCACAGAAAATCTCTTCCAGAGTATTTTAACTACCTATTGAAGAACTGCCAGAAAACGACAACTCGCTATCACTGATGCTAACTAAAGATTAGGATAGGGGACATGGCATATTGGTTCTTTGGTGTTTATTCTACTAAGAAGAACAAAAGTCATGAATGGCATGAAGTGGGAAATTGCTTCTTCAGTGTTTATCCTGATACAAGGAACAAACCATCAGTAGCTGAACTGGGCAAGAGTCAGGCTCAAAGCAAACAAAAGACGGTTCTTCAAATCACATGTGGCTGAGAAGTGGAACACAGGATGCTTTGGGTGCCAGGGGCTTATGTGGGTTCAAGGGTGGGTGGGACAGGTTTCTGTGTTAAGGATTGCTGAATACATAACAACCACGTCTGTCTCAGGCAGACTATGATCTGCAAATGTTGGAAGATGGGAGAGTTTGGGAGGGGAATGTACCATGTGAGTTTCCTTTGTTCTTTCAGCTGCTGTCAGAGACAGGATCCTGAACAAGGTGGATCTTTCCTTTGACCTGATACAGCTTTTTTTTTTATGTTCTTGTTAGGCACATCCTTTTTTAAAATAATAATGCTATCTCACTGCTTCCTACTTTGGCTTCTCTATTATCTCACCCATCAGCTATTTCTTGTCTTTCTGACTGCCAGCAGAGATGAACATTCATTATATGTCCAGATGGTACCTTGCACAGTTGGGGTCAGACTGGTGTCATTAAGTGCTTTCACAATGTAAGTTTTACTAAGGAATACTGTAGAAACCTGGGGGGTTGTAGTTTTTTCTTTTTTTTGGCTTCTGGTTTTGTTATTATTGTCATTTGGCTTCTGTATCTCAAGTCAAATTTGTTAACCCTTTTTGTTAAGAATAAAATGTTCCCAGCAATGCAGAAATCTTCTCAGTGTTTTCCAGTGCCATGTAGTGAGCAACTTAGAGAGTGGTGAAATCATGATAGCTTTTACTAATAAGTTCTTGATTTCCCCCCCCCCATATCAATGAAAATAATTTATTATCTTGATGTATCGGGCTTTGTTTCCTGATGTGTAAAATCAAACAACCCCCAGCTGACCCAAGAGTGCCTTTTTTTTTTTTTTTTTTGTTAGACTGGGGCTTGGACTACTGAATTTTTCAATCAGAATGATCCTTGCAGGTTTACTGGGAAATTGAGTTGTAACTCTCTGTCCTTAAGTGATCACAACTGCTATCCATGCAGCACCATGATGTGTGAGGAAGTCAGAGAAAACTACGAGCTGAGGTTGCTAGCTATAAAACAACAGTGCTATAGCAAGACTGTAACTGTCCAGGGAGAAACATAACACAAGGTAACCTGAAAACACTGGAATTAGAACATGAAAACACTGGAATTGAGAATCCACCATGAACAAGGTGGTTGCATTGTTTAACTCTGACCACAGATTTGTAGTGCAACTCTTAAAGAGGGCAGGTTTGGTCTACATGGAATTCCTGTTGTAAATTTGATTAGGAAAACATTAATATCCGGATGCTAACTACTGATGAAGAACTGACAGTCTTTTCAGGACATTTGTGTTTTGAGAACATCCATATGTAAAAGACACTCTGCAAAAGAAGTAATGGTAATTAGAATAATATAGAATCATAGAGTATCCTGAGATGGAAGGGACCCACAAGGGTCATCGAAGTCCAGCTCTTATACTTACATGGGCTGAGATCCAAGCCTTTGGAAGCAAATGTTTTGTTAGAAAAAAATGATGAGTGAATAAGACTTCTATATGGATACTTAGATAAAAAAGGATTGGGAAAAGTATATATTATTGTGCAAATAAGGGCTGTTTCCTAATCCCAAGAAGTAACTATGGGTTTTAAAAATTCTTTTCCAGAGACCTGCATACCAGCTTGACAGACAGATTGTTGGGATTTCAAACACTCAGACTAGCAAAACTATCCAAAAAGGGAAAATCACTGGAATTTCAGATTTGGATAATTCAGTTAACCAACCTGTTTTCCAAGCTGGGTAAAATTTAGGTTGATTTAGGGAGAGAATAACAAAATCCTTTCTCAGTACATGTTCTGAAATACTTAGAGAAGCTCATTCACATTCATACATCTCCCAGTCTTCCTCAGAGGAGAGGAGGTACACAAGGTGTGTGATGGCAGACACTGAGAGTTTGCTGATGCGGGGAACACGCTGCTCCTTTCCTTTGATATGAAGTGTTCATTTAATTAACTTGCTTATGTGACTATATTTTGCTACCAGTTATTTTCAGTAATAAAGTGAAATTCTCTGTTTGTGTAAAATAAGTAAAGTTGAAACTAAAGCATGTCTTCTCATTTGAAGTAGGAGGCACCTACAATAGAGCTGTCAAGAGAGGGGCTGACTCATTACAATCCTAGACAGTATATAGAGGAATACATCACATTTCCTTTGTCTTAAATCCCCTGTAAGTGCTACTAACTCCAGCTTTGGATGTGTGTGCTGGAAGTTTCTTGCCTTATTGAACTTCATGCAGCCCTTAGTTTGTGCAGACAGGGTGCTTGGCTTGTTCATGATGCACTGAACTTGTAAGAGGAGTGAGAGCGCTTGCAAGTTACAGTATCTTTCTGTCATCCTTAATACTACTGCAGGTTTCTGAGCCAGTCTTATATCTTATCCTTGTGGTCAGAGCAATGGCTTGGGGTCAAGGCATCTCCAGGGGATTTTTGCCTCCTAGCTGCCTCTTCTAATGTGTGAGGACATGGCTTGGTTTCTGTGCTCACCACAACTGCTTCCTCCAAGGTAAATTATATGTTAAAAACATGTTTATAGGTACTTCAAGATGTGGCAAGTCTATGGTCAGTGTGGGTTGCTGGGTTTTTTTGTTTGTTTTTATATTAGAAAACCACATGGGATCTTAAGCAGCATGTCTTTCAGCCTTGCTTTCAGAGCACCCTTTCTTCCTTCCTAACTCTGCCATTAAAAATTCACTTTGGGATGATACTTGACACTTGAAAGCTCAGCCTGAGGGTTTATTTTTCCATGTGTGAATTTCAGAAAACTGGCCATCAAAAGGAGGTCGCCATGAACCTTTATGAGATTTTTTTTCTGAAGCAAAATGCGCACAATTGTGCTGGCTGGCTGTTTGGAGGCTGGTGGTGGTGAATTTGTGTGGCTGTGCCTATGTGCCTGTTAGCTTTGTCTTATTAAATTTTAAACTTATTGTTCAGATTCAGGCAATTTGTCAGAAAGGTGTAGACAAAGACCCTGAAAATACTGACTTTCTACAAAGGACATGAAAATAGGTGGTGAGCCAGAGGGGGGAGACCCTACAAACGCCCACCCTGTTCCAAGGTGGACATCAGGGAGCCCATATAGGTGCACCTCCCCAGGGCAAAAATCCGCAGGAGACCAGATGTTATTGACTCTGCTGCCTATGGAATTGCTTGGTGTTAGTATGTGCTTTTTGGGAAGTCTGTAAGAGAATTGTGTAAGAGAATTTTTTCCCCTTCTCTGAATGGACTGCATGATCAGAGAGCAACACTTTTTGTATCTGGTCCTTTTGTAGTAGACAATTATCAGTCATATGCACTGCTAAAGCATCTTTCTGAGCCCTTAAACAAATTCGTTGTAGCAGTAATATCTATCTATCCAGAGTATTTGTAGTTGTATCTGGACGTATCCATTGGGTTTCAGCTCACGGGTCATTCAAGAGGGTAGAGTAAGAGTATGCGAGTCATCAAGGTCTTAAAGTATTTTACTTCTCTGTGTGAAATACAGGTTTGGGTTAGCAGAAAGTCAAATTCTTTTTGGTAAATTATACAAATGTTCAATGAAAATGATTGCTTGCAGAATTTGTGAACTTATCTTGCACGTTTCTTGGTGCTTTTGGTATTAATTGGGAAAAACAAATCTGGAGCTCTTACCAACCCAGTGGGTCTCCAGTTTCACCGTCATGTTTCCTGTAAGAAGAGAAATACTGAAACCAACCAAAAAATATTTGCTTGAAATAGTGACCGGGATGTTATTGATAGCAGATGTAGGGTTTGCAGCCGAGACCTGTGGTTACATTCGTGTTTCCCGTGGCGAATGAGGGGTGTCCCAAAGCTCCCGTGAAACGCGTGAGCCAAGGAGCATCTCCACTGCCCGGCGGGGGAGCTCTGGGCGGGGGTCGTTAGGAGTCCTGCGGGCTTGTGCTGGAGTGAGCCATATCTCCCGCTTAACAGCTCCAGCCCGGCCGGGCGAGGGGAAAGCCCGGGAGGCGGAGGGTGGTCTTCCTCGGGGACGAACAGGGGGTGTGGTGAGGGGATGCGGTGAGCGGCCGGGACTGGTGCCGGGCGGCGGCGCCCGGGGCCGGCGGTTTCCCGGGCGATGGGTGGGGAGTGGAGGAGGAGGAGGAGAA
>VZRE01001357.1:100927-128531 GCA_013396775.1 Cephalopterus ornatus
GGTGGGCAGCCGTGGGAGCATCCGCGCCTTGGGCAGCCCTGCGGGTCGGGAGGCTGCGGGTGGGGGAGCCGCGTCGGGCACACACCCGCCCGCGGTGGGGCTACAGACGCCGGTTTGGGGGATGCCCGTCCGAGACGCGGGTATCGCTGCCCGCCCTCTTGCAAGAGCATCTTCCTTTCCCGAGCCTGATCCCTTTGCCCAGGGGACAGAGGATGATGTGGCCTGCCGCGGGCACCGGCGGCTTTCTGGTGCCCGGTTGTCGCTAGGATCAGCACCTCCGACAGGAGCTGCCCCAGGCACGGAGAGCCCAGGCCGGGAACTGGACGTAAGGATCCCGCCGAGGGTGTAAGCTCCATCCTCTTTGCTTCCCTATAAGGCCACGAATGCCACTTCTGAAATAAATTTGTGCCACATCTTCTCCTTGCTTGTCGGAGAAGTTGGAGGATGTTCCATGATAGAGGTTTCATGCATATTAATGTGTACGGCTGGCTGTTGCGTCCAGCCGGCTCCCTTATTTGTTCATTGCTGTTTTCAAAAGAGATAAGGTCTGGGAAGATGGTGCTGTTGTGCTCTTCCTCCTCCCGGCCCCCGCAGAAAAGGAAAGTACGTGGAAACTGATAAGTGGACCTTCACCATGTAATTATAATATGAACATTTCTCAGTCATTTTTCATCCTAAATGCACTTGACAAACATTGCCACCTGTGCCAGTACCTGTATTAAGTCATTCAAATACACAGCAAAATAGTGGCCAGACCAGTTAGAATTACTGCGTCTCCATCTCTTACTGTTTTGACTTACTTTATCCAGAACTTCAGTGGTGCCTTGGGTGGTACTGACTTGGTCATGCCTGTGAATGATGATACCTTCTCCAAGTTGTACATATGTATGTATGTTTGTAAATTGTACATATGTATGTATGTTTGTGTGGTGTGTTGCTGGTTTACCTGTTAAACTTTGCACTTCATGCTCACAGAAGAATGGCTTTTCTGCCACTATTGCTTACTTGATTTCTATTAAATGATTATAAATTAGGTTTTAGGTATCGTGTATCTTTCGGAGGCTTCTCTCATCCATAAAGAATGCACTATATGAATTTGCTTGAACTTTCAGTGCTCTTACTGGAGCTGTCCTGTTTGCACACATGAATTATCTCCCATTAGTTGATTCCTGCATTGCAGTGAGTGGAAGTTCTTTCTGTATATGACCAGTCCAGCTTCATACCGCTGGGGTGATCCTTGTTCACATCCCATTTCTGTTTCCTGGGTGAAAGCACCAGTGCACGCTTCAGAGAAGTTCAGATAAAAATTCTGAGTTCATTATTAGTCCCCTTGTGATAGTTTCTAAATTAATGTTGATCTGGACGCCCTGTGGGACTTGTACCAGGCTACACATGGGTAAATGTCAAATAGACTAATTCTGACAGCACTGTTACTTAGCATATAATTTTGAACCAAAAGTTTGTTTAAATGTGTCCTGTTGCATTAAAGGCAGTTATTTTCAGGTTGTGGTTTGTAGATTTATGAAGTATTTTCACTGAAGGTACAACCCCTTCGATAGTTAAACTTACTTATACTGTTATTCATAAAATATTTGAACTTGCATTTTTGGCAACCTTTTGCATGCTCTTTAGAAACAGCCCGCAGATCTCCAATGGCTTAGTGCAAGTGAAAAAATAATACCATGTAGAACACATCATTAGGATATTGGAATTATTACTATTGCACTGGTAGACTTTTCCAAGGCAAATACAGCTCTGAAAGGTCTAGTTCTCTTCTCACTTTCACCGCTATCAGTCAGGAAGTACTCTGTGCAGTCTATGGTCTTAAAACAACAAGCAACTGGTAATAAAAATAAGATGTCAGATGTCTACTATTTATTTGCTTCATTTTGCATTCCTTACAAAGTGCATCTAATAAAAATTATTTTATATAGGGGAAGGAGAAGATGTACCATTTTTATTTTGAATCCTTGAGCTTTTAATGAAAGTGCAACTCAATATGTTACCAAAAGATGTGAATACCGTGTAAATACAAATTAATTTTGTGGCATGCACAGCATGACTACATCTTTACTGCTAAAGTTATGACTATTCTAGTCAGTAATGTCAAAGCTACAGGTTCATAACATGTAATTAACCTGTAACACTCTGTCATATCATAAGACTAAGGATAATATTGTAGCGTACTTCACAGAATACATTAAACGTGTTATGCCAGTCCCCATTTTCATTCCTGTTGTAGCCTAGCTTGATTTTTTCCTAAGCAGATGTATATATAGTGATAGTTCAGCTAATCATATTATCTTCTATTGCATGGCTAGGATGACATCAGAGGAGCTATCAGCCCTATGGTCTGTGAGATCTAAACTAATAGACATGATCTAGAATAACATTTCTGTCTGTGGTGCAGTACTCCAGAACACCAATACAACTCACAGAGTTTACATGTACTTCCCAGAGCATCAGACAGTGGCAAAAGGCTCCTGAATTGAGAAATGGCAACTTCAGTTATCCAAGCAAATTGATGTATCCACATCCTTCTTAAATCACCTGGCTAGTTTATATGCTAACTATGGATTATACTTAGTTTTTTTAATTTCCCAACTTGCTATTTTCATTGTTTTGTTACCTCACTTTACATATCCTTTTTTCATGTTATTTCCTGGTGCTTTAGAAGCTCAAAAATAGCTCTTCTTTTTTTTTTCCCCTTTCAAAAATATGGTTCTAAGCATTACTTTACTCTTTTTTTTTTTTCTGAGTTAAGGCATTTCCCTACATTCTAGTGTTGCTTTGCTAAAAAATTTTAACTGCCTCCTCCTTTCCATATGTATTGTAGTAGCAATGACAGCACCTTAAATTATGGTACTCACTGGAGGCTGTCAGTCTAGCCTTAATTTAAATATACAGAGAAGTTGTTATTCTGTGGAGAGCTTCAAATGCAGTCAAGTTATGATGAAGGAGAACTTTCACATGAAGTTTAAACAGATTTATTAACTTCAGGTTTGGTGGAATGCCCAGGAAATCGTCCTGCCATTCTATTGATCAGGTCAAGTCTGTGTACAGAACTCCCACCTGATGAGTTGAAGTAATCAGTTTGAAGTAAATGGATATAATTCTGTCCTGAGTTACAGTGGGGTATAAATAGAATAAATTTATTGATGTTAGGACTTGATACCATATTGCTGACTTTTGGAGCATATCAGAAAAGAGCCTACAGTAGAAAACTCATTTGTAATCTTAACAGTTGCATAGATGTACATGTAATTTTGAGGGGTTTTATTTGCTTTTCATAACAATCTGAAGTATGTACAAGAAAACATTGTTCATTAAAAAATAACGGGAAAATGTTTCATAATCTGCTCTAAAGTCAGATATTGGCATTTTTTGGTATCCGTGTTTTTATTCATGTGAGTGGTTGCCTCTCACACTTTTTATGTTTTTCTGAAGCTTTTTTCTTTCACCTCCATTCATGATGCATTTCTCAGCCCAGAGGAATATCGTTTGGCTGTCAGTGTCTTTCAATCACCTTTTGCATCTACTGAAATCCCACAGTGTCACAAATAGCAGCTGCTGTTGTTTTGCAAGTTCAAAACTCCCTCTCACTGAATGGAAGATTCTTTGGAATACGTTCTTGTTCTTCTTGATTTATGACTGTTTAAATGGGGTCTTTTGAGGGATCACAGCTCTACTACTCTAGGCAGAATGTTTCTCTTCTGTAATCGCTTGGGCTTAGGGCAATATGTGGCTGAATGGGCCTTGTTTATTCTGCAGGCTGTACTCCTCCTGCAGCTCTAAAATTCCAAAATGCACCCACGGTCCTGCTGTATAGATGGTGTGAGCAGAGAGGTCATTGAGGACAATTCAGTACTGCCTATTTTTTGTGGATGCAGCTTCCTGGCTGCTCTTCAATCTGTTGCTGAGGTTAGGCAGGTTTTGGGAAACCAAATGAACAAAAGCCTATCAAGACAAGGTTTGTAGGGTCAAGTACTGCCTTTTTTTAGGCCAAGCCGATATAGTGGGAAAAAATGGACAGGCTTTCAAATATGTGAGTCTTTTCTCAAGCCATATATCTAAAACATTATGTCTCTGAGAGCACTGAGTCCTGGTGCTGTGGAACAGCTATACAGTGTTTGTGGATCAGCAGTAAACAAGATTCTTTGGCTGCACTTCTGACAGAAGGAACTTGAGTAGCTATAAAATTATGTGTTGCTCACTAAACATGCAAGAGTTAGACAAATATGTCAGTGTAACGGGGTGAGGGTGAACTGATTGAACTTTATAAACAAACATGTCTGTATAAACTGAGATGTTACTGGGTTCCTTGTGAAGTAATATCTATGTATAAGTAGTGTTCGGGCTCCCTAGTGAAGAAAACCTTGTAAGTTTTTACACAGAGATTTAATTATGGGCCGACTCAATGAAATGATGTTCATTTGCAAGCTCAGAACTCTTGCAGCAAGAAAACTCTTTTCTGAACTGGAAATACTTTCAAACATATAGTCAAATACTTTAGTGGTATTTGAGTGAATTTGAACCAAACACTTTTTTCACTTTTGCTAGTGAAAATGAGAAATAACAGCACTGAAATCAGTGGAATCCTATCAATGAAAGTGAGGATAACCTGGTTTGTTGCGCTTATAAAAAAGAAGAAAACAATGTATTTCTTATTATATGTGAAGATGATCTCTTAAAAGTGGATCTGTTTTTATCCTACCTGGTTCTCAGTGCTTTTGTGTGAAATGCATTTCAAAACGCTGCAGTGATTTTTTCAGCAGCGGTACCCTCACTCGTGTTCAAAGGAAGCAAGTGCTGCCATGTGCGAACGCAAGTGGCACATTTCCAAACACAGGTCCATAGCTGTGTAGGTCTACCCAAAGCCTGAGCTGCTGGGTCTGAGTGACATCTGCTGTCCCCAGAATGAGAATGTATGTGTGCCATAATGCACTGAAGACAGGTATGGCACTGAGCATGGGCATGGCATTGGGCATGGGCAGTGCATGGTGGTTGACTGGAACCCGAGTTCTCTGGGAATGTAGCAGTACTGTAATAAGTGAGTTCTTCTCACTCATCTTAAGGTTTCAGTTTGTGTATTAAACACTTTTGATATACTTCCTGCAAGGAAGACATTAGTTTTTCGAGTGGGGATCCAAGTGCTGAGACCTTAGACTAAGAAAAGTCTCGGCAAAGGACCATGAACTTTTTTGGAGAAACTGAGTTTAATGCGGTGAGCTTCGATTAAGAAAATGAGAAAGTCATGGTTCTGGTGCAGAACAGGCACAGCACAGGAATAGCTCTCCTGGAAAAAATTAAAAATCCTGCTAGCTCCAGCTATGGAGTTAGGCTTTTCAAAACCCATGTTGTCTGAAGTGTTGCTGATGCGAAGGCTCCATCTAGATGTGCAGGGGGGTGCCCTGAAGGTACGTAGCTGAGCTGTCTCTAGATGAACTAGCCTTGGTAGCAGAAAATATCTCCCTGCATCGGCTGAGATTGAGCTTGCATGCAGCGTTGCAAGGCCAGCCTTCCACCTGGACACAATTAATTTGAAAGGTTTCCATATAGTGCTTTATAGATGTGCCTGTAAAGCCAAAAAGTCTCAGAAGGCTGCCTGGTAGAATAAAGTTTTAAAGCAAGGGCCTGGGCTCGTTGTGAATAGAGATACTCTCTCCAACTTAAGAGTTTCTGTTGATGCATATAGCTGTACTGAGATTTTGCTGATTCTAGAAGCAAGGCTAACAGAACAAATGTGTACAGTCTTATACAAGTCTAGTCTACGTTGTCACTGGAAAAAGGAGGGATAGTCAAGTCATAAGAAATAGAAATAATATTATGGTCAGGAGTTAGCTGTAAAAGGTGATGTTTCCTGCCATTCAAGCAATCTGTTCAGGTAGACAGAGCTGGAAAGCCTTGAAGGACTGCTTCTTCTTCTTTCCATTTAAAATAAGAATGCAGAAGGCATATCCTTACACATCAGAGAGATGAAGGATGTTTGATATTTATGTATATTTTTCAGCCCAGGCAAAATAAAAGTTTCAAGAAATGAACTACCATGGCTGAAAAAACCCCCAAGCTACTTCCAAACTCATAAAATCTTTTGTATTGACAACTGGAGTTTCTTCAGGGTGAGCTCAAATCACCTATTGCTAGGTACTAAGAGGAATGGAGAAGTGAAAGGTTTTTCCAGTATCTGCCCTAGCTTGTGTAATTAATAGAAGGGATAATTTGCTGGTTACTCAGCTGAATTATATAGCAGCAAGGGCAACGTGGCATTAATTACTTGGGAGGGACAGGAAAGAGTTTGTACTTCAGTGAATATTTCTCTCCCAGCAAGAAGCATCTGAACTACCAAAAAAAAAAAGATCAATCACTGAGGCCAGGCAGCCAAGTGGTAGCTTTTGGGTTTTTTTTAGTTTTTTTGTTAAATAGCTAGATGGATTAAGAGATGGTTGATCTTTTTAGATGTCTGGGGCTTTGGATGGATTGTGTCCCAATGTTTATGGTAGTTCTGTCTGGTGGTTTTATAAAATTTTGTTTATCTGGCAGGAAGAACAAAGCAGCATTTTACATGTGGAGTGCCAATTCTATAACTGCATCAAATGGCAGAATAAGCAGGCATTCGAGAGTAACCGCTTGGTTAATTGTGTCAACTTTGTAGCAGACAAAACCACCAGAAGACTGAGCAAAGCGAAGCATATAAAATTCAGAAAGATTAATTTTGTCTTATGTTGCTCTCATCTTGAGTGACTGTACCTGGGTACTGGTCCACAGCAGCATCATTTTCACACACTGAGAGTCTGGCTGAGATCTAAGCAAGATGGACTTAAGGGATAGTGTGGATAATCATTAAGGATAAACTGAACAATCATGAGAAATGTGTTCTTTACCAATAGCAAAGTTATGTTGCTATTTCTGCATTGTTTAGGACAAAAGAAATGCTTACTGTGCTGTTGGTTGGTTTAGAGGATTATGCCATTATCTGGTAAACATGTCCTTTTTCTTTTTCCTAGGTGCTACAGGGACTACTAAAGATGTGTAAGTACTTACTCTACTCTTCTCTTTCAAGTGTGTTATCCTGGATTTATTTTCAGTTCTACTAGCCTTATACGTTAGTCATACATGATTCATCTGGCTCCTAACATATAATTAACACAACCAGATGTTTACTGTCTTTAGTGACAGCTTCCATCTCCACAAAACAACTCCTTGTCTTGTTTACTTTTCTACTGATTTCTTCCCTTGTTATTCCTCTAACAAGAATGTCTTTTGTCTGCTTCTGTTGAGATAGTTGTCTAGCAGAAGTAGTTACTTCAGACTGCTTTTTGCCATCATGTGCCAGTACACCTTTTTCCCAAGGCCATGTAAATCTACGAAGCAATCACAGGAATTTCCACCAGACCCAGTGAGAGATTTAGAGAGCCACTGAGACAAATTTCCCCTCTTTGCATGAGACCCAGTAACCCATCTGACTTCCTTTTCAGAGTACCCACCTTCTCTAGATGTTCTCTGTATTAAAGATAGTATCTATCCTCTTCACACTGGGTAGCAGAGGGAGCCCTACCCATCCTGTTTTTCTCTAAATGTGCAAAGTCTGAATCTCTATTGTCCTATTGCCTCGTGCCAACTTTGGGTTTTCACAAAAGCAGCAGTGAAAAATCAGCTTTTCTCAGCCCATTTTTCATTTGCTGATGCAGAAACATACAGGAACTGCTTAATCAGCCATAAATTTATTTTTCTATCAAAGGAAACATTAAAGAACTCCTCCCGAGGTCTAGCTTTTTATTTCATATAATTGGTATTTTCCACTAGAGTTTGCCACTTAGAGACCTGGGAAAGATTGTTTTGTTATGCAATAGGAACATTCTTCTGTTTTATTTACTTCGCTTAGAATAACTACTCTAATTAGATGGAGGAATCCTGTGTAGAAATGAGGGCTGTCGAGTCAGATAAACAAGTGGAGAGAAGAGCTTAACAACAGGCTTGTCCTTGCTATTAGAGAGCATGGCCGAGAACTAACGATGGGTGTCACTTGGCTGATGAACACTGTTGTGAGAGATACTCCTGAGGTCTGTGTTACCTGTGCAGGCTGTTTTCTGGGTTTGCAGTGCCGGACAACAAATAAATTATAGGCAGTCTTGTGAGGAGCATCTTCTTGATGCAGCCTGCAGCATCCATGCCCTCGGCACTTCTAAATATATAAACCTACTGATTTAATTTATATTAGGGTCTTTTTATTGTTCAAGTTGCATGATTTAAGGACTGTCTTAGAACTGCATCTCTCTCCTTGCTATTGATAGTTTTAAATTTCGAAATTACAAGCACTGTGAAATTTTGAATTTAATAGGCATGTTTCTGTGTTTTTAAGATTTGGGGATATAGAGAGCTATGTTTTTATGTCTGTAAGCATTTATAGGGCCAGGCTTCATGAGTTAAAATAAGAGCATCCAACTTATTAGTGTGAGATCATCTGTCAAGCTTCAACATAGTATCTAGATAACTTAAAAAAAACCCCCAACAATTACTAGTGCAGTCTTCAACAAAGCGAAAGGGTCAATTCTGGAGCCATTACTCTCAGAACTCAGAAATTTCACAGAATATTCTGAGTTGGAAGGGACCCACATGGATTATCAAAGTCCCACTCTTAAGTAGCTGGCCCATACAGGGATTGAACCCACAGCCTTGATGCGGGTTAGCAACATGCTCTAAGCAACTGAGCTATTCTCATGGTTCTCATTCAGATTAAGATTAATAGAGCCAGCCAAACAACCCATGTGAGTAATAGCATGGTTGAACCTTCTTGTCAGGCATTAGAAACACAGATCTGCTAATCAGGAATGGTAGTGATGACCCAAAAGCCTTAAATTAGTCATTCCAATATTTAACAGCAGATTTTTATGAAGGAAAAAAAAAATCAGAAAAATTATTTTAGTTTCATAGAAATGACTAAGCAGATGTATATTAACTAACATTATAGATCCACAAAAGCTTTGTTTTTACATCTTTTTACTGTCATCAGCTAAAAATTAAAAGTTTCTCTTTAAAAAAACCTCATTGTTTCTTGCCATCAAATTTCAGTCATGTCGATTCTGGTTCAGAAAAGCATTTAGGTGTGTCCTTACTTACAGCATGCTTTTTGATACAGAATCTAGTTAAGAGATTTCTCATTTCTTGACTGTGACTCACTGCCAGGGCACCAGTGTTTCCTGGAGTGAGCAGCCAGGTGGAAGGCAGGAAGGCTGCTCTGAGCCATCCTGAGTGACTGTGGGGAAGCTGCTTTGCCCTCTGGGCCTTGAGTTTCTCCACCAGTAGGATAGGGATGATGATATGATCTTCATATGGAAAGTTCTGTGAGACTGAGGGCTGTGTGGTGACAAGAAGGATATAGAGTCTGAGAATGTGCTTCCACTGCATGCTCCAACCCAGACTATCTGTCAACCAGCTTCAGCCCACGCTCCTGCCCCACTAATAAGGAGAAGTACATCACTGCTAACTGGAAGAGCTTAGAAATAGCGAGGGTAAAGTATATGCCAGAAAGTATTGCAATGCCTGTGGTATTCAGAGTGTGGCTAAGTCTAAGGGAAGATTAGTAACAGTAGGAAGAAAAGGACACAGAAGTTCAAGCTTGTTTCAAAATATTTGGAGGAAATCCATCAAATGCAAATGACAAGCCCCTTGTTCCCAAGAAACAATGAGAATCTGAGGAGTAGTTGTCTGTCACTTGTGCAAAGTTTAGTGAATCATTGCTGGTGGGACTACTGAGCACGGCTAGAAAGAGTCTGTATAATGCTCAGCACAAAAGAGCCATAAAAGCTGAGGTAAGAAGAATATGGATGGAATGAATTAACGTGAATGCCTGTCATTTGATATTTAAATATTGTGTGAGAAATGGCAGCTTCTTTTACCATCGAGTGGACGTAGGATTGATGAATGTAAAAGCTGATAGTTGAACCAAGTGTGGTTTTCAGACTTTGGGTGACAGGAAGCCTCTTGGGACAGACAAAACCCTACCAAAAGAAACACTTATTCAACTGAAAACAGAATGCCATTATGTGGATTTGCTGTTAAATCTGGCTACAGGACTCCACCCACGCTACCTGCTGAAAGCTGTGCTCTTGATTCCTCTGCAGAACAAGTCAACAACAACTGAGGGAAGAGGCAGCAATACAGCAGCAGATCAGCACGAAGCACACTGAACTGTTAAGTTCCTTTTGCTGTCTGCTCCTGGTGTGGAAAAGCTTATTCTAGCTTGCTTTCCCTGGAGGACTGTTGGGCTCCCATATCCCATACGCTCTCTGTGAGTCCAGCAGATGTGGCAATGGGAGCACTGCCGAAACCAAAGGAGCTTCTTCCCGTTGTCATTTCCAATGTGGTTGAGTGTTGCCATTGTAGCTCTGTTCCCCAGAGCTGCCTGTGTTCACCCACCCGGGCACAGAAACAGCACCTGCCGCAGTGGCTGAGCAGACATTTGAACATGTGAAATTAGTGGGCACCTTTCAAGAGAGGCCCTTGAGCCACAGACCAAGCTAAAGTGCAGCTGCTGCCCCAACCATACCCAGCCATGCAAGTAGAGCTCAAAATCCAAATATTTAATCAAAGGTGGGTAAATGATTTGTGTGAAGACTGAGGTTGAGGCACAGACTGAGAGTGCAGCACAGGCACTATACCCTGAGGGAGTAAGAATAATGTTTTTATATTTTCCATACTACATTTGCCTTCGCATCACTGCTGATTACTTTACCCTCTGCTCTGGTTCAGCTACACTGAACAGTATTTCAGTGGGGGGAATCAAACCTCAGTGACTCCCTATTGATCTACAGACTGACCCATGATTTTACTCTAAAGGTAAAAGAGAAGTAATTGCCCATTTATAAGGCATTAATAGCAGTGATTTGGTTTGCAAACAACAGAGTTAAGAAATTGCAGTGCTTTGTTTTATAGAGAGGCCCTGTAGCAGCTCTTGGCACAGCTGCTGTGAAAGTTTATCTCTCTTCATCCTCACTCCCATTCCACCAAGGATACCCAGTTCCTTCCAGTCCTGTTTTGGGGGAATAGGATGCCAGGCTTGTTCCCATTAAGTGTGGAGCGGTGTGGGGACTCACTGAGGAAAAGTGTTAATTTACCTGTTTCAGCTCCCAAATCTACTTTCAGGCATCACTGGTAGGGGTCATGAAAAGTAAGCTGCATCTATTCTCAATCCCTTCTTTCTTCTGTTCATTAGATTGGAAAACTGTCACTGTTTTTATACCTGTGTGAGTACTTTATTGAATGGTGGATGACCTGAATTAAACTGGGGTCAGTAATAACCCCCTTCTTCCCTTACTCCTGAATCTACCCAGATGGTCATAGAGCACCTGAAAGAAACAATCTGCTAATGTGTTTTGTATCTTTTGATGTTGCAGAGCAGAAGAATCTGTATCAGATGATGACAAAAGGAGGTAGGTACTCGACTGGGGCTGGCTTTATTTGCAATAGGCTGCAGTGAGTTTTGCCACCAGAGGTAGATTCTTCCTTCCCTCCTAATTCCCACCAACACCAACAAAGCAGAGAAAAAAAAAGACAAGAGAGGAGGAAATCTCACACAGAACCTGGTATTGATAAGGCTGCCCACCCTGCTATTGAGCTGGGGAGATGGGAACTTTGTGGCAGAAAGAGCACATTATCTCACAGCGGTGGGTGATGTGCTGGATAAGGGCCAGAGGCCTCTGCCTTCGCACCAACCCTGCCACAGGAGATGCCATTAGCACTTGTGGGAGATCTCTGCAGGGCTGGAAGTTGAAGGAAGTATGAACCTATCATCAAACAAATTAGAAATCAACTCAGAGCCCCAGGAGCTGAAGCAGGTGCGATTAATTTGGCACCTAACAGGGCAGAGCAGTGTAGTGGGAGCCTCTGCAAGTAACTTCAGACACAGCAGAGGCTTTTAGGGACTCAGTTTTTTATCTCCCTGCATCAGTTAGTCCCTGCTTTTCATTCAGGCCTCAGAGCCAGACAGTATGCTCTGTGAGGCTATGAAGGGGAGAGGGCTATGAAAGTACTTAACACCCTTGTGGTTCTCCCTGCTAACAGTTTTCTCCAAGTGTGACCCTTAGCAGGGGGAAGCTATTTGTTAATGAGGTCAAAATGCTGTTTAATTGGTGCATGTTGTTTGAAGTGAGGTGCTTTGGTGGTCCCAGTGTCAAACATCACCATGAGATAAGCTCTGTCCTCAGCTGGATATATTCAGTGTCTAGAAGAAGCTGGGCATGTGGGGTTTATTGTCACAAGACAGTTGGGATTTAATGATAAATAAATAAATTTTTCACTCAATTTTTTTGAGTGAAAAAAATAGCTCCTTTCACATGCTTGGATCCCAATTAAGAATAAGCGCTGGCCTTGAGGATTTTTTGTTTCATTTTGCTCGGCACCATATTAGCAAGCATGTGGCACTTAATACGCACTTCTCCCATGTCCATGGAAAACGAGGGCTCCTCTGTGGATGCTCGTGCAGAGGTGCTCATTTCTCTGACCATCCACGGTCTTTGTAATGCTGCTGTGTGATGTTGACATTATAGGGAGAAGTGTGACTATTAAGCTCTGATGCCTCTTTAATTGATTCTTAAACCAGGAACTACGGAGGCGTCTATGTTGGCCTGCCGTCGGAAGCAGCTGCCATGGTTTCCAGTCAGACGAAAGCTGCACCGAAAGGTATTGCAAGGTTGCGTATTGAATTTCTCCTGCTTTCTCTGGTTAATTTTATCTAGTATGTCCTTTAAAAATCAATTATTATTTCAGACAGACTGGCTAGCCTTGGAACCTCTTAAGGCAGTGGGCCTATTTGTAATTGTCAAAGTGATTGTTCCCATTTATTTTAATTTTAACACGCTCTTGCAGAAGGATCCTAGAGCGGATGCTGACAGTGTGGTACATTGTCTTCTGAACAGCTTCTCCACACTCTGAGTGCTCTGTGAATTGAAAGAAAACAAAACCCTGCTAGGACTAGGAGGCTGTGATGCACTTGCAGGGCCTCAGTGCTATTTTTAGTTTTGAAGGTATTTACTTGCATTGTGGTGAATTCCAGTAATAACAGTTAGTAAGTGCTTGCTTTCAGGTTTATTTCTGTTCTTACATGAAAGCCAGCAGAAACTGTTTCTTTTCCATGTTATATTTTTGAACAGTGGGAAGAAGCATTACATTTATGGGTACTTAATAGAAAAGTCATAAACATATGATTATGAAATAATGTAATATTATTTTGATTTAATACAGCAAAATACTGCTGTCACATATGTACAGCACAGTGTTTAGTCACTGACTTCTAAAATTTGCTGCAAAACAAGAAAATGAAAAACAGTAACATTATTAACCAAAATAATAGCAGCTAGTTTTGGAACAGTACTACCTTTGTTGAAAGGTTTTTTTAAAATGGTATTCTAAATCAGTGATATGTTACAACGTTTTAACCATCTTTATCTTTTGTTTTCTCATTAAGATTAGAAGGAAATAAAGACATCAAGATGCAAACAGCTGGAGGTACAGTGTGTCTTAATTAACATTATGTGCTTGGCATGTATTTGTTGAACAGAAACAAGATGGCAATGCTCCCTGTGCTGCTCTCTGGTGAAGTACATCAGCAGTGCTTAGACCAGTATCTGTAGAGACAAAACTTTTTCCAGGAATGAGTAATTTGCAGTCAGAAAATATCTTCTCTGTTTTGGGGAGGACTTTGAGGACCAAAGTGTGTCACCCACTATGTAATGTACTGGAGCTTTCCTCTTGCTACGGGAGAATCTATGGGGGCTTAGTTTTCCACCAGCTAAAAAAGGGTATTGAAGATTTATAGGCTCTGCTCCTGATTTAAGAGTTTTGACAAACTAACTAAAAAAAAAGTCCTTTATAAGTTCATGTCTGCAGAAAAATAAAACAATCTAAGTTTCCATTCAGAGTTTGAACTAAGTAAACATTGACAACTTTTGATAGGGAACTGTTTTGATGTCTGGCCAGTGAGAAGCAGGAAATTATAAAGCTTCCAACAATTTCCATAAGAAACAGAACTCTTTCCTAATTTAGGTTGAGAGCCAGAAACAGTTTTGGCTGGTCTCAGTGCTGGAGGCCTCTACAGGCCTAGTAGAGTGGAGCACACATATAGTGAGTGTCTTTAATCATATGAATGGTTAAAGTCCCATGGGCTCTTCTAGTAGCAGTCTTAAACAGGAAGACCTTCAATTGGTCTTCACAGCTAACTTCAGTAGCTGAGGTGTCTAAGCTAGTAACACCATCACCCTTGACCAGGGCAAGGCTGAAGCACCTTCTTCAGGTTGCAGCTTTCCATCTGTGGTTTATCAACTGTCTGAGTTAGGTCCTTGTCTAGATGCTTTAGTTAAATGCCTGAGGTGGGGTCGAATCAATCACTTGACGTATTTTGCTATTTAGAATAGTTGAAAATGCACTTTACGTTTATTCATGCAAGATCAGAGCTTGGCTGCTGACTCAAGTCTTACACAGATGATCAGCTTTAAATCTGCAAAGGGTCCTCTGAGCTCCACATGTTTATGTGCGTGTGTGTCTCCAGGTCATAGACTACAGATCGCATCTTCTAGTGATGACCTAGTTCTCTGATTTATGCATAGAGTGTTCCTGTATTGCTTTACCAATATTGCTTTACCAGTCTACCTAAATCTGTTCCTTTCTTTTTTTTTTTTTTTTTTTTTGAACAGTCTGCTAAGACCAGTTGCCAGTGCTTTAGAGAGAGATGTCTTTGTGCCGAAGATTTTTATATTTATGTAGCCTTCTGGAGAGCAAGAGAGATTAGAGCACCAAAAAAACCTAAACTGTTGCAAGTTCCAACTACGGGTAAAGCTTAAAGTATGGCGATGCATCAGTTTCCTGTGATGGTTGCATTATGGAAGCCTCCTGCTGTTCTCCAGTGAAAAATGAAATTAGTGAACTCATGGTGGATGTTTCTGCACAAGAGCTAACTTTGATGATCTGCAACTTATTTCTCTGTGGCCATATTGCAGATTTCATCAGCTATCAGCTACGCTTCATATATTTTCTCCAACAATTTTTGATAGATTTTATATAGAAAACCATCACTACTGTCCACTCAATAGTTCCTATGGTAGGTTCCTGTAAATTAATTGTTAATTTAATTCAGAGTAATATATTTGACAGGTTTGCATCTTTTTGGTAATATTGCAAATTTTAATACTTATGTTGTGAAAGCTTAAGAATAGGATGAAATAAGCATAAGATCATCAGGTTCTTTATAATTACTACTGTCACTTTTATACAGTGAGACAAATATTAGTGTTTAATTTTCACCATTTAAAAAGATATTGCTCAAGGAAATTTATTTCCATAAGAACAATGTACTTCGTCATAATATTTACATACCTGTTTATATTTTTCTTCAGCTATATCTCTTTTATAAAACACTACATGTAAAAAAATACTAATGAACCGAATTATTATGTTATGTGTGCTATTTCATGTAATATTATAATGAAATGTCCTTGCATAAGGATGAAGTGATAATATTTTCAGAGGTAGTGGGACTAAACTCCAGTGCTGTATCCTCCTGACTTTTAGAGGATTTTTGATCAGTATTAGGTTTTTGTATCCCTGACTCATCCATAGGCATCTCCAGTATGGCAAATTGAAACAGAATGAGTATTATTATTGCTTTAGCAAATTTTTGAGGTTTTAAAGTTCATTAAGTTAATAGCAACTGTGAGTTTTCCACAGAACATAAAACAGATTGTATGTTTCCATATGGCTGAAAAAGTATTTAAATTATTAAAGCCTTTTGCATCATTCTTTAGTAAAACTTTTTTAATGGGACATGATATGCCATGCACTTTAAACGAATAATTAAACAAAAAAGCCCAACCCCTGCCACGTTAATGTATTACTGTAGATTAATGACGACTTTGAAAATTAAAAGAGCCAACCAGAAAATCTGGACATGAAGACGTAAACCACTGTGAACCATGAAATTCCTGCCCATTTAACCAATACTTGTCATGACCAATGAACAACTTTTGACTATGATTTCCAGTAACTTGCAGCTTTGACTTTTAAATAGAGGTAGTTTGATGTGAGGCTTGCAAAAAGAGATATTTAAAAATATTCCTTGCTTGTCATTTTTAAAAGTATTTATGACATTATTTATTGCTATTCTCTAGAAATCTGCTACTTGGGTTATCAGCGATTTCAGGCTTCCAGCTCCTGAAGACAAATATGCATCTCATTCTTGACCCATTCGACCTCAAACCAAGAGGAAATAAGCTTGAAGATGTGGTGTTAAAATATTTCAGTGTGAATGAATGTCTGTTGGTTTTATCTGCAGTCTTGTTCTTGCAAGCCAAGCTCATGCGAACTCAAGTAGCACTGAGTAATAAACATGCAGGCTTGCTTCCCACCTGCTTACCATAGCATAAAGGTATAGTTTCCACTTCACATGTTCCACAAATGGTCTAAATGGTTTGCATAGCACAAGTTTATTTAGTACAGAGCAATTAGGCCCATGCCTGACCTGATCACAATTGCCTTTCCCAAAGCAGAAAAAACACCAGTCGTCCTAGGATACATCATTGTTCAGCTAGTGCTCGAAAAACCAACAACAGATGCCAGTAATCAACCCAGTGGTTTCTCCACTTCCATCCTTGAGTCGCTGGGAGGAATCATCAAAAAGGTGGACAGGGCTGAACTCAAACATCACTTGTTCTGATACTGACACATGAACCCCCACGTGCGGGTGGAGGAAAGAAAGAGGTGGTCGCTAACGAACAGCTCCTACCAGTTGGTGGTGGGACAGTTGCAAAGGGTATTTTTCTTGGTTTATGTCATTGCTTGTTTTTCCTGTGCAGAGCTAAAGAGAAGCTTGGAGCACTTTGCAGAATTGGTCTTTTAATGTTTCATCCTCTGAATGTGTGGGAGGTACGGTGGTTTCTTAATATTTTTGTTCCTCTGCATCATTTAGTCTCAAAAGCTTACTGATAAACTGACAAATGTTCAGCATCGTGGACTGGAGTCTCTAAAATAGGTACACATTTATTTACGCTATGCGGGCCTGTACCCATCAAACTAAATAGCCAGGGCCATGCCCTTGTCTCTGATTTGCAGAGTCTTGTTTTCCCAAGGACAAGATCTAGAAACTGCTTGACAGGACACTATATTCTGTCTTGGCTGAATCCCACTTAGGGAACTGATTTTCTGCTCATCAAAATTCCTCTATGGAGAGCAGCCTTTGTTAATAAAAGAACATGATCTTTCATGGAGAAATGGGTGTATCTGCTTTTTCAAAACTTACAACCTATGGATATTTCTGTTAGGAGGAGGAACAGAAAAGAAAACCTATATGCCAGCTGCCAGCTGTGCATTTGATGGCAGCCTTGGAGAATATTTATGCATTCAAATGGTGGTTCAGTGTGAGAATTAAGAACACAAGGAGCCATTGAATGACAGAGTTATTATTAAGGAATATACTTTGGTTTAAATTACCATTTATGAAGAAGAAACATTTAAAGGTAATACCATTTCCTTTGAAGTTGTCACTTTTTCTCCAGCCAGAGCTGGGGAGCCAGTGAAAATAGTTCAACAAAGAGTGGATTAGGGCTTTATAATCTCAGAATCTCTGATCTCAGATTCTTTGACAGATATATGCTTGAATTCACATAACTCAGAGAAGTGACTCTTGAAAAATTCTGGAGTATGAAAGCATAAGGTTGAAACTACAGTTTGTGATTAGCTGAAAAAATAATCAAAATATCTTGGATTGCAAATTTTGGTCTAGTACAAACTATTTCACCTTGAAGACTTCTGCTCTTTTGAATTATGCTGATGAGACAGTGCATTTATTTTGCTTTCTTCTTAATGCAGGACCTGGAGCTTTGTTGTAAGGGCCCAACTTTTCAGTATCTGGTTAGTCCAGACAGAGGCACTGCCCATCTTGTGTGTGCCATCCACATCCTAGTGTAGTTCAGAGCATGTGACATAGATCTAAACCTCTGTGTTGCTCAAAGGTTAAATCTCTTCCTAAGGGGGTAAAGGCTGCTGTAAGCTCAGTCCGGACTTCGTTCACTGGAAATGTAACCCTTTCATAGCAATGAGTCCACACAAGGCTGATGATGCAGAAATTCGGAAAGGTGAAATTTGCCTCTAATGAACACAACGTACTAATTTACTTGATTTCATGCTGCCTGTCTAGCAGAGGAGTCTGTGCTGTATTGGACTGTGGCTGAAATGGCATCACTATTCCCTGTCACCCACGCAAGTCTAGCAATTCTCAATAATCATGCTTCCCAAGCAGTCGGTGAGTCACTGCTGATCTGTTTTCTGCAAAGTAGATCTCTGTTTGGTTCCCATGGTGATCAGAAGTGACAATTATTATGGAATGCTACTACAGGTTCTCAGTTGTGTGTACCCACCTAAAGAAGCTCTTACCTGGTTACAGTCCCTTGGTGTTTTGCAGTACATCATTATTGCTTCCTGTTGACAGCAATTTAAACGCTTCAGGTGAATTGGCTTTGTGGAGAACATGCTGAAGGAGGGGGATTTGTGGAGTATTTTTGTTTTGCAATGTATTTAGAACAAGACCAAGGAAATAATGGTTCTGTAAACTTTCCATAGAACAATGGTGTGCCACTATTGCAGGAAACCTTTTGAGGCTGGGCGGGATGATCCAACCCTTGTTTTAAGATTAACTTCGATTTATCATAATAGGAGCCATTTAATTTTACACAGTCTGACAGTTTTTGCTGTAAATCTAGGTTTTTCAAACAGAAGAGTATTTCCCAGACAGGAGAAACTTGTCACCCACCTTGTGGGACTTTATACTGGTCACTATCTGGTCAATATTAAAATACCTATTGCTGAAGGTAGGACTCTGCTTGTGAAACAGATCATTCTGTGAAGTGCAGTGAAAGTCTCATTAGAATAACTGTACTGAGAAAAGAGTTAGAAAGATACCATGGAATGAAGCCTGGATAAAAGGGGACTTCCTGCTCCAGAAAGGAGGAAACACATAGGAGAAGGAGAATTGTAATATTATGCAGCGAAGACAGATGTAGAAAGAGGTTAGGAAGAGAAAGTGATGTAAAAAAGGAAATACCTTACTTAAGTATCTGCTCCATTTCTCTGTGATTCTAATCTCTCGAAAACAGAGCAAGAAGTAGACCGCTGCCAAATTGTTTTAAGACTGAAGAGAAATGGGGATTGGCTTATCAGTTCATTCCAACCCTCAGATGCCTGAGATTGCAAACCTTTGGGGAAATAACTTCTCTCATTTTTATTTGCTTCATGCCCAGTGTAATGAGCCCATGAACGTTATAGGTCCTTTTGGGTGTTACCAGTATATATAAATATCCTGCCGTCTCTTTCAAAATTTCTGTTGATGTTCCTTTAGTTTGTCTCTCTATGCAGACTGAGAAAATACACAAGATGTAAAAATAATTAACAGGGTTAATGTAAGAAAAGATTACAGAACATGTGAAAAGGAAGCAAGAGCTTAATCTGAAAAACAGGGTCAAGTTAGAACCTAAGCTTTGGTTTAGTTATGCCATGTATTTTGGATTTTTTGTATAACTAAATGAATTACTGTGCAAGTGATTAGTTTTGTCATAGCACAAAAAACACAGTTTTTGGTACTCTGGGAATCATCAGTCCACTCTCAGAAATTTTTTTTCTAGTCTTTAATTCCTATGTTACAGGAGATGACAGTAATGCGAAATACTAAATTCCACACTTTGCCTTTGTTGCCCACTTTTTATGTTGGCCAAACATAAAAAGTCCTGCTGTCTGCAGGATGGATTCAGCTCCATAAAAGCTGAGCTTGTTGGATTCTCACTGTGAGGCTGTGATTCAGAACAACATGTTAATTAGAGGCAGGTCGTATTTGCTAAGTGTTTTGTGGGGTACTGTGGGAAAATGTAAGACTTTGTTGCAGTTAGGGAGGTATTCAAACTTTGGAGAGAGTCCACACTGTGTCCCTACCAAACTTTACTTAGCAGTATTCAAACATAACACTACACACATAAATAAACAAAATTAGGGAGGGAGCACACACCTTTAAGCTTATATCTAATATCATATTTATGGTTATATATCACTGGACACTGACTGTAACTTTGAGCTGTGAATATTGACCTACAGCTAGGTTTGCATTCCCCAAATGATATTGCTGTAAAGAAGTCTTGGAAGGGCTTCCTACTACCTGATTTGTTTGTAGGAACCTCACATGCTTTTGGGAAATCAACAAATATATTTTCTCTAAAATTAAAAGATTTAATAGATATTAATGGATAAATAGTATCAACTTGATTAAATTCCAGATATTTGGTTATGATAACAATGTACTTCATCTTGAAGTCTCATGTGAAACCAGTTGCCTACTTCTTTTTCCTCTTACAAATTGTGGATTACTTTAATAAATAAATAATTAAATTCTTTTAGTTTTACAAAGTAACTGCTTCAGACCATCAGATAAAACCAAAACAGTTTTGGCAGGGAACTAATTTGTAATAAGGAGACTGTGCCAGCCAGGAGAGACAGAGGTTCTATAAATTCCAAATTATTTGTAATAGCATGAATAATGATTGGAGAACTTTCACAGCACTGTTAAAGAATCTTTCTTTAAGGCATTATTGCTTGTATAAGGATTGCTTCTTGAGAAACTCAATATTTCCAGGGAAAAGAGCCCTGAAAATCACTACTTGGAAAATAAGTTTTGATTTATGATAATATTTTTTCAAGAGCAGTGTTACATTTTTCTCTTTGAATTTCAAAGGAAGCCAAATTCTCTTTTGAGCCAGTGAGGTAAACAATCTATCTCTCCTTGCCTGCAAACAATTGCAGACAATTCTCATTCAGAGGTACAAGAAAAAAGATAAATGGTATTGAGTAGCTCTATCATGGGGACATATATGTTTATACACTTGAAATTAATCCAAATCTTTAACAAAGTAAAATAGATTAGACTAGATTTCATGCTTTATCCTTTCAAGTATTTTCATTAAAACACGATATCATTTTTTTTCCTGTTGGTTGAATTAATCCCTCGCAAAACTATTTCTTCTCTATTTTTTTAAATTCATTATAGTTTTCAACACTTCTTGCACTATTTCCTATTTTTATCTGGAGTTCACGTTCTGGCATAAAACTGTGCCACAGCCTGGGTTTTACCCAAAGGGCTAGGCTCATGTCTTTGCTCAGGTGAGCATTCCAAGTGGGTGCCATTGGAGAACATTTTACCCTGAAGACTGTTTTTTTCAACTTCAGTTGAAACATGGACACTGCTGCCCGATCATTCTCTAGGAGGATGTAATGGTTTGGATTTGGCTTTCTCGCTGAATGTTCAAATTTTATAGTTTGCAGCCTCTCCTTCCCCCACCCCCTCTATGAACATAAGGGAAAGGGAGAAGGGAAAAGTTACTGAAATGATTAAACTAAACCTGTATGAAAATATATACATGTATTTACACTTATATACAATTAGAATATTATGTACACAGAAGAAGGGCTTCTGAACATCTCTCCTCGCCCCGAAGGGAAAAGGGAAAGGGAAAAAAACCGAACTAGATATGCACAATCAAAACAGAGGAGTGTTTGCTGCACATGTGACTGTATTATCTTGAGATTTGGACTGAGATGATTTTAGGAATCTTAATTATACGTGAGGATATTGAAAGCTCATCCTGCCTCCTCCTCCTTTGTCATGGTTTAACCCCAACCAGCAGCTAAACCCCATGCAGCTGCTAACTCAATCCTCCCCAGAGGAAGGGGGGGAGAGAATCAGAAGAGCAAAAGGGAGAAAATTTGTGTGTTGAGGTAAAGAAAAAGCTGCACACACAAGCAAAGCAAAACAAGGAATTCATTCACCTCTTCCCACAGACAGGCAGGTGTTCAGCCATCCCCAGGAAAGCAGGGCTCCATCACCAGTAACAGTGACTTGGGAAGACAAATGCCGTCACTCTGAAAGTCTCTCTCTTTTGTTCTTCTTCCCCCAGCTTTATATTCTGAGCTTTGCATGCTGGTATGGAACATCCCTTGGATCAGTGGGGCTCAGCTGTCCTGGCTGTGTCCCCTCCCAACTTCCTGTGGATCCACTTGCTGGCAGAGTGGGGTGAGAGGCAGAAAAGGCCTTGACTCTGTGTAAGCACCGCTCAGCAGTAATAAAAACATCCCTGGATTACTTACACTGTGTCCAGCATAAATCCAAAACACAGCCCCATCCTAACTACTCTGAAGAAAATAAACTCTTATCCCAGCCAAAACCAGCATTCTCCTTCAAATATGCCTGTGGACAAGCAGCGTTGTGTTACAAAGTTGGAAGGCACAAGATGGCGGGAAAGTGTCTCCATCACATTTTCAGTTTGTGCAGTGATGTGCAAAACAAGAGTAAACATTACCAATAGACTAGTTGGATAGATGACTTTGCCACATTTCAGAGTCTCCTTAGAGTGACTTTCAGTGATGACAAAAGGAGCAAGAAAATAAGGAATCAGGTCGTGTCATACAATATCATAAATGCCTGTATTAGACACTACAAATGATTAGCAGTATTCTATGTATCGTCATTGCATTTGACACAAAGTAGCTGCAGTCTTATAATAATTTCAGCTGCACACTTCCAGAGA
Organism: Cephalopterus ornatus; assembly: GCA_013396775.1. NCBI lineage: Eukaryota > Metazoa > Chordata > Aves > Passeriformes > Cotingidae > Cephalopterus > Cephalopterus ornatus. The sequence continues at coordinate 123,535 of VZRE01001357.1, forward strand.
TAGTAAGGGAAATTACTCCCAGTAGACAGTGGCTGATCATCTGACCCATAGGTTTTCTTGCCTAGGTCATGGAGTCTGGCTGATATTCACAGAGTGTATCCCCTCAAGATCTGGAAACCCCCACTTCGCAACCTGCTGGTTTTGCAGTGCACCTCCGCGGTGTCTGCCAGTGTAATAGTCAAAGTGGTTTGAAGAACCATCTGGTTGACTGGTGGGGCAGAAGGACACCTCCATAACATACTCCCTGTGTTGATCCCGTTGTCTTTTTGTTGCTCTTGGGGAGGTATGGCGGCTTCATACCCACCAAGGGAGCAGCCATGTGGTAGTGACCCTCCCCGGGCCAGCTGTACCACGCCATACCCACCCCGGACAGCGGGCCAGTACAAACAGCACCGCTGAGCTGGAGGGGCTGCTTTGGGCTTTGGCTGGCTGAAGTCTGAAGTAGTGCTAGGATTTGTTTTTCTGCATCCCTTGCTCTCTTAGCAGCAAAACCCAAGTAACTGCACTGAGTTTCCTTTTATGTGCCTCCTGAACAAGCCTTATGTTCAGAGCTGTGCTGGTGACAATCAAATTAATCATCTTCCCGTCAGCAGCTGCACTTTGCTGGGCTCTCCCAGCAGTCTTAGAGACTCATCCCAGGCTGTAGGCTGAATAAATCCTTGTCCAAAGTAGGTCAGCAAACCGTGCCTCAAGAAACAGCTTTGTTTAGGGACAGCAAATTTTTCGCTATTATTCATAATCATTTTCTTCAAATGTTTTTTTTGTGGGAAAGAGTCCTACAGACCTGGATGGCAATGCTGGCTCCTTGAAGCCTGAAACTCTGGCATACTTTACAGAAAAGATGTTCTGATGAGAGAGAATCCCAAAGCAGGGGATTTAGGATTTAAAAAACAAAACCTCCCAAAAATGTGTAAGGAATCCTTTGTAATAAACCTTGATATGCCTCTGCTGCTCTCATTTCTGTAACATTGAATTGATTGCTCCTTAAAAGCTGCAAAGGTCTGAAGTTTTGATTTTGAAGTATCTATACATATAATTTTAGCAGTTAAAAATTTAGCTTTTTTCAAAACATTTCAACTTTTGAATAAAAGTTGCCGTATTATCCCGATGTCCAGGAAATATGCCAAATTAATTAATCAATCAATCACTGCAAAGTTCATGGTTATTTATTTTTCACTTTAGGGTTTCATTTTAATAGATAGACTGAAGTTCTGGTATTAAAATGAGGGGTTATTTAATTTTACAAAATATTTAGCAATGACAGTGCTAACAGTACTACTTGTCACTTCGGCATTGCCTGTGACAAAATTATGGTTTATGGACATAATTTAAAAATCAAATTATTTTAAGTAACTTTGCTTCTAAAGCAGCTTTTAGGTCAAGTCTGAAAGATTATATAGAGTATATAAAAACATTGTCTCTGGCCGACTTCAGATTGTCCTCTAAGCCATAAAAATATGTCTCTGAGTTTTTTTCTATAATGAAAGTCATGCTGTTGTCCAGTGATTCATTAGAGCTCTGACCTAGCCTCTCTACAGATGCTGCTATTATTTTGCAATGAAAAGAAGGCAACCAGCTATTTCTGGGTGCTCTGTAAAGTCTTAAAAGCAAGATTGCTTAAAATAAATATTTGTAACCTGCTGTGTTCTTATGATCTCCAATGCACTTTGGGCACTACTAAACTATAAATAAGATCAAAAGATTCATTCTCTCATGCTCAAAAACATGTGAAGAATGACAAAATGAAGCTTCTTCATATATTTGTATTATGACACATATTTTGACAATGTGATCAGTATTGGGTGTTTTTTCCACAGAATACATGCTACAATACACTAACCTAACTAGATATCTATGGAAAAAGTATATTTTCTCTTGAAATTTTGCAAATACTTCTTTATTCATTTTATCATTGTTTTGTCATTGCTTTGGGCCAATTTGTTTCCCAGGAACGTGCTTTCCTTGCCTGTGCAAGTTTAACAATAAAATTGCAGGTTTTTTTCGGTCCTTCTCTTATTTTTGAACTACTGAAAGCTGGTTCTTTGTTATCCAAAGATGATGTTATGAGCAAGGGCAACATCTGCTAAAGATTGTCAGTTGCCATCTAAAATTCAGAATAAAAATGTCAAGTCTCCAGCTTGATGTATCTCAAAATTTTTTGTTTTACATTTACTGTAATTTACTGGGAACTCAAAATGTTTTCATCATGCTGCTGAATGAACATACAAATAACAAGAAGGGTGGTACCCTTACTGCTTCATGAAAACTAGTGTAGGTACATCAAGATATGGAAGACTTTTGAAAAGAAAGCCCAGCACCTGCCTTTGGGTGGACAGTCACTCTTTGGGAGTGTGATGTAAAAATGTAAGGTTTGCCTAACCACCCAGATGACAAGCCTGTAAAAACAATTAATCACTCATTTATTCTCTCTATGTCTTTAATTTTATTTTTGTTGTTGTTGCTATTATTACTTAAAGGTAGGAAAAAACCTCAAAGTACACAACAGCCATTTTTCAACAGGTTCTTTGTTGGTTTTGATTTTTATTGTTTATCTTATTTCAGAGCTAAAAATTGCCACAAGGGACTGGGAATCAGAAACTCCAGCCTTCCTTACGCCACAGGCTTGTTAGTCTTGGCTGAATCACTTAGGTGGAATCCTTCAAAAACAGTTTTTAGACTTGAATGCTCAAGCAAAGGGCTTTTGTTTGAATGACGTCTCGATATTCTTTCTCCAGGGAAAGCAGAGCAGAGTTTGTAGCACTGTGCATGTTTCTGAGGCTCTTGGGGCCACCTGTGAGACTGGGTGACACGGTGAGGAGCCCACACTTGGCCAGCAGACAGCCTAGCAAAGGGCTGGATCTTCCTCTCTGCCCTCTCCCTCCTTTCTGCTGCTCCAAGGAAGTTTCTCTGCCTGAGAAACACAGCCCCAACGTATTTTACATCAGCTGGAGAATAGGAATTTAGCACCTCTTATGTGTGCGAAAAAGGGAGGTGAGGGAAAGGGGTTTGGCGGTGAGCAGGAGTGTGTTAACGATGTTGATGAATTGCTGTTTGTTGAAATGCTGCTCCCTGCACTTCTTCAGTGGAAATTACTCTTTCCTAGATGGAGAAGCAATCAGTAGCTTGACTTCATTACAAATGCCAAAAAACATTACTCATGTTAGCAAAACAGCTTTCTGTTCTATCTTTTTATCTCTTTAAAAGCCTCAGAACCTGTTACTGTTTCCAGTAACAGCTTGGAAATCAGTTTTTTTTTTTTTTGTTTTTGTTTTGGGTTTTGATTTTTGGGGTTTGTTTTTTGCTAAGTAGGAAGGGCAAATAATCCCTGATTTCATTCCCTGTTAAAAATGCAACAGTATGGACCCTTTTGTGAATTGTCAATCACATTTGCAGCTTTGTTGAGGTCAGAGCAGCAGGCATAGCAAACCCTGTGAGGTGACTAGCACCTTTCCACATGGAGGGGGGCTGAGGTGGTGGGTCAACGCTCTTTTGGCTCGGGGGGATGTCTGTGTCTGTGTTTCTTTTCATTTGACATCATTAATTCCAGCAGTACCCACCTTCAGGGTTGAACAGCTGCCAGTGCACCTGTACAGAAAGCCCTGGCAGCAGCTTGCATGTTTTTTCTATGGATTTTAGCAAAAATCCAAACATGGCAAGGACTTCAAGTGAGCTTTTCACACGCTGAGATCTGACTGAGTAAACAGCTGTTATATGTCTCACTTGAGACTGTCACTTTTCCCCATATTAGATATATTTCCCAGTGATACCTGTGTCTGAGCACATAAGTCTCTTCTGACTCTAAGGGCAACTGTTAAACTCGTTGCTGCTCCCAAAGTGTTTGGACAGACCTGACAGGTCTGCAGAGGTCCAAAGCTAAGAAAAAAACTCGAGTGTCACAAAAAATCCAGACTTAACCTTGTTTTGCCCAAGAAAATGTGTGAATTTTGTGACCAAATTGGTTCAGAAGAACGGATTTCATTTGGACAAAAGGCTTATTTACTCTCAACTGTGACCAGGGAAAGGATGTGCAGTAGAGGTAAGCAGGAGGTATTTCAGCATTTCCCTTATGTCCAGCCTGCAGTCACTTTGGTCCTCAATTCAGCATTAGCGGTTTTCCGTGCATTACTCATACACTCCAGTGGATAAAATTGCAAGGGAGCCACCAGCTCTTGCTTATCTCAAGGGACCTGAAGACACATGACCAAGTGGTGAGGCTGGACTGTCCCCAGGCGCAGGGAGCAGACCTGTGTCCAAGGCTCCAACTCCTCCAGTGGAGCAGGTGCAGCCTTCTGCAGGAAAAGCCCTCTCACAGAGGTGGCAAAGATAGGAGAGATCCTAGCATGTTCCCACACTGTGTTATGGGACATTGTCAGACTCCAACAGGGGACCACGTCTTGCTGAACACTGGCTGAGCAGTAGGAACCAAGACATTTTCATGAAATCAACTGTGGTGAACATCCCTGTCAATGCCATTACTGCCTGGAAAGATTTCTTTTCCTGAGGTGTTTTAAGGGGGAGGACCTTGCGATATTCCCACGGACTAAAGAGTTTGTCAGCTGGAGTCACAGTGTGAAGTTCAGAGAGAACAAGGCCTGCTCTCTCCTCTCCTAAGCTGTCCATTACGAAAGGCAGTAAGAAGCACCACCTGAGGAGATAGAGAGCACATGGAGGAAGAAAGGTGGCAAACAAACACCAGAGAGCATCAAGTGGTTCCAAGGTATGTGGCTGAATTCATGGCCTGTGAGGGCAAATGGGAACATCAGGGGCATGATGTGGCCAGCTGAGTTTGTAGAAGGAAGCAGAGATCTGCAGCAGGGTGTTGGGTGCAGATATCAGGGAGAGAGGGTGGGGGAGACATTGTGGGAAAAATAATTTAAGCAGCAGTTGCCTCAGGATATTTGCAGGCTCTGCAACTTCTTCCTTTGACATTGACTATTGCCAGAAAAATCCTGGACTCTCTTTCTACAGGGTGCATGGAGCAGGGGATTTAAGGAATG